>VXBC01003772.1:101401-120071 GCA_013399945.1 Ploceus nigricollis
ACCTGTGCTATCCCGGGAATGCCCTGTGCTGTACCGGGAGTGCCCTGTGCTATCCCGGGAATGCCCTGTGCTATCCCGGGAGTCACCTGTGCATCCCCCAGGTCCCTCAGACTCTATACAGTTCTTACCAAAACTGTTCTTTGGTTTAAATAAACCCAAATCCTCTCAAATCTGTCCCTTCATTTCGGGGAAAAACCCAGCACGGCCTTTCGGTCACCAGGATGTCCCTCAAAAGTCTGTCACTCATTTTTGGTCCCCAGGATGTCTCTCAAAAGTCTGTCAGTCATTTTTGGTCCCAGGATGTCTCTCGAAAGTCTGCCACTCTTTTTTGGTTGGTTGGGTTAGGGTTTTTTGGTTGGTTGGCTTTTTAAAATAAATTCTATGTGTTCAAGAGGTGCCTGGGTGGTGTGGTGGTTTTGGGCTTGTGCTGGGGTGATCTTGAAGGTCTTTTCCATTCTTCAGGGAAGTAATGGATTTATCAGGGAGGAGGTATGAAATTTTGACCTGCCTTCATTTGGTCCACGTCTAAATAGTAACAGCACACCCTAATTGTTCATGGAGTTTTTAGTTTTTAGAACAAAGTTAGTTCTAGAGTTCAAAGTTTAGTTTTAGAACAAACAGCACACAGTTGCCCTAATAAGTACCTTGAATTTATAATTTCTTAGTTTCAAATTATGATGGTGCTAGTGATAATCTAAAATAAAGCCTCAATTTACCTCTTAGTGCCCCTACAAAGTTTTTGTTGGTTTAACTAAATTATTTCTGTCTGACTTTCCAACAGATCTCCAGTGGATGTTAATAGTGAGGAAGGGCAGATACAGAAAGGCATGTCAAGAACGTAAAAAAAGAATTTAGCCATAGAAGCTGATGTAAGTAACAGAACAGTGAGTTCTGTGGGGTTTCACACAGCTATGCTGACACCTAGTTCTGAGCAAATCATTTGGGACTGAGATGAGGCAGCAGTTTGGGTAATAGAAGCTCAGCTTTATTTACCCATAAATATTTGGGTATGGAGCTAGGCGCTCTCGTGAGATCTAGCAGTAGTTTTTTATCACTTTGGTGATCTTTGCTATGTTTTTATATATTAGAAAATGAAGTACTGAAGCCAGCTGGGCACATGGAGTAGAAACATCACGAAAGACTCAAAGCGGCAAAGTGGTTTTTGTTTGGTTTTTTTTAAAAACATCTGTTATTTACAGTAGCCTTTGTCAGTACTAGGAAAGAGATTAGGGAGAGGGGATTTTCATATAGAAATGTGACACTGGCATTGACTTTAGAATACAAGACTATAAATCAGGATATCTTTTCACCTGACTTTTTGAACAGTGTTGAAGAATAGGTGGGATTGTGGTCTGAAAAGAATTAAAAGCCTGTGGAGAAATTATTTTATCCCTGCTTCAGGAGATACCCAGGGTTCTAAAGCATGGGAAGCTTTAATATGTGGGAGTAACAGCATGTAGGTTGTACCATTTGCTGTTTCTCCATCTGACCACTAAAGAAAACATTGTAAATTCTGTATATGGTCATGCAGTGGCTCGATGATGACAGAGAGACTGTGAAGTGCTGTCATTCAAGAAAGCCTCAGGAAGGCTGCTTCTGCTGACTTGTATGGCTTCGGATGAAATATGTGGAGTTAATGAAGGGGAATAATTCATGAGAGGAGATACTTGAGATACAGGTTGTGACATCAATTTGTATTACATAAATGTAGGAAGAGCAGTGAGGTGTATTCACTTTTTCACTGTTAGTGTCAATATGTGAGGCTGACTGTATCGGGCTGGTTTCAGGTTATTTGGGAATTAATTTGTAACAAATGTGCCAGCCATGGATGGTTTTGGTTGATCACATTAGATTTCCTCTGTGTAAATGGAATGGTGCCTTAGTGAGGGAGAGCTTTGGGATTTAGAGTAAAAGGATTCTAGGTAAGGATGAAAGGGAACTGGAACAGGAGCTAGACTGGGTGTGGAGGAAATATTCTCATGTATTCTGGTGATACTGGGTGGGTGCAGGCACACAGTTTGTGATAATTGGGAGTGGGGCTGTGCTGAGCCTCATCCCCAATGGGCTACAGCTGTGCAGGACAGGTGAATAAAATTGAAGGTGAGGAGCCCTGGAGTGCCCAGGTGTGACCAATCACCCAGGGAGCAGAGGGCACACAGGTGCAGTGCATCAACAGGAGGGGATAAAAGGTTGGGCTGAAGACCAGAAGGATCAGCCACTTGCAGCCTTCTGCTGAGGTGTGGTGTTACTCTGTTTGGGTTGGAGCTTTCTGCAGTTGCATGGTGACACTCTGTGGATTGTGGTCATCTCCACTGTGCCCTGTGCTGCCACAGGTAGGAATTTAAATTTGTTTCTCTGCCAATGGAGGTTGACTGCATATGCTGTTTTCACTGATGAGGGCATCTGAAAAAAGAAACATGTATGTCAAGGTAATTTTTAATGGATTTTGTGTTGAACAGTAGCAGAAGTCCTACTCTCTCCAGTTTGTGTCTCCTAAGTCAGTGATTCATGTGTCCCTCAGTTCCCTCACATGTAAAAACTGAATAAAGCAATATTGACATGCATTGTCACTTAAAAATTGCTGGTTTTCCATTGCCCTGATTTCCAGAGCTTAAAGCAGAGACAGAATTTTTGCTGACCTGCAAAAAACTTTGTGATAGGCTCAGAAGAAAGGTGTTTGTAACTGTATTCTATATAGTATAAATTCCAGGTAGCTCACCTCAAATTTCAAAGGTAATTGAGCAAAAATTTTTCATAACTTTGCCTATCATTTGAACAGCATTGTTCTAAGATCTTATACCTTATCCAAAGAACCTCCCAGAGATTCTGTTCTAACACCTATAGAATATCCAGTTAGTCTGGTCTAGAAATCAGCAAAATACTGGAAAGTGTCAGAGGTTTAATTGCTTTTTCAGTCTAAGCAAGTTTGAGCATGCTGTTGAATTGTTTTTTATTGAGACAGGTTAAGGTATTCTACTAGCATAGACTCACAATCTCATAAAGTGGGTTTTTTTTAAACTTTAGTGTCAAATGGAAATAAAATGTCCATATTATTATATTTGGCATATTTGATTAAAAAAACCGGAATGTAATTGTGGTTATATAGTTTTGCTCCCACCAGGGATCCTGTTACTTTTGTTCAAGGCAAAAGTCTCTGTCTAGCTCCTACAAAATGTGCTGGAACACCAAGTAGGCAGAGATGTTGTCTGCTTTGAGTTTCTCTATGATTTTTCTTATAACATATTGTCATCTGCTCTTTTAAAAACATGAATCCAGAGATATAGAGAGTAATTGTTGCAGGGAAAAAGGCAGAAAAAAGCTGATAGTTTTGGTAGGGAGCATTTAGACATAAATGGAAACAGGAAAATGAGTAGCCTAAGTGAGCTTTTCCTTGTAGAAAATGTGATGCCAAGTGCTGTATTTTATCTAGAAGTCATCAAGTAATGTTACAAACAGAACTGTTTATTTCACACCACGTCTTTAAGTCATGGAAGGTCTGGGTAACACCATAAAACTCATTTGAAAAATCTTAAAAATCCCCTTGACATATTTTGTAGCATGCTAATAAGTTTTATTTTGTTAGATATGGATATAATAGCATGCATGTACTGGCTTAAATTGCTCTCTGGCCTAGTTGTTCTGGTTTTTTATTTTAATTTGGCAGTGTTATAATGACTTCTGATTATTAAAAAAATTCACATTTAAGTTTTGGCACACAGCTGTTGAATATGTAGGTTCGTATTATGTGGAATTTTTGGGGTATCTAGAAATAATGGAAATTCTGTCAGGCTGAAAAACAATTAAAATCCCCCTCAACGATTTGATTGGTGCTGTCTCACGAAGAGAATCCTCTACTTTACTGGCATTAACCTTGGGATGCCTCTTTGGGAATCTTCTGCCCTTTCCGGGCTGATTTCATGACAGTCCTTATAAATTTATTGCCTGGAACACTCTGTCTGCCTGCTCAGTGAGATCTTTGTGTTGAGGAGGATTTTGGCTGCTGCTTCCAGCCTGCTCCTCTCGTCTGAGCAGCTTCACAGACGATGCAGCATCACCCTGGTGCTATTCTGTGTTCTCTGCTTTGGGGCTGAAGGGAGTGTGCTCAGAAACTTGGATGTCAGCTGTCCTTTGCAATTGGTGCAGCCACTCTCTGCCAGTTTGGATCTCATTTGGGACACAAACCCAATGTTTGGGAGTTTCCTTTACCCATCTCTAAAGATACTGAATTTATTTCTGATTCAAAAAGCAGGGGCATTACTAAAAGCAATCTCATTCAATCTCCTTCTAGTCACTTCCAGAGCAACTAATCCTTGCACAGACCTGACGTAGTCAATGCTTGCTCACTGGTAACAGGTTAGGGTGCTCAAGGAATTTAGGATTTGTCCTTTCCTAAGAAAAATGTCTTCTCTGTGCTTGGCTTGATGGAAAACGAAGGTTGTTAATCTGAAAGCTGGTGAAGAATCAAATAGGGAAAACTGCTTTTTTTTTGACTTGGTGCATGCTGAATCATTTGTCTGGGTGTTACTTCTCCCTGATGTCCCAGGGAGCAAAGAGGTCATGAATAAATGATCTGTGAGTGAGCTTTATGTCAGTGTGAGCGTGGGTTTATGGGTCACACAGCACTCCAGGAAGCCTTCCATGATTTTTCCTGTTAAATAGTAGGGCTTGATTCATGGTTACTCAGCATTTCTTTTATGCTGTTTGCCTTCAGTTAAGGCTGCCTTAATTGAACACCAAAGCTGAGGAGAAGAAACAACAGATCAGCATTTAGATCAAAAATTGTCAATTCTGTAGCTGCCACCAGCCAGTGCAAAGCACTCTAGTTAAGCCCTAATTTTGGGAAATGCATCCAGCAAAATAGCTAGCAGTGATTTTTAGCCATTTTCTGGAAACTCTTGTGTATGGTATTGTCTATAAAGGGAGAAATCTTCCTGTGATATTTTTATTCAAGGAAAACATTTACTCTGTTGACACAGCTATACTGGCATAACACTGCTACTATGGGTAGCTGATGCACACTATATTTAAAAAGGATATTTTCCAGGGCAAATCACATCTATCTTAACAATCACCAGTTGGTTATCTCATTGGGAAGGTCCTAAGCAATATTACTTAGAGAAGTTGAATGGCTTGCTGAGATCCTGAAGCAGACCAGTAGCAAAGTAAGAATAGCACCTCATAAGCCTCAGTGTTAGGCTTGAGGTCTCCTGTGCAAGGTTTTGTTGTTGCTGTGTAATTCACATGGGACACAGGTTTTAGAGCATTTTACTGCAAGAGGATCTTTGCAGTAAAAGTTTTCTATTCCTAACACATTGGTTCTACCATGCTTCCCCAGTTCCACTCATGGAACAGCGAGTCCTGAAATGTTTGTGGCAGGGAATGTCAGAAACTGCCTCTGACATTTGGCTATGAAATGAGTTGCACATATTCTTGTCTTGATATTAAAATGGTCACTGCAGCTGGATGTATGCACAAACCAAACAAGAAATGTTTCTGTGAGCTTAGGTGGTTTTCTTCAGTCCTTTTCTTCTGCTCTGCAAGAAATTCAGTAACTGTTTTTCAGTTCTTCCGTGCTCTGCTCCATGACTCACTGTACATCAAAATTTTCTGTCAGCTGTAGCTATGGGAATTACCATGGTTCCTTGAAATCCTTTTAGAAATAAGACAGTCATCCCATGAAACCTTTACTGGAATCAAGTTTATTTATATCTTTTCTATTTTTGCATTTGAGAGTGATTTTTTTTTTTTTCTTTTCTTAAGGCATGGGAGACAGTTACGTTGTCCATCAGTTTTATGGCCTTCTGACAAATCACTGACCTAAAACCACACTGTTTGCCCCCTGATTTCATGCCTCATTGTGTATTTGGAGAGAAAATGATCCATTTGTCTGCAATTGATAGGCCTGTTACCAGGTACCACAACTGCTGTGAATAGTCCCAGTCTAAACCTAGCAGCTTTTGATTTGCAGAAATGAATGTAAACCCATTACATGTTGCATTAGGCTGTGCTTTTTAGAAGTATTCAGACAATCAATTTTTGGATGCTTTATCCTCTGTCATTGTTGTTTCGAAAGATAAACAGGGAAAGACTGTGACAAATGATGGAAGGAAAGTCAAGTGTTTCCCACCCCCCGTAAAAACCACAGTAAAACCTGTTTTTGTGGGTGTACTTTGGATTATCAAAGCCAAACTAAGGCTAGTGCTCATTATGCTTGAACTAAGCAATGTGTGAGTCAGTCTAGAATTTATCTAGTGTTGTGCAGTATATTAGAAGTTGCAGCAAAAGTTTTCTTTATAGATTTTATTGAATCCAAGTCACATAAGAGGACACCTCAGCTTCCAGAGGAAATGAATGTAAGTTAATACTAGCAGGTGTGCAGACAGAAGATAGTATAACTAATCCTAAAGGTGACTTAGAAAAAGTTTCTTAGTTTGATAGTAATTATAAGCTTTGGTTTTTCAAATTAAAAATTTCCATCTTAAGCCTTTATTGAAAGCTCAAATACAGGAAAGGTGGTATCGTGGAACACACAATTAAAATTTCTTTGTGGAGGCAGTGACATTGTATACTTCATTGAGACTTCTTGTTTCTCTGGGTTTTAGTGCCATTCCAGTGCCAGCATGGTGGCTGAGGGGAAAAGGGGATGTCCTGTGTGTCCCCAAAGTGTTGAGGGGAGGCTCCATGTGTATGTCCAGTCCCAGGTTCCCAGGAGCAGCTGGAGAACTCAGCAGTGAGTTGCTTTGAGTGTCCAGGGTCCTTTTTATTCTATAGCTGAACACCCTCTGGAATATCTTCAAACAGCTTCTTGAGGCAGCTCATACTATCAGCTGGCTTTACTCGTTCATGTCATAACATTCTTCTCTTTCCAGCCAGCCTCAAATGTTCCTTTTAAGTTTTTCCCCGGGTAAGTTGAGTACCAGCTTCACCATAATGGTGTGCTATCATTTTTTTTTGTAATGGTTTTCTCATGTCTGTCTCTGAGGCAGTCACAGCACGTTAGTCTGCTGGTTTGATAGAGAATTCCACATTTCCCCAGTAATATTTCTGATAGAAGCATTCCTTGTCCTCTAAGAAATCTCTGTTGTATGGTATGTCAAAGGTTGTGTTTCTTGTGTCAGTAATGTGAATTTGCTATGATCTATAACCGCTCTTACAGTGGAAAAATAAATTATTCACCGTTTAAATCAATTTTTGTTTGGAAATCCCATGGTTTCTCTGAACTTTATGGTTAGAAAATTGTTAGGAGTTTTTGCTTCTATTTCTTGCTTTGGATCAGCTCGCTGCAATTCTCAGATAATTGAATTGCTTTGTACATCCTTGCCAGTACCAATTTTTCATTGTCAGGGCACTGTGTTGATTCTCTGTTTACGTAGGACAATCAGTGTTGCTGTGTGACTGAGAATAGAATATTCTTTTAGTCAGTAGCAAGGTATTTAACCCATTTTATTTATTTTTTTTTTTTTTGTGGTTGAGACTTTTTAAAAATTCATTGAGATGTTTTTGTAGTTGCTGAGGCATCCAGCCTCCTCCAAATCTGGTTGTGTTAGGAGGCATCACACACTTTTGCACAGCTGATAAAAATGTGCTCAGTGGTGACTGAAGTCCTAGAGAGATCACGGTTTCACCACATCACGGGGTTAATTTTGATTCTGAAATTTTCTTCAAGCAGTTCTGAAGTGCAAAGAACAGTTCTGTTATTGGGAGTGATACCATTTTATCCAGACTCCATGTGCTCATTCCTTAGCAGGGACAAAAAAGATTCCCATTATCTGCTTGTCCAGCTGATGTCTATCATCATGTCCATCTGGACATGGTTTCAGGTTTCCAGCTGTAAGACAATTGCTAACTGCTTTGAACACATCTCCTTGTACTTGTTCAGTTTTTATTTTCCAAGGAGAAACTGCCTTTTTCTCCTACAGTTTCAGTGTTTTAAAATATTCATAATAGTGTAGTGACACTTATCTTTCAGATATTTGAAATTCATATAATCCTTTCAGAACATGTTTTGCTTTTATGACTTTATTGCCCTCCAGCTGTATGAGACAAACATTTCGGCCATTTTTTATGTTGAATTCATGTTATTTTAAATACATAAACACACCACTGGAACAGTTCCTTAATTATTTACTTTAATAGACTGTGACCAAAATGTAGTTTTCCTTTCATGTAATTTCCTTTTCTTTTCTGTAATCTTAGTGTTTATGGTGGCTTTTATTGCTTTTTTCCCCTTTATTTTGAAGCCTATGCATATTACTTTCATCCAGCCTCTTTCTTTGCAGTACAATGCTATAATGAGTGGAAGAATTCTAAAATTTTAGAGTCTCCATGACTTTTACTCTTGATGATAAACATTAATTCACTAACTATCTATGGATTTTGGAATATTAGGAAGTCCTTGGAGAAGTCCTTAGTGTCTCAAAAATTTTCACCTTTGTATAAGTGTCTGATGGTCCAATTTTGGCAGCCAGGAGCCACACTTATGGTCTGCAACTTGCATGTGTCAAATGCTGCATAAAAAAATTACAGCAGCCCAAAGAATTGAATTCTTCTATTGTTGAATTCTTCTGTTAGGAAATCTGTCCACAAAATAGTTCAGCAAATAAATTCTGAGGATGTGGGCTGAGAAAATTTCTCCCCCAAAGGGTTAATTCATATTGTTAATATTTTATAGCCTCTTAGAAATTCTCAGCTGGAATCATTACAATTTTGTTATGTATTGATCTGACTGGAGAGATGTTTTAAATCTGGATTTTTACCTGGGTCTTCTCACAATGCAGAGACACTTGAAACATCCTGATGTGCAGGCTCATCCTAAGATCAGTGGCTTTTCAAGTGAGTGACACGCCAAAAAACTTTCAGAATCTTCAGTCTCAGGAGAAATGCTCTCATAAATTAATGTTTTGTGTATTTATCAGGTTTCTCAGATTGTAAGTGCTTTTTCTTTCACTCTCTGGAGTGGCACAAACACAGTGAAGTGCCACACAGAAGCATCTGCTTTGTTCTGGGCTTGTTCCCATGAGGTAACTTGTACTCGGCACAGTGGAACATTCTTCTGCTGGAGGAGGGGAAAGCTCATTTTGTGGAGTGAAATATGGTCCCTGTGTGCTGGGCTTGGATCAGGGTGAGTGCTCTGGAGTTAGGTCAGACTTGTATTCAATGGGTTGTGCACTGGTAGTTTTTTATTTGTTTGTCTGCTTGTTTTGCAACAATGGAAAGCATCAGAAAATAATGGCCAACATATAAAAAAGCAGAATAAAGATTTTGTGTTGGGGATTGGATTATTTATGATGCCAAGTAGGATGGGTATGAATTGTTTTGACTTGTCTTTACTCTCCAGATAGTACCATGACTAACAGAAAAGAGGCAATGTGCTCTGTTACAGTCATTTGCATGGAAAAATTGTCCAACTATCCAATCCTTTTCAGACTCTTGTCTCCCCAAGCACCAAGTGATGTCTGAATTACCGTTTTTCAAGCAGTAGCACAAGCAGGCTGATGCCTGTACAGTGCAACCCTGTGGGACAAGTTCTCAAGCTTTACAAAATGTTTAGCTCTGAGAAGCCAAAGCAGATGTTAGTGCAGAAAGAATTTATGCCAGAACTTAGTAGGATGAACAGAAGGGGAAAAGGTACCAGAGGAAAACAAAATGAGAGACTAGGGGGCTGGGAATAGAATAAATGGAGGACCAGTGAGGAATGACTGACTGAGAAACTAACTTAGAGGTGAACTAGGAATGCAAGTTAGTAAGACTCAAGGACTGGGAAAGAAAGGATTGAAGGAGAAAGATTAAAAGAACAAAAAAAGCAGAAGCAAAATAAATGGAAGTAATGGAGGAGTCCAAAGCTCTGAAGTTACTGCAATTTTTCCCCCTCCAGTTAATTTCACTTGATAAAATTATAATGTATGAGAAATCTGGCTTTGATCCTTCTGGCAGTCTAGGTACACTTGTTTCTCAAAATAGGAAAAATAGCTAACCAGATACATTTTTTTAATTGCACAGAGAGGCTGAGTCTCCCTTTTGGTCCTAATTTTCACTGTATTTAAATGATACCCTTTTTGGGCCAGTCAGCTTGTGTGGAAAACATTTCTTCAGCTAGAGAATTGTATTTGGTAGGAACTGAATAAGCAGCAGTGGTCAGGATGTAATTGAATTAATTCTGCAGTGCCAGTGAGCCTAGAGTTTGGAGCATCCCACACATTCTCACTTGAAGCTTGTTTCTCTATAAAATATCACCTATGAAGTGAATACTCTGTGTTTTCTAAACGGAAAATTTGTAGTTTTTAATGCATTTTTATTGCCTGTATGTGTTTTCTCATGTTGCTTCTAAGAACAGCAATAAGGATGTCAGTTTTCTGGATAAGTTTTCTGAGTGCTGGCTGTTTGCAGAGGGTTTGGTGAGGGCTGAATCCTCCCAGACCAAAGCAGGCAGGACAGGGACTGTGCCAGTGCCTGAATTCCCCACCTGGGAATGCAATGTGCAATGCCATCTTGTGGAGCTGTGTTATATTCACCTCGAGGAAAATGAGTAACAAATTCTGTGGGTTTGCTGAGTGCTTTTCTTTTACCTCAGAGGGAGACCTGCATATGTATCTTTAATAAACCACAGAGCTCTAAAGCTTTATTAAGAAGAGTAAATAATTCATGGCTTCAGAATAACACAAAGGTACTTACAGCTAGGTTGTGAGGGAGACAATTTAATATTCTTGATCAACATGTTATCTCTTTTCACAAAGCACAACATTCTTCTTATTGACATCATAGGAAAGGAGAATTTTAAGCAAGATATGAAGGAGAACCAGAAATTGCTTTTCTGGATGTGTCAGCTCTTGACAGAAAGTATAGAGGTGCCTGTCTAAAAGATTAACACAAAGATGATGGGAGCTGTCACTACAGCTTGATTGGAGGCCTCTAAATACTTGATGAGAGGTGATGGGTAGGAGGGATCAGTCATGATGAGCTTTAAATGTGATGGCAAATACCTTATGGTTAATGCAATGGACAAGGGATGGTCAGCAGAAGGTTGCAGAGATATTTGGATTGGCAAGCAAGGCTGATGATTTATGCAGCAGCATTCTCCACAAATCTGTTACCTACAAAAAGTGCAAAAGATTTTTTACTTTTCCATGCTTTTTACTATTTGGTGTTAACATAATCTCTGACAAAGAAGTATTCTTTGTCTTTTTCCTTCTGTCAAATGTGTCACTGGAGCACAACACCACACGGGATATGGCATAGTCCTCATTTTGCAGCTAAAGCATACACAGTGAGACACTTATGAGACATAGATCTTCAAGAACTGGTAGCTGTAGCATATCTGAAACAACAGTGCTTAATTCTTCATTGGCTTTCTGCTGCTTTCCTGGCAAACCACACCTTTATCACTCCCTTGAGTGAAAGCAGGTGAGCCCACATTGTGTCTGTGGGTCTGAAATGCCCTTTCAGCAGAGGTGGTGTGCCTGTGTTAGTCAGTGCATGCAATTTGGCCATTATTTGATGTTTACAGAATAGGAGAATCAACTTCTGTGTGTATATTTGATTTGGTTTTTTGGGTTGGTTTGTTGTTTTGGGTTTTTTTTTCCCTCCCAGACTTCATGTGCTTCAACTATGCTCTGCTGGTTTTAGCATCTTTTAAAATACCTTTGAGGAATTATTACTGCCAATTGTTCAAGGAGACTAAATGTCAGGTTTATTTGTGGGCATTATCATACCTGGGAAACTTCATATTTATACCTATGCTTGGTGGTATGCCAAGGATTCTTTGTAAGAGTTGACGTTCTTCAGCTGAAAAAGGATGATGCTGCTTGGTTTATGTGACTCATCATAACTGCTTAGACTGATAGGATTTTAAATATTGAGTTTTTACCACTTTCTTTGGAAATATTCTGAAACAGTCTAGGGGTAAAAATCACCAGATAAGTCAGTTTAGCTTGCTTTCTAGAATTCTGTGAGCTGAGAAAGAGGTTATATTAATTTATTAATATCCTAGTTTTTTTGTGCTGTTGCAAACACTACTCTAAGATTATTTTCTGCATGCTGTATCTGTAACTATTGACCCAGAGAGTAATAATACTTCCAGATAAGGTCTATGGGAATTAAAAGGACAACTCCCTTTGCTCCAAAATCACATGAAATTTCAGTCTTTTTGTGTTTTAGGATAAAAAAAATCAGTGGTAGATTCCTAAGGTAAGATCCCTATCTGCTGAAATAAAAGGAAATGAACTCCTTACTGCCAGGGTACATTTTACAGTCAAAGAGGACTTCTGCACCATATGAGACTCTTGCCATCCTCAACTAAAGAGTATCTGGCTCCATTTCATCTCTTCTCAATTTCCTGGAAGGGACATAGCCCAGAGGTGTTCTTAAATTATGCTGGAGTGCGTGGGATGTACTTATAAAGATGATGGGAAGCCACTCATAAGTGCATTTTGAACTTTAGTGCAAATAAATGGTTTAGATCACTTGAAAGAATCACTCTCAAAGATACTAGAAAACCAGATTTAATATAAATATGCAGAAGCAACACTGTTAACCAAGTTCAGTGCAAGGCTCACTTCATTACTTACTCGAGAGATGAGGCTCACAAAGGGAAATCTGCTTGGAATCAGTTTAGAAATATTTATTTCTAAAGGATTTAGCAGCACTTAATCATTGACTAATTTAATATTTGCAAAATAATTCAGTGGGATTTATATGAGCTCAAGAGTAACTTTAACTGTGGATCTGAGAAGGCAAAATTTACTCCACACTTGTTATGTACACACAGATACAAAGGTGTACTTGTGAAATTCCCCTGGAGTTCAGTGAAATGTGTTTTGTTGCTTTTGCCTCACTGGGCAAAGGGTTCAGCCTTGAGGAGGTGATGCCTCAGGTTTTAGCTTTTCTATTTTTCAGATTCTGNGGGGGTATCAGCCAAAGCCCTGTTGTCACCTTGTGCTGATGGTCCTCTGAGTATCCCAAATTCGAGGGCTGGCAGATTCTGGGAACTTCCCCTTCAGTGGAGCTCAGAGGGTGTCACAGGACTGCTGCTCATGGTTTGCAAATAATTTGGCTTCAGTCCTTTGCCAGTCCCTGTCCTGGCTATAATCCGAGGTGGAAATTACTGGGATTTTCCTCAGGAGTCCTGTTACATTAATGTTGTTTCACTCTGGCTGTGGTTCTGGCAAATAGTGCTTCAGGGCTTTGTTCTGTTAGAGAGCAGAAGTTCCTTAGGCAATAGAACTTTCTGGGAACAGACTGATAAGCTCAGTCAGACTGATAAACTGATTAAGCTCAGTTTAACTGCCCAGAAACCATTAATCAAGGCTGGGGCCTAACAAGGATTCCTGAGAGTGTTGAGGAGCTTGAAGAAAGGGAAAGGAGAGGGGATGCACCACCAAAAACCTAAATATAAAACCTTTGGTTTGCATTAATTCGTTGCCACTCTTAATGCTCCATAGGCAAATGAGAATGGGTTCTTATGCTGAAAAGCCTCTTGGTGATTTAGAGTTAGTTTTATAAAAGAATTCTGCATTTAGGACGGACTGTTTAAAGGAAGTCTTACAAGTTAGGTGGAATTTCAGAGCTGAGTTCAGGCAACTTTTACTTGGACTGTGGCTTATTCTGCTACTGGGGACACATTTGTGTACTAAAGACTAAGTGAGATTTAGGAAACCTGACTTGTGGAGATTTTAATTTAGATAACTAAAGATGAGCTCCTGAAAGTATTGCTCACAATGAATTACATGTAATTTGTTTTGGAAACTCAAGTGTTCACCAGGAAAATCTGTCTGGCCTTGGTTTCCCAATGAATTTTACCGAAGTGCAGGTACCACATAAAGGACATTCTCATTCAGGGAAAGAAAAATATTATTGGAAATAAAAATATTGAGCTCAATAAATGCTCAAAGCTGACTGAGTTGAAGAGGTGAAAGGGGAAATAGTCTTCTGTTCTACATTGAAAGCTTTGTGAGTGTCATTACTCACATGTTCACTTATGAGTTCACAATATCAATTTCATTCTATTTTTAAATGATTTTTGATGAAACAGTAGTAAAATAGACTCAGTTTTGTGCTCAGCTAAAGCAGCACTTAAAAATACCAGTGACAGCGTTTTAGAGACTTGGCTGTACCTTTTTCTGAGTGGGAGGGACTTACTCCTGTAACACAGATTTTTCCAAAGAGATCTGGAGTTGTGGGTTGTTCAGAAGATATTTCTGCCATCTTCACTGCAGAATATGAGCATTTGATAATTATGTGGTGTAGTAACTAGCTTTTGGTGCATGTCCTTCAGCTTAGGACTTTTGAAAAGGACAAATGCTGTTGTGCAATTAGGCCCAAGGTATTTTCAAAAACATCCACTTACCATCTTAAGCAGAAGATGAGTGGTGATTGTTCCTGGTGCTGAATGGCACTGCCATTTATCAATTACTGAAAACTTGAATTTCAAGCTTATATGTGGCATTATGAGTTCCCAAAAGTGAGAATGTGTCCAATTAATATTAGTGCAAAACTACTGGATAACTGGGTACATGCTTATAGATATGTTTCATCTGCAAACTTGAAAAATGCTATGCATGCAATTTGGAAAAGTAGGCATGATTTAGGTGCTTGCTGTGTGAAAAGAATGAGAACAGAATTAAAAACTGACCAGAACTGCTCTTCAGAAGACTTAGTGTGAAGCAGATGGGAGTTGCTAGCAATGCCATGGTCAAAAAGTGCAAGAATGCCTCTCTTTCTGCTGGTCAGTAGCCAGAAAATGTGATAAGGAAAGGAAAAGGAAAATGAAAGCAGCTGTTTTGTTAAAACTTTTAAATAGAAATTTAAAATAGAATTATTTAAAATTCTATTTAAAATAAAATTTAGAAATTTAGAATTAAAGAAAAAATTATTTTTGTTGTTGTTTTTTACCAGAAGTCCTGGAGAGAGTTACCCAGCCTGAAATCCTGAGCATGGGTTAAGGGAGTGAAAGGGCAGGGAGATTTGCCTGACGGGTGTAGTATAGTAATATTACCAATTTCAAATTGTGTTTTCGTGTTGTTTTGCTAGAGTGAGAAGCTGGGAGGTCCTGAAATCTGTTATCCATTGCTATATCCTTGGGCAGGACACTTTTCCTGTTCTGAAGGCAATGGGTTGTAAGTCAAAAGCAGAGCTGCTTGTTTCTTTTGTATGACATGCTGAGTTATAAAGAGAAGATCCTTTTTTGTGCTATCAGTATTACCTAGTTAGAGATGTGGGAAATACCTTAATTTCTGCCCTCTTATTTCAGGTTAAGGGTGACATTAAAGGGAAATTTTCTAATTTGAGCTCTGACACCATTTCAGTGTTCAAAGTGTTTGTGAATATTTAATGGCTCAGATATCTACTGGAAGGATGTAGACTGAATTATTTAAGGACACCACAAGCTCTTGAATATTTAGCCCCTGAAGCATTGGAATTCATATTTAGGGGTTACTAATTATGATATAATGTTCATTTTCAGACTTACTCCTCTGCTATTTTTTTAAAATTTATTTTATTATTAAAGCAACATTGGTCTACACAGTGCAAGCAAAATTAAATGGCTATCCTAATCTTAAAATAAATATCGTGCTAAATAGATGAAAATAAATATTCTTTGAGTGGTTCTCATGAGTCTATAATGTCACTCCAGACAGACACACTTTCCATTAATCACAGTGCTTGTTCTTAGAGGTGGTGTCTGGGGCTTGTGTTGGGGTGCACTGAATATTTGTCCAAGTACCACAGCTTCATCATCCCCATGAATTTATCAGCTGGATATTGGAATTTGACAAGGTGATTTCCACATTCTGCTTGGAGAAATGCTTAATAAAATGGCAGCCCACGTGTTGTACTTGCTGAATAACAAATACTGGCTAACCAGACTGTGCACAGACAGTGATTTGGTTAAGCTTTTACGTTGTCCCTGAACTAAGCATCACAGTGTCAAGTGGTTTTGAGTTCCAGACATAATAATCCAAGTCTATGATACATCTGGATACTTGTGGATCAGGATCTACTTGTCTTAAGGCTAGATTGTGTCAACAAAGCAAGGGAGGTGAAGTTTGTGTCTGTTCACACCCACGGTGCAAATCAGTCTCCCATCTAAAGCATTAGCTCACTTTAGAATTCTCATCAAGGTCAAGATATTTCTCCAAAAGGAAAAATCAGATAGGAAAGAAATTTAACTTATTGGGCCAGAGCCATGCTGGGCAGAGCTGTCTTGGGTACATTTTGGAACTGGGAGCAGAATTAATTTCAAGCTCTCTGTGTTATTTCTTGAGCACTGGGCTGAATGAAGTGCATATCCCAATTTGTGTCACCTAGCTTTTGGTGATTCTAAATTCCTGTTTGGGGCACAGACCTGGTCTATAACCCATTGTCTCACTGTGACATAAATTTTGACAGCGTCTGAACCAAAATTTTTCTTTCTTCCTCCTGAATATTTTTCTTTGTTATTGTGTTATTTTGACTGGGATTTTCCACAGCATTCACAAAAGCATCAAATCTTGCCAATATTGTGTAATGGGAGAAAGAGGTTATGACAGAGAAGATAATTTTTGAATGAAATTTTAAATATAAACACATGAAGGAAGAGGAAAACTGGATTGGTTGAGTTGTTCCAAGGTTTGTCTACAAGCCATTGGATAATGCTAGATTAATTTATATGTCTTGAATATTGTCATCTTAAGAAGGACCTACTTT
The DNA here is from genome assembly GCA_013399945.1 of Ploceus nigricollis. NCBI lineage: Eukaryota > Metazoa > Chordata > Aves > Passeriformes > Ploceidae > Ploceus > Ploceus nigricollis. Next base: position 118,082 of record VXBC01003772.1, read on the forward strand.
AGGGCTTGGACTGAATAATACACCTGTCTATAGCATTATTTAATGAATGCAACTACAGCTGAATGTAATCCAAACATATTCGATCCATAGTTTGCTTTGCTTTTTCACAGGTAATAATGTTTATATATAATGTCTGTTGCACACAGAGTAACCCAGTGCAAAAAATATATCTGACCTCCCTGCCATTACTTTTTCAGTGAATTGAGAGGTCTGATGGTTAATGGCTGTGAAGCATAGGTGGTTAATTCTTTGCCTTCCCCACCTACACAGAATGCAGCGCTGACATTTGATTTCTTGAATGGATGTTCTTTCTCTAACCCTGCTGCAGTCTCACTTGCTCTGTTTCCCAGACTGTAGCCTTGTGGGCTGCTGTAATGTCTATCAGCATAAGTCATGCTGACAGACCAAGGCTCTGATAGCTAATGGTAATAACACAAATTGAAGGGAAACATGAGAGACCTTGAAAAACTTTATAGATCCCTTTGCCCGAGTGGAGGGGAGCCACTAATCTCAGAGCTGCCCTCTGCAAATGAATTTTTCAGATTAGCTGTTTTCAGGTTTTTTGGTAGTTTCAACTAAGATGCCAGTTGTATTTTTTTAAATGAAAATGAAGTATGTGGCTAAATATTGCACACTGACGAAACTGAATGGCCTTGCTGAGTTGGGAGGGTGAAAGAGAAGCATCACATGTGAGCACCATGCTCAAGTGCCTTTCCCTTGCCATTTAAAAATCCAAGTTAAGTGCAGCCCCAAGATGACATGTGCAAACCAAGAGTGCAGCTGCTGCTTCTTTTTGACCAGACTTCTGGTCAAAAACATTCCTGTTTTCCACCAGTTGTAATTACCTCTGCTTCAGGCTGGATTTGTCTGAGGATTTGTGAATGACTGGTGAGTTCTTACTCACCAGCTGGGGTAATAGAGGGGCAGAACGTTTACATTTCTTGCTTGTATNTATAATAATAGATATGTAATATATATAATGTATATAATATATCTGAATATATATACACTATAAATTAAAAAAGCAAGTACAGGCCTTTTTTAAGCTAGGAGAAATTATTTATTTAGGCTGGGAATAATAGCTGAGCACTGACACGGACATGGTGATGCTAATTAGTTGATGCTTTATTAATGGCTTCAAGGTGAGGAATGTGTGTTTCCTTGTCTGCCTCTAAAATCAGGCTGTGCTTTGCACATCAAAAGTGGTCATTTCCTTGGGAGGACTCTGAATGCTGCTGCTGCCCCAGCCTGACATCTGGAGGGCTCCAAGTGGGGCTGGCACAGCCACTGCTAAGGTCAAGGTCAGGCTGTGTGCATAATGAATGCCAGAGAGCATTAATTTGCCCACAGATGAATAATCTCCCTGCAGTTTAACCCTACATCTGGGCATTCGTTAATTGCAGCACAGAGAATCCTGCCTCAAGTGGCCCTCAGTCCAACACTGTGCATTGCCTCTGTGCTACTTGCCTTCACCAGGGGTTATAAATTAGAGTTTTCCAGGTTTGCTTCTTCCAGGCTCATGCAGGAGAAGAGGTAGTTTTGCTTAAATACAAGTAAATAGTTCAGCCAATTTTAATTTTTACCACTTCTAACATTAGATTTTGCAGGCCTGGTTGCTGAAGTCTGGCATATTCCAAGGTCTTTTTGCAGAACCTGACATTAAAAATAGATTTAATATGCAGTTTTGGAAAAATTCACTGTTGGCAGAGTGGTTCTGTTCAAGTTGGAAAATATTTCACCTATTGATTTCAATGAAAAATGTTAGGCCCATGGTAGGAGTTCTTCAAAATCTACTTCTGACTTTATTAGAAACATTTCTAAAAGCTTATCCACCAATTTACTTTTTTGAGTAGCATGTCATACTGAGACTTTCACCTTTTGACAGAGTCCCCATTTATTCTTCTTGGCAGACCAAGCTTGATGAAATAAGAAAAAATACAAAATAAGCAAAAAAATAGAGCCCAGTTATATGGGCTGTATTTATATATGT
>VXBC01003772.1:120176-145267 GCA_013399945.1 Ploceus nigricollis
TCATATATATTATGTATAATATATCATATATATTATGTATAATGTATTTTTTATATGTATTTCAGCAAGCACAAAAATGACCTCTTAAGTATTTTTCTTAAATAATAAGAAGCAGATTTGGATGTCAGACTATACTGGTAATCATGGCAAGTGTGTACTTTCACTAAAACTTTGCAGAAACACTGATGTAAAGTCAAGTTTAATGAAATTATTGGGCATTCAATGGAAATTGAACTTTTAAAAAGATAGTCTGTCTTACAAACCATCAAATGTAGACTAAGATACCTCCAAGTCTGACCAGCCTTCTTTAAGAGGTTCTGAATAGTTTTGTTTGCAAAGTGAAAATGTGTGGTGCATTTGCCTGATGGATGAAATGAGACCTGTATGATTTTTGGGTTTTGCATGCAATATAATTTGTGACAGATGTGGGCACAGCTCTGGACAGGTTCTAATGTCTATAATCTAAATAAACCATTAATGATTATCATTATTCTTATCCACACTACTCTTATGTTGCAAATATGTAATAGTTCATGATCATATGACTGGATCAGGCTAAAATATTTCATGTGATTTGGCCATATAATGCATATATGGCTCTAGTGGTTGTGTGAGGTAGATGGGAAAAAATGATGAGAGGAAGAAAAACCCATGCAATTTAAATCATAATAAAGTATGCAGGTGGACTCTTAAGTTTTAAAACTGGCTTATTAAAACTCATAAAAGAAGTGCAATAAATTTTTTTTATTATTTGAAAATACACAAGAGACAATACAGATCTATTTTGAAAACATACTTTTTACATACTTTTTGTTTTACACACTTTTTTTGCTACAAGCTACTTTGTTTTGCAATTGTAATTCAAAATTCTCTCATTTAGAATGGAATAATTGCTGATATTAATAATATGCTTAGTTTTAACTGAAACTGACTCATGTTTAAAACTGAAATGAGTGAGACCCAATGTGATTTATCCATTACTTTACCACTTTTAAAGCTTCACTAGACCAAAGAAAATGTCCATGCATATAAATCTTATAAATAAAATCAAGAGAATGCATACCTTTTAGTAAAAAAGCTAAAAACTACCTAAGTTAAAATATCTATTATCTATTACAAGACAGATTCAGAGTGACAGGCAAATCCTCCTTAAATAAACACATCTGTAAGGGTCTCAAAAGCAGACCTGCCAGATAACTCCTGCTTCACTGCCCTGCCTGGTGCTGAATGAGCTTTGTCTGTCATTCCTGACAGGTTCTGGGACACCTGTGGTGGTCCCTGATGCACAGAGCCCACACCCTTCCTTCATCCCCTCCCTCCTCCTCCCAGCCCCTGACAGTTTATTGCAGTGTCTGGCTGTCTGTAGCTTTCAGAAGATTTGCTGGTGGCTGCTCTGAATCGTTCATCAGTTGTTCTGTTCTCTTTGGACACGGAGAACTGTTCTTCTCTGTGTAACAGTCTTCAAGCCTGTAAAATATTCTGCTGATATTCCCCCAAAGTGTTCCCTCCCCTAAGCAAAGCGACCACATTTAAATAAATCTTTTTCTCCTAAGATGTTTTTTAGGCCTCTCTCCATTCTTATTCTTCTTGTGTCTATTTTCTCTGGTTTTTCCACGCTCTGAAGTTCTGTCAGAAATAACCACTCAGCCAAGGCCCTGCTGTGCAGAGCTGAGTGGTGGAGGTAGCTTGTGTCTTGTAGGCTCTGCTCCTTGCACTCCCACTTCCCTGCAGCGCTGGGGTGCTCTTGGATGGTGTTGACACCACCAAGCCTGCAGTGCCAAACTGCTGCAGAATCCACTCTTTCCATCCTGTGTCTGTGCAGGGGATTTTTCTGGTGAAGAACAGTGTGCTCTCATGTTCCCCACAGGATCTCATTCTGTAGCCTTTGTCTAACTTTCTCAGTAGTGTGAGGTAATTTCCCATGCTGATTCAGTCAGTCCTCCAGCTCACTTCCAGACCACCCCAACTTCATCCTGGTATTTGCAGGGTTAGGTTGCTGCAGGGCTCTGTGAATTTCCATTCTCTTTAGGGACTCCTGTGAAGGGCTCTCAAGGCACATTACCACACCATGTTTGCACTGCTGGGGTCAGGTGCCTCTGGATCCATCCCTAAACAGTTTTTGAGACTCCTGTGTTAAATAATGCTGAACATATCTCTTTACTACATTCTGCACTCAGGTGAAAATGGAGAGCTGATGATTTCTTCAAGTTAGCCAGGTACGGAGCAGAGTTTGTGTTACTTGTGTTGCTGTGACAATGAGGCTGAGCTAACAAGTCTTACTGAGAAAGTACAACAATTCAGGTGGCATTCAACATTTGAACATAGATTTTGGCTCCTAAATATACATGCTGTTATTATTGGCAGAGCATAATGACTATGTGGAACATAATGCAAAGAAAAATCAGGGAGGTTTACAGTCCAGCTAATAGAGCCACAACCAGCAGCAGGCTTTTAAAAATAAGTCTGAGCTTAGGAGAGATGAAAAGCAGGAGATTATAAAGACTTGGGAACTTTTTGAGAGCACAGACTAGCATAGAATAATCTCTGTGAACCAGGCAGTGGAAACACAAGGATATAAATAACCAAGTTGTGATAAAGAGGAAGAGGGGTAAGAGCAGAAGAAATTGGAAGCAGCATTTTTCATAGACCTATGGAAATTATTTTAAGGCAACTGATAGGTTAAGTAAGGAAGGCACGAAGAGGAGTTTAGTCAGTAACTCTTCATTTTGGCCTTAAAAATCTTTGTTTCAGTCTTGGCAGTTTCTAACTAGCATAGCCTGTTATCTTCCATTGAAACCTGAACAGTACCTTTACTTAGCAGGGAACATTTGGAACCAAACTGCTGTCCCCAGTGCCCCTCACTGGTTACTTCCATTCTGACTGAAGGAGCAGTAGGATGGCCCCAGTCCCCTGACAGTGCAGTCAGTGGTGTCAGTGTCACAGCTGTCACAGTGGCATTCTGTAGCTACTGGGTATGAGTAAAAGGATTCAGGGTGGTCACCACAGCCGGGGATCTTCACTGTTTCATACACAACCTCCTTGAAGGTGCAGGTTTGCTGAGCAGTTGATACTGGAGGGTATTTATATACTGGATCCTGAAATTACAAGAAGGGAGTAACTGTTTTTAAATTTGTTATGGGTTAGATTTCAAAGTTTTTATAAAATGGGAAAATCCCACTGAGATGAAATGCATTTGGGTCTGACTCTACTAATTTCAGTTAGATCTTTAAATTTTCCCTTTCAGGAGGACTGAAACAGCAAATTTGGGTCATACCATCACCAGACAATCTTTCAGATCAATTGCTTGATTCTTTAAATTATTTGAAAGAGCAGAGGAGTCTACATAGTAATGGCTGCTGGTTTGTCTGCTTGCAACCACAAATTGAGCACAAAGCAGAGATCCAGACTGTAATTTTTCTAACTCTGGTTATACAATATGAACATAATACATGCAGCCAGTTAATTAACTGAATTTTTACTATGCTATTTCACCATTCTGCCTGTGCTGCAGATTTGCTGTGTATCTACTCTTGTGTTACTCAGTTATCCAGCCTGTTCTTTCACAAGGCTCATCCTGCCCATGTGTTTGCTACGGGCTGCAGGAATGGGCTATCCACCCATCCATCACTTGAAATACTCAATTCTGGTGCCTGAAATTCAGAGTCTCACCCTGGTGAAGCAGTATCCTGAGCACCACGTGGCATTCACTGTAATACAGAATTCACATTCTTCTCTTTCCACGGCTATGGTGATATTGGTGAGCTGGCAGCTGTTGCAGCAAATTGCTTTCCAGCAAAGGAACAGCACGTAGCAATTAAGTGTCTTCATCCTGTCTATAAAGCAAAAAGTATATCTCAGCTGGAGCAAAGTGTATAGTTATTTTCAACAGGAAATAGTTAGAGAAGCAGGGAGAAATTGAGTCTCTGCTTTATCCTCAAGTGGTTCTATAACAGCAAGAGTTCAGAATCATCAGTGAGAGCAGAGACATGAGATGGATCTTCCTTATGTTTACTGCTCAAGGAGCTTGGTTTTCCTAAGCAATGGAAATGGCATGTCAGCAATCTCTGCAGAATGATAATAATAACAGAATACCATACCACTTCCAATGAAATATTTTTATCTAAGTTTCTGGAGAGAGAATGTATCCTGTCTGTAAGGACAAAGAAAAAGAAGCGAGAGAGAGAAAGAGCAAAGTATAATGTATTTTTCAGAAGAAATTAATTACTTTAAGAGTTTGCAATATGAAATAAAAAAAAGATTTCTACATCAGGATCTGATGAAAACTTACCTGTATTGTACTTGCCTTCCTAGAAGTCCCAGCTGTAGTGAGAAGGAAGCCCTATGCTTTCCTTTTATACTGAATTGGGTGTAATTTATACCTTGAGGATTTGCAGTGTCTTAATGCAGCAAGCATTAGTTTGGGACTTGGTGAAAGAGGATTAATGTTCAGCCAGACAGTGAGATTAAGCCTTGTTGAGAGGAAAAAAGAAAAGCCAGACACACTCAGGAAGAGATGGTGAAGGTTACTGTCACAGTGTCTCTCCACACATGTCACAGCATTTGATTCAGTGGCATTTAGAAATAGCTGAGCCATTTCACAGTTTGAAAAAGAGTTGAGAAGAAGCCTATTTTTGGAAATGAAAAGTTCAGGTGTTTAAGCTGCTCTGTCAGCCCTCAAAGTGATGGCTTGGGGTGCAAGCTGGTCCTCTGGCAGTGGAGGACCCTACACAGTGGGGACACTGCTGTGGTGTTTCTTAGCTTATTACCATTTTCTTGGGTTTTTTTTTTAAGGGAAACTTTCAATTTTAATTGGTTTTCTCTGAGTTAGGTCTTACCCAGTGAGCTGTATATGTATTTATTCATTGAGCCAATAAAGCTAGTAATGTGAATTTTGTTAAACCACGAAGAACTCCTCTTTTCTTTGCCGTTCCTTTCTAGCCCAGAAAATGCAGTCCTGGTTCCTGTCTGTTGCATGGTCACATTTTTTAACTTATGTGAGGGATGTTTGTGTTGTGGAAAGGGACTGTTAAGGTGTCATAAGGAGGCCCCAGATTTTTGTTTTTATGTCTGTGATCTCAGATGAAATATTTTCATGTTCCAGGGAAAATGCTAATGTTTTTAACTGACAACCATGCAAATTCACCTGGAATGTATTCCATGGTAATAAAAGAGTCTATGGATAGTCTTTGGATATTTCCTGCGTCCACAAGTTAGGGATGTGTGCCTTTTCACCAGAATAACAACAGAGAAAGAACTCTGAGCTTCACATACCAGTTTTGGGGAAGATGACTCACAGTATTTACTATTATCTACCCAGAACAGCCAGTCTTGCTTTGTTATGACTGTTCTATTATGGTCAGTCTGACTTTTACAGAAATCCATCCCTGAAAGAAAACTAGACAAGGACATAGAGTTTAAAAGCATTTTATCATGAAAATGAATTCTCACTGGCCTGTTAGTTTCCTGCAGACGGGGTACTTTTCCAAGTGGCTTTTACAAATGAGCCCTTTAAGTGTGTCATACCTTCCTGGGGTCCTGCAGCCTGGCCATCTGTTCCAGTTTCCCTGCAGCACCTTCATTTGTAAATGAATTTTGCGTCGCCAGATTTAGTTAGTTTTCTAACCAAAGTTAGAAAGCGAGCTTAAAATTCTCCCTGGGTGTCTCTTGTAATAAAAATTTTGTTTGAATGAGAAGACAGTTCACTTAAATCTATAAAGAAGTCAAAAAATTAGACATCTTCCTCTGAACTAATATAAACCCTGTGATTGCTTGATAATGGTCTTTTGTGTCATTTAGTGTCAACACAGTCTGTCCTCTCAGAGGAGCCTCTCAGTTGCTGCAAATCTCTAATTCCAGAGAGGCCAGACAAAAGCTGATTACTTTTGTTATATCCCTACTGAGGATCTGATCTTTTCTAAGCGCTGATTTATGCAAATTAAATAAGACAAAATAAGTTTCATTTGCAGAGGGCAGTACGGAAAAGAATCTGTTTCATGTTTTGAAGAAGTCACACACATTCACTAAAACATAGTTTGACAAGCAGACAGTGCAAGTTTAGCCCCTGCCATGTTGTATCTTCACTGTCCTAGCTCTCAGCCTCCTCACTTGTGGAAACACAAGTTAGGGAAATAGTTCTATTAAAAAGAAAAGCTGTCTTTTACAGCACTGTAGTTAATCCATGGTGTTTGTTCCACAAGGAGACAAAGAGGTGTTGCAGTGTAAGTGGTGGGATTGTTTGGAGAGTGAGAATGAGGGCTGAGATCAGCAGAAAATGGTTCAGGCAGTGTTCTCCTGAAGAGTTCGTGAAGTTCATAAACACGATCCAAACACTTTAATGGGAAGGTTTGTCCTGATTTCAAGGGTCCTAAGGGAGCACTTGATGGCCAAGACCTCTGCACTGTGCTGGAGTGAGTGCAGGAATCTGGCAGATGCTGCCAAGGAAGATCTTCAACAGGAGCAAGGGGCTGGTTCATCAAATACAGGTGCTGCTGTGGAGGAGGACTCACCAAATTTTGTGCAAGCCACAGAGGACATCAGATTCACATGGCTGTGTAATGCCTTAGTGGCTTCTTGGGGACATAAAATGCTTCTTGTATTGCTGGTTTTTTGGTCTTCTGTGGCTCTTTCCCCTGGACTGTTTACTGCTGTAACCTGGCAAGCCATTGTCAGCACCACTGTCACAAGGGAGCTTTTGCTTTGCTTTTTTTAATCACTTCAAATAAAAGTGCTGTGACACATTTTGCTCTTATTTCCCTTCTAGCAGCAAATGCTCTTTTTCTTCTGCTTGTGCTCTGGTGGTTGTTTTATTTGTTTGTTTTGGGGGTTTTGTGTGTGTCTGTGTATGTGGGATGTTGTTTTTTGGTTTTGTTTGGGTTTTTTTCCTTGCACAAACATCAAATACAGAACTGAAAGCTTTTATGTTCCTTATATGTTCTAAACAAATGGAATTTCTTTCTTCAAGTGTGGTGGTAAGACTAACAATTCTGCTACTACAGGATTTAGGTCTGTCTTGCTTAAAAGAAGGTAGTTTAGATATCTAAGAGACCTTCAGCATCTGTCAAAGTGCTATTGGAAGACGTGGTTATATGTGTGCAACACATCACCACGAGTAATAAATCTGACTCTGTCCTGGTAGAAGATGTATTCAACCTTCTAGTGGGAAAAAGCATTCTGGTATGAAATACCTGTGACTATTCCAGCTGCAGCCTAGCTTTAGGTTCTAATGAATTCTTAAATACTTACGTGTTTTTAAACTTAAAGGTGTCAGGGGACATGGTTTTAAGTTTCTTGTGTTCATAGTTGTGGTTAGATGTCTTAGCTCTTGATAAATAGATGTGTTCCTGAGGATAACAGCTTCTGCATATGAAAGCTGGTTTGCATTGAAGGTGTCTCAAGGCATGCCCAAGGTGGTTAAATCTGTGGCTTAATTTACTTTCTGTATGGTTCCACCACATGGAGAAGTGGAGCTGTGCATTCAGTGCCACCATGCTGAGTGTGTGCCTCTGCCAAGTTTCTTTGGACACTGCTTGTCTTGACCAAGCACTCCTCCTTTCCCCTTTCTGTTTGTCCAAATGTTTTTCTGCACAGCTCCAAATTTAACCTGAGGTTTACTGCTGCTCCCCAGTGACTGGCTAAATTGATATCCTTGAAGTACAAAGCTTGCAGATTGCTTCTGTGCTTAAGTCTGAGCTCCCTCTGTGGTGGTGGAATTTCACAGCACAGCAGCACAGGCCTGTGCTAAATGAATGGACTGGAGGTTTGGTTTTCCCTTTTGCTGTTGTTTTTGTCACTTGCTGCTGGTGGGAGATGACTTTTACCACTGCATTACCTCTCTCTGTGCCTTTGGGGTTCACTGTGATTCCTATTAAAATCAGTGGGGAGGCTCTCACTGCCTTCAGTGGTTCCTGCACTGAGGGGCTGGTCACTGTTAGTCAATATAATTTTTACTGATGTTTTTTTAAGTTGCCAGCACTAATGAAACAGAACTGTGAAGCAGGTCGGGCCTGCTGAGCACACAGACAGTTGAAACTAATTAATGTCAGCTAAAGACTTAATCATTAATGATGAATTTGTATATGCATTCATATGAAAGCAGAATATTTGATCCTCAGGAGACTAAAGAAAATGCCAGAATGGGCTGACTGTGCTTTTGGTAGCACAGGATTTTAGGAGTCTCTGGAGATACAAGTTTCCATTACTTGGAGCTAAGGTTGTATGTCCCATATTTTCAAATACCTACACAAGCTGTTAGTCTTTCTAAGCCTTTTGGAAATCCTGCTTGCAGTCAACAGCAACAGAAACTAAAGATTTTGAGAGGTGTTTAATAAACATAGAGCAGCGCAAGCAACAATCCAGATGCTCTGCTGTCATTCAGTCATCTCTCTTGTAGCTCTTGTCTCACGTGACACAAACTCATTCATGGCTGATTCTTATGCCACTTTTCTAAATATATAAACCAGTTGCATTTTTATTTATTTTTTTTTTAGAGGTGGCATTTTTATAACCTTTATCTGTTTCTCTGTTTTGTCTTGCAGAACCACAGTGTGGTCTTGGCTCCTTATATAAGATCATTTGCTAACTCCATTGGTATCTGCTAGGAAATGTGTGTTAAGTTTCTGCTCAAGAGTAAGACAAGGATAAAAATTATATATTTGCTAAAAATGCTCTCTTCCTATTTCTTTCTTTGTCATTCTTTCATTTTTGCTTATCACATAGTTTCTGAATATTTTAATTTTCCAATGAAAAATATTTTTTTTCCTTTTTTGTGTGTAAGTAGAAGTTTTGATTCTGTGCCTGCCCTGGAGTACTTCTGTTTTATTTTAAGCTTTTCTGAGTATTATAGTGTTTTTCACCAAGAAAGCATTATCATGGATTTAAAACAGATCAGCCATATTAGAAAAGTGACAAAGCAAGGGAAAGACCTGATGGGCAATATTTAAAGTTATTCAGTATATGATCAACTAGGGTTTCCTTTTTGTTACCTGAGCAGTTCTTGGGTCTTGATGGAGTTGTCATTATGCTGTTGAGAACCTCAGAAAAGTAATCAAAGAGAAAAACAAACATATCTAAATAGTCACTTGAAAAGTCAAATCCAATTTGAGTTTATTTTTTAATTATTATTTAATTATTTTTGGTTTTANTAAGGCTTGTGTGAATCATGCTGGCAGTCTGCATTGACAACACAATAAAGTTGGTGCAGAATGATTTGGCACACTTGGAGGATGGATGAAAAGCCCATCTTTCTTGGCTTGCTAAATGAAGTCCTAGACTGAAGATGTCTGACCCATATTTTTTTGCAAGTGCAGTAATTTTAGGTCAAATTGCTTAAGAAAAATAGGTTGGGAAGAATGCATACAGCCATAGCCACCTTTGGCTGCAATTTTAACATTTTGTCTGACCAACTTTAGCTAAAATATTAACTGCTTTTAGGGGTTCTGAACAATTTATTTTAAATTCTTTCTTTTCTAAGCAGTCATATGGACCTTTTATTCTAGGGCATGGAGCCATTTTTGATAGGTTATAGGGTGATGGAGTTCCCCCATGAGCTACAGGAATTTGAGTGTTATCAGATGGCAAATTCCCAAAGAAATTTTATGAAACAGCAGGAATGAGGATCACAGAGTTTTAAAGAGGAAACAGATCTGAAACTTAAAAAAAAAAAATACTTATAAGGTATCAGCCCAATACATAGCTTAATATGAAAACCAAATCTGGTTAGTTAGGTTGTATCAGCAGAATGATGACACGAGAAAACAAATTTTGTATTTGGCTGAATTCCCAATGAATGTGTGCTTTTAAAAACAATTGCAATCATTAAACCAGAGGCCTTAATCTTAAACTAGAGTATGACAGAAGTCAGGAGATGAGTTTCATTTAAATCACCATAGTGAGAACCTTTTGCTGTCTGAGGGCTAAAAATATTTTGGGGAGTGGTGCACGGGCACCATATTTGTGTTCAGACATATGTATGTTTAGAAAGCTCATTTGGAAGTGGTTTTTTTTTTTGAGGTATTTTATTAAAGGGTTCTGGATTTGAAGTTTTTTTCCTTGGTGAGTAGAGAAGTACACAAAGCAGTTTGTGCCATGCCATAACATCATTCCATGCCTTTCTAGTCCACAGGGAAAACCTAGGAATGTTCTTGCTGATAGGAGGCAGGAGGGTGAAACACCTTCATAGTCTAAGGGATGTGAATGGTGGTAACCAGAGGCACTCCATCACTTATGGGCATAAAACAATTCCTGGGAGGGTCTGCTGGAATTCCCTGCTGTGGGACTGAGAGCAGGCATGGCACAGATTGTGCTGTGCTGGAGGTTTGGGCTGCCCAGCCTGCCAGACAGACACTCCTGTGTCTGCCACGGTGCCAGCAGATGGAAATGCAGAAAAGGACAGGTATGTGATGGCTGGAACCCTGAGCACAGTCTTGGCCAGCCTGACATCAGAAAATACTGGTCATCATTATATTTAGGATGAATCTTGCCTCTTATCTTGCCTAGAAAATCATTATTTCTTGGGACCCTGTCATGCCAAGCATGCCTTGGGAGGCAGCTCTGCAAGAGGATGGGGGAGTGTGGGATGCCAGGCAGAGGGGTTGAACAGTGAGGAAAAGACAGGCATCATTGCAGGACCTGCTCAGTGAGCCAGCCTGCCAAATGTGTGTGCCTAAATGTGATTAAAATGACCTTGAAATCGGATACCTGTGGGCACTGACCACCTTTTTAAATATTGATTTATGTTGTGTCTGTTTCAGCACAGCACTAAACAGCTGCTTGAAATGGATCAGCCTAAACAATGTCTGCTCAGCTTAGAGGAATGGAAAAGTCACTTAGCAGAGATCCATTTGTAATCTCTCTAGTACTGCCTGAAAAAGAAACAGTGCTGCTCAATAGCTTTATTAATTATATAAACGAGCAAGATGAGAGCTGCAGATAAGTGACCAGGTTTTCTGGCTTCTTGTGGTGCCATCTCGTGGTTCCCGAGTAAAGTTCCCACGTTGCCCAAAGTTCCTTGGCAGCTAAAGCAGATTTTACGGCACTGCGGCAAGCAAAACTGAAATTTGGAGCTGAAGCAGCTTCAGCCTCCTGGCTATGGGCCAGATTCCTGCCGTGCTCAGTCCTTCCTCACCCTGGTAAAGCCTTTGGGCAAAAGTAGGTGTCAGAGCTCTTGCTGCAAGAGTGGGGATAATGCAGCAGTCTTGAAAAGCAATGATAATTAATTGCACCAGCCCGTTTTGCTTGTCCCTGTGTATGAGAGGCGTGCAGAACTGTGCTCAAGAAAACAGGCATTTCTTTTTTCTAAGCCCTGGAACATTAGGCATAATTGTTCCTGCTGGTGTCTTAAACATAGAATTGCTCTGAGAGTGCATAGGGAGAGTGCAGTCCTTTTGCTTCTGATGTGCCTTGTTTGGAATAAGAAGAGGAAATTTACAGAAAATATCTATAGCAGTCTTCTCCATCTCCTTTCCAAGTGCTTGTTACAGAGGGGCTTTCCTCCTAAATTTGAGTAGCCTTTCTATGTTCTCCCTCATCTTACTGTGCTCCCAGCCTTGAAAAAGAATGATGTTTGCTCCAACTTGTCCTCCTTATATTCCAGTGTAAAGTTTGCAGCTATATGGTTTTTAGAAGTCTTTACTTTTGCTACAAGTCCTCAGAAACCAGGAAACTTTCCAGTCCCATTGCAATGGTTCTCATTTTGCAGCCTCCTGTTTTCTTGGTGCTGTCCATTGTTTGCCATTTTCTTTTGCTGTAACACATTATCTCTTTTTATTGCATCCAGCAGATTGGCAAGCACTTTCTGCCAAATGTTTGTCGTATTTTTCCCTTCCTGAATTCTAATTTCTGTTTGAACGACTTTTAGGTAATGGCACTTCAGAAGGAAACTGTTGATATATTCATGTCTCTGATAAAATTTCTGTGAAATAGAGAATACTATTAATAATTTCAGCCCATGGAATCCTGCTAGGTAATTTAATAAGCTGTGGTTTTGGTAGACTTAAGGCAGATCTCTCAGTGGCTGTGGACAATAGGATCTTTCTGGAGCACTGAGTACAGGAAAGGTGAAAGAATTCGATCTCAGGCCTTGGTTATCATCAATAGGTCTGAAAAAACAGAAGTCACTTCTGGAAAGAGCTGATGAAATTGCTGTTTTTTGCTCACAAGCATTCTCCCTCTGTGGAAAACCATTTTCTGGCTTTGGGTGAGGTCACAGGGAGAGTGCTACCATACTCCTGGGAGCAGGACAAAGCTGGAATGAAATCAGCTGGTCACTTACCTTCTGCAGGCTGTAGGGGAAGAAGGTTTTTAATGAATTCCTGGGCTGGCAGACTGGAGTGATCATAATTCATTAGGCAGTACTGGCTAACACCAAGTGAGATCAGGCAAGGGGCTGTTGCCACAGTGAGAGGACCAGTCATTACCTTCAGTGCTATTTAAAGAATTCTAAGCAGTTTTTAAGCCACTGAGTTTGAGTGGCTTAAAATGCAGATATTTTGAGACTCTAGAGCTATTCTTCACATTCTCATATATATTTTTGCCTTCGTACAAGTGATAATGCATTTAAGGGTTTCCCCACAGAGCATCAGCTGTGCTAGACACAATCCAGTGTTTGAGACCTATCAGCTCTGCAAGAAATGCCAGTGTTCTGTATTCTTAATTTCTGTTCCTGACTGCCGATGTCATCACCTGCTCCTCTGTACTGGAGATTATTATAAGACTTGAATGACCTATTTAGCTGTTCTGAATTTTGAATGATGATTTTTCCCCCCCTCAGTTATCAGCTGAATTTCTTTCCCCTTTTAGCATAAAACAGAAATTGTAAGAGATTATTAGGTAGCGTTAGAAGACATTCATCCCTATATAATCTGTGAACCCTTTATAAGAAAGCTGGAGTCAAATTTATCATGGCTACTAAAAGACTGGGGAAAGGAGAAGTCCTTAATTTTAAGCCTTATAAATAATAATAATGTCTACCAGATATTCTCAAGTCCCAATCCATGGGGATGGAAACAAGCTTTAGGAATAAATTGTACATCCCCAGCAAGCAGCAGTTTAGACTCAGAGACTTGCAAAAGCATACATGAACTTTTATGTGCAAATGACACAAAATACAGGGTTTCCAGTGGGCAGGTCAGGATTTTAATATCAAGGCATAACTCCCAGCCCACACTGAGATCAGGTGAAATTTCTGCAGACATCTGCAAGTCTGGCCTTCATGTGATGATCAAGGATCTCCCTGCAACGCTTTGTTTTAGAAGTGCAACTCTTAGATATGCAAATGTAATATTTATGATGTATAGAGGCTATAGTTTGAGATGAGTACAAGGTTGTAAAACTGCCCCTGATACTCTGTCCAGCCAGATCTGTTAAGTCATCTTCTTCCAGGAATTAAAGCTAGAAGAAGTAATTGATGCTATTTCCTGAAAACATAAAGGAGTCTTTTTTTTTTTTTTTTTTTTTTTTTTTTTTGTTAACGGTGACAAAAAAGAACATTCAACTATATGAGTCTGGATCCCTTCCAGTTAAACAAAGGACATGAATTTTCTTAATTAGGGAGTAATTGGATTCTCCCTCCCAAGAAAATTACAGACTTTATATCATAAGGAAATAAATTATGGGAGAAAAAATTGCTGCAAGCTCTAGGTGAAAACATTTGTTATATCCATAGCTCTGCAATTCGCTGTGATAAACTTCAGCAAAATGGAGTTACTGCCAATGAATCAAACCTAGGCTTTTTTGCATTTTTCTTTCAGTATTTACATTTATCTGTGAGAGAAAATGTAAATCTTTCCTGTGAGAAACTTGTCCCATAAGCTTGCTGTGTTTCTGTGTAAAATGTCACATTTCAGCAAATTTGAAGGAATGATCTCTCAGCCAACAAAGCAATACCTCAACAATTAACTGAAAAGATCTCCCAGTTCCATGAATAAGAAGTGCAATATAACTCTTGGGGAAAAAACTTGATGAAAGAACTTTGTAACCTAGCTTAGAAGTGGTTGTACCAACATGCTTATGCTTCACTCTGTAACAGTGGGAAAACTGGCATGTGACTGGAATAACTGTGAAATTACTGCTAGCATGGATCTTGTACTTAATCTACTAAAACTGGAGTCGTATATTAAAATGGGAGAATACTGTATATAATGCGCATATTAAAACCAAAAACAACAAAACAAAACCTAAAAGCATGTGGAACAACTGTTCCCAAGAGTCTGAATTAATGTGTGTGCAAAGATTGTGACTATATCACCTGAAAAGGTGAGTAAAACCATAAGAAACATAGTAAAGGAAAACCAACAACTAATTAAGACCTGTTGTGGTAGATGACCCTGGTAACCTTGTTCATTTTAGCTTTTTTCAGCAATGAGATTACAGCATATCTGACTTGTAAGGTCTCCAGGAATGGGTTTGGTATTGTCATGTGGAATGTTGTTCAGCTGGAAAAGGTGGCACGCAGCAATACAGCAGATAAATTAGGAAGTGATAAAAAATTCTATGCAATGACAAAAATTTTAATGAGATAAGATCTAGTGGTCTGAGAGACTCCAGAATAGTGTAAGCATGACTCCTATAAATCTATTTTCATTTTTACCCTGTTGTAAATACTAGCTGAGTTCATTGATGTCTTAAAGCTGGAAAACAATTTGACTCAAGCATGAGATGAAATCAGGTAAGTGAATTTGAAGTGAAGCAACAGAAGCAGGATGATATTGCAAGGTCATGTGCTTAGGGACTGAAGTGCAAGCATTTCTGCTATCAGTGAGGAATAAGCAGCATGTCTTATTGAGAGTCATGAGAGTCTTTATTGAGAGTCATGAGAGTCTTAATCATCTGCAAGATAATTGTGTTTCAGCACTGATAGGGCAGTGGAAATGGTAAACATGATGCTCAGGTAAGGAGGAGCTGCTGTTCTGATGAGAGCTCCTCAGCTGGACTGTGTACAGCCCAGGTCAGCTGAATCAGGTAAGGGAAACTGCAGCACGTGCAGTGCTCAGGTGAAATGGGGAGCTTCACACACTGGCCAAGGAAACTTCTTTGTAGCAAGATGTTGAAAGAGCATTGTCTGTGTAAATGTGGTAGGAAGTGATGCCTCAGGTTTCAGCTTTTCTATTTTTCAGACTCTGTGGTGCTTTAGTGTGTGGGTCTGGGCTTCTCATTAGGGGATGGTGAGCTCTGTGCACAGAGCAGGGAGACAAAACAATTCCTTCTCCAGCTGGGCACCAAGGACAAATGATCCAAATCTCAGGCCCAGGAGCACAAACAACGTGGGCTGGAGAGAGAAAAACAAGCAGGATGGGACTGCATGGGCTAAAGCTGGAACTGGACAATGAACTGCAAGATGCAAATGGAGCAGAACTGATCAAAGTGAGCGCCCCCGTGAGCGGCCGTGCATTTTGGGACCATTTTGGTTCCTCTTGGGTGCAGCCCTGGCTGGGCTCTTGTGCTGCCCAAGGTGGATCCATGGAGGAGATCCTTTGAATAAATCCCTGCTTTATTCTTTAGCTCTGTCCAGTCTCTGCTCTAGGGCAGCCTTCACAAGGCATCAGAAGCACATACCAGGATGGCTAAATGCTTGAATTAAGGTACAGTGTTGGCATGAAGAAAATAGCTCTGAACCTGCTAATGAATAAATTTAGCCTGGAAATAATATTGGGCCTTAGGAGGCAGCAGGATACATTTGTTGGCAGGGCTATGTTGTGGCAGAGTGTCTGCTTCTTTCCAGGCTTTGGGTCCTGCTTGTACAGGTGGCTTTCAGACAGCAGGAGTTGTTGGATTATTCACAGCTTTTCAGAGATGGGGCAACTGAGAGGTGTTTTAAAAGATTTTATTCCATATCAGTCTCATGGAAGGGTGAGACAAGAGATGTAAAACCCAACACCATTCCATCAGGAGCCACCCTATTTCCTGGTTACAATACCTCATAAATGTTTTTCAGCTGTTGCCACACAATGCTGCTAATACTCCTAACACCAATCACCTGTTATGTAACCCCATGTGGGACTGCTACAATGCCCCTTTCACAGCTCTAATTCTCCAAATTATCTGGTCTTTCTGCAAGGCCATCATTTCAAACTTGTTTCTGGTTCAGTCTCTCTCTTCAGTGCCATCCCTATTCCATGGCCTTGCTAAGTCAGCACACCTCATCTCAGAGTTTGCACACAGATGTGCAAGGCTGTGTGAGCTTTCTGTCAGGTTTTGAGAATTCTTTACAAACCCACTTCTCCCAAAGAGGAATAATTGTTGTGGCTGGGAGGCTTTCACAGCAGTGCCTGGAGTCCCTTCAGCTTCATACCTTTAATTGCAGCTGTGTAGGGGCAGAAGAGGCAGTTCCCCAATCAGACTAGTTCTATTATTTTTTAGTTTGCTTTTACCTTGATTCTGACAAATGAAGTAGTTTTCTTTGCCTTAAAACCAAGGATTTAGAGAGATTTGTTTTTCTAATGGGATATTTACTCTAAGAAACAAGTAAGTTGTGAGTACCTAGCACTTGCCTTTTTCATGTGGGAAGACTAATATTTAAGGAATGTTTGCAGGGGTTTTATGCACCACAGCCTTTGGATCAGAAATGTACTCATTGCTTCAGGAATTTCAGTGCATACACTTCCTTCACTGAGGCTGTGTGCGGAAGACTATAAAGGCATGAATCTTTCAGTGGTTTCTGGGATATTATGCTTCTAATGTATTTCTGCTGGTCTTCCTGCATACATTTATTGCTTCTGATTTCCAACAGAGATATCTTGTGCTGTTCCCTTGAATTCCCCTGTGATAAGCCTGCAGACCTCTTGCCATATTAATGTATTTTCCTTTGTCTGCAGCCTCCTCATCTTGTCCTTTCATCCTTAATGCCACCTAAACTTAGTTCTGTTTTGAGATTTACTTTTTTTTTTTTCTTCACTTTTGTGGGATCTGCCTTCACTGTCACAGTTTTCCTCTGAAGAAATTCTGATAAGCTGTTTCTGATGGGAAATTCTGATAGTTCTGATGTTCATCTTAGTGATGAACACATCTGGAAATCATGTAATAGATGTGGCTTTTGCTTTCCTTCTAAAGCAAGGTATTTGGTTCATGCTGCCTCATTTTTATGAGTAAAACATTGAGACAATGAAAAAGAATCCTTTGATATCAGAAAGTTGTTTTCCCTGTAGGAGATATATTGGGTTCTCCTGTTAAAACTTATTTTGAGCAAACAGAGGACATGGATTTGAAATTAGCTCAGCCCTGCCTTGTCACCAATGACTTGCTTCTCTTTCAATTTTTAATTACAGAGGTAAAATGCACTTGTTGCTGTCCTGCTCTATGTACAACTCTGATAACTCATGAAACCTCCTTTAGCTAGGAGGAAAAGTTAGTAACTCATTTTCTCTTTGAGAAGTTCTTTGTGGTGAATTGAGCCAGTTTCAGTTTCACTGCAGCAGTGTGTTTCTGCAGCACCAGAATGTCCTGGCTTTGTGGGTAGTGCACAACTTGCACTCTTATGATAACTCACAGTCCTCCACTAGAGTTTCTTCTCTGTTGAGGATTCAAAGGACTGCAGGGGCACAAAATAATTCAGCAAGCCTGGAGGAAGAAATGTTATTTTCTAGGGTTTTTTTTAAGACTTGGGTTGAAGGTTTCTCATCCTGCTCATTTCCTAAGCTTTGGAGTGAGACCATCAGCCATGGTAGGCACATTTGGCAGTTTTTGACTTTCAGCAGCAGACATTGAGTCCCAAAAGCTTGACCTTGATTTTTCTGAGCTTGCTCAAGGGTAAAAAGAAGAAAGGGCACTTGCTTCATGTTTGTGGTGGTTCTTAGCAAGTGTTGTTGAGTTTCCAGAGCTTGTGTGCTCCTACTTGAACTCTGCCTGAACTGAGGCTTTACTGATATTTGCCAAGGAATCTTTAAGCATCTTCTTAGAAGCAAACAAATAAAGCCCAAAATGCTTTGCTCTGTTGTGATTCTCTCTTTATGGCACTATTTAAGATTACCACAAAAATGATTTAAGCTTCTCTATCTGAAAAGACTGAAAAAGCAGTTATTTCATAGTTATAGCTGGTTTTCATTGCAAACATATGTTATTTCAGAATATAACTGGTGGTTTTGTGGTTGTGGCTTTTTTGTGGTTGTGGCTTTTTTGTGGTTGTGGCTTTTTTGTGGTTGTGGCTTTTTTGTGGTTGTGGCTTTTTTGTGGTTGTGGCTTTTTTGTGGTTGTGGCTTTTTTGTGGTTGTGGCTTTTTTGTGGTTGTGGCTTTTTTGTGGTTGTGGCTTTTTTGTGGTTGTGGCTTTTTTGTGGTTGTGGCTTTTTTGTGGTTGTGGCTTTTTTGTGGTTGTGGCTTTTTTGTGGTTGTGGCTTTTTTGTGGTTGTGGCTTTTTTGTGGTTGTGGCTTTTTTGTGGTTGTGGCTTTTTTGTGGTTGTGGCTTTTTTGTNTGGAAGAGAGAATGTAGGTTTATAGTTTAAAGTAGAGACACATTGAGTAAAGGAAAGTTTAAGATACAGAAAAAATAAAAATAGGAAAGTAAACAAGAAGTTTAGAATGTAGTACTGTAAGTTTGTGTGTCAAAACATAATTAAGAAAACTTACTCTCTAACATGAGTCTATTAAATGAAATATTTAAAAATAAAGTCAAAACCAAATATTTTTGTTAGTAGTATTTTATTAGTCAATAAATCTTGAAAAAATCTTGTAACTAGAAGCCTTGTGACTTTCTAAACTATGCGGTGAAAATGTGAGCTGATATCACTTTTCCTACCTATATAAAAATAATAAAGATAAATTACATCATTTAAAGCAGCTCAGAAGTCCTGTCTTGAAATCACTCAAAAATTCCTTACAAGAAGCTGTTCTCAGCCAGTTAGCTGAGAAATCACCAGAACACTGAGAATTTTTTTGGAGTCCAGGATTGGGAAGGATTAATTCCCCCAAAGAGCTTTACAGTTCCCATTATTCTGGAAGAGTCACATGTCCTTGCCTTTGCAAATGCCATGCTTGTTCCTCTGCTGGCTCATATCACAGAGCCTCCAGAGATGTATCAAAATGATCCATTCTCCAAGGATAAAATTATGCACCAGTTTCACAGGAGCTAGGCTGCTTTGGGCTGCAGTACCTAAGAAAAAGGTTGGACAGATGTGTGGTGATAAACCAGGACCTGCTGTCTATTCTTGTTTGATCAAAGCAGTTTGATTTTCATTATAGTGGGCAAATGTAGAGGAAGTTGCATAAAGTTGCATGCCTTCTAAATCTGTAGAATCTAACCCAAAACTAAATATTTTCCTTTTTCTTCTTTATTAATGCAGTGTCTTTTCTTTCTCTTCCTCAAAGTGAGGAAGAGAAAGAAAAGAACTTTACAATCTGCCCTGAAATGTCACTAGAAATGCACATTGCCCATGATTTATAGTTTTGATGTGAAAATAAGTTATCAAGCATTGACAAGGCCATTTGAAACTGCTGCTGCAGCCTCTTGATTATTTAATGGCTGCTAAAGAACCACTTCTTTATTAGAGCTCTGATATTTGAAAAACTTCATTCAGATTTACCTGCAGGCTCAAGCATGCTTTTCTCTCATTAAAAAAAAAAAGGCAGAAAATATTAATGGAGAAATAATTAATAAACTCAGAGATATTTGCCAAGGGAATGCGAGTGCACTGAATTTTGAAGCATGTAAGTAGTAAAAGAGCAGCACTCTATCCAGTGATGGCAAAGCTTCCTTTGGCCTCCAAAGGAGGCTCCAGGAGCAGCAATGCTCCTGGGATGTTCTTTACAATTCCATGGAAAAAGCAATGTTCCCATAATGGATGCTGAGGGATGAACCCTCTCCAATAACTGATTCAAAATGAAAATTGCTTTCAGAAGCCCATCTCCCTACTCTTTGTCATGTAGTTTCTGTCTTTTTGTCTTGCTAATTACAGGGACATTATTTAAGACAAGGTTTTGCCAGAGTCCTGATTTCTGTCCAGGTTTAAAGATCTGTTTTCTTTTCTCACAGCTACTGGTGTCACAGGATGAGTAGGAATGCTGATACCAGGTAAGGGAATGTGTAATGGGGGAACTGAAAGTAGCTTAACTCCTGGTCTTTAGTTGTGGTCTGTCACTCAAATGAAATAATATTTTGCTGTCCCTCCCCATCCTTTTTTTTTTCTTTTATGTTGTATCTTGAAGAATCACTTCTAAAATATAAACCTCATTGTACAAAATACTCAGATTTTTTTTTTTACTTTCTTACTCTGTAAGAAAGTAAAACTTAATGCAGTGTAATTTCCCTCATTTGTAGCTATTGGCAGTCATTCTGTTGCAGTCTGAGCAAATAGAAATTTTACATCCATTAACAGACAAAAAAAAAAAAAAGCCAATACCCAAGAAGCGCCCAGGAAAATGAAGGCAGGATCTTAGCTGGGGTGCAGAGTGGAGGGAGAGGGAGGGAGTGCTCATGCATGGAAATGGGAGTGGCTTGGATTGGGTATGTGTGAAAAAAACCTGGTCATGAGATAATTAATCCTTGGAACAGGTTTTCCAGGGAGGCTGTGGGGTTTTGGAGATTTTCAAGCCCCAGGAAATCTGGCTTGGTCTCACCTAGCTTAGAGCAGGCAGCTACATCAACTCCTCAGCTTCCTTCCAGCTATCAGATTCTCTGATTAACAAAACCCCCTGTGCTGCCTAATAACTTTCACCTTAGTATATTCTGCAAGAACTACCTTAAATAATGAAGAGTCAAAAGGATTGATCAAATTAACTGTGAGGTAGGATTGGAATTTTCACTGTAATAGTTTAACCTGGTTCTCTTCCACACTGCAGAATACAAAATCAGACCAAAGATTGCAGGTAAAGAACATGGATCTATATGGGCATAAAATAATTTGGTTTAGAAAAAAAATCAAATTTTTATTGTTTAGGGTTTTCAGCTTGCCTGTCTGATGTAATAGTTTTGAAGAATGAAACAATTTTTGTTTCCATTAGAAAGACAAAGAATAAAATAAATGATCTTTCTGTGAGTCCACTTTTGCTACTGAATTTTCCATGGAAAGTGGAGGTGAGTATCTGACTGAATTTCATTGTGGGTAACAAAACAGTAGAGTTGCATGAGATTTCTGTCATTTTTGAAATGTGCTCCCTTTAGTCATAGTTCCCAGAATGAGTCTTTCTGATCGACTTTCTGAGACAATTTATTCTGGTAAATGGCATCCCTGGTTTCAGTCAGTTCTGTTATGCAGTGAATTAAAGTGGGCGCCTTTCAGACAGCTCAGTGCAGAAAATCTGGTCTAGAAAAGGCAATCAATGGTTGCCTTTGAGGGTGTTGTGATATTTTCTTCCTAACAGGGTCATATTTGACTGCTGCTGTACAGGTATCTGTGGGTAATTCTGTGTAATTCACTGTAATGATTTTTTTTCCCTTTACTCGCTCCTTGCTACAAGGTGAGAAACTCTACTTGTTTTTTTTTTTTTTCTTTAATTATTGAGCCAAGAATCACTCCAGCCCTTCAAGGCATAACTTGTCCAAGAATCTTGGTTAGCTGTTAACTTTTTCCTCAAACAATGCAGTCACAGTTGACTTTGGGAGCTGCCATTTCCAAATTTTGCCATGGAAAACCAGACACATTATCTTTCACATAATAGAATCCTATACATAGAGTATTTTGTGATTCTGAGGTACTAATCCAGAATTATATCCAGAGAACTGTACATCAACATCCAAAAGCAGCAATAAATAACAAGAATATCAAGATGTGGTTTTGCTCCCAGTGGTCAGAAAGAGCTGGGTTTTTCTACCTCTGTGAATAAAATGAGAACTCTTATATCTGAAAGGTAGTCTGTGAATAAAATGAGAACCATTATATCTGAAAAGCAGTTTAGTCTCATGGTTACACAGCCTCCCACAGTTAAAGGAATTGTGTCTAACATGATTGCTGAATTCCATTTCAGCATAACCTGATTTCTTATTTTGCATTGTTTGATAGTCCACTGATGGTATATCATCTGTACCACTGGGGAAGCTTTAGACCATGATTTCACACAGTGTGAGACACCTTTTTTTGGTCCTTTTTTTCGGTCCTTTTTTTGGCCATGAGTTGCAAGAAGAAATGATTAGGCATGACCCATATACCTCTCCAATGCTGAGTGCAGATTATTTCTGGGGAGCTCTCAGCATCAAAGGCTATTTTTTTCTGGTACTTATTCTCTAGAAGAAAAGATTAAATGTGTTCTATTTGCTATTGCTTTCTGCATTGCCTTCTCTTGCTCCAGTTTTTTTTTGGCCATGAGTTCTAATGTTGCCAGGCATTGGGAATTTTATGGAAGCATCTGCTGTCAGCAGATTGAGAATTTGGCTTCATAGTCACACAGTTCTAGAGCACTCTGGCTCCATGGTAGCTAAAATCTGAGGCTAAAACAGCTCCACCAATTTGTACAGAATCAGAAATACCTGTGGTGGAGTCTGCTGGGACACCAAGGAACAGATTCACTTTTCATCCCTTGCAGGTCATTCCATAGGCAGTGTGCTGCACTGTAAGGGAGAATCACAGCTAGGTAACAAACAGTTGTTTCACATTATTTTCCAAGATTACCAAGGCTTTCTTGCTTGAAAAATGTGATAAAATAGTCCCTTCTGACAGATTTCCCAGTTAATCAGTATAAACAAGCCTAGCTTGTGTGCAAATATTGAAGACTGGTATGTGCCCTTATTCAGATCAGGAGTGTGAAATACAAGTTCTACTCTGTTCAAGTAAACATTTAATTTAGTGTTTAAAAGAACTAGAACTTAGATAGCCTAACCTCAAATGCATTTGTTTACATTCAGATTTTACTATGTGTGCAGGATTCTAGGTTCTAATCTGACCCACACTCTTTCATGATTGATGTTCATTAAAACTCAAAAATTCTATCAAAAGAGAAAGATAGGTCTTGAAAAGAGAAAGGTCTTGAAAGATAGCACAGAGTAATTGAAAATATTTTATCATAAACTTTCCCACTATTTCCATTAGATCTCCCTGCATTTAGGGCAGGGATCTAGAAAAGAAAATGTTATGGTGAGGAGCTGCAAGGACATGAGCAAACATAAAAATGCCTGTGGTCTGTGCAACTTCCATTCACATGCCCAGCTGTGGGTCAGGCCGTCATCCTGGAGGAGTTTTAATTGGAGTACCTGCTTGTAGCATAATGATAATAATTATTAGGAATTATACCATTCCTAATCTGTCCTCAAAATACACTGAATTTTCAGGTTGTGTATGGAGTGATGAGTTTTCAAACTATGTTGTGTCAGTCAAGCCTTTTTTCACTTCACTGGTAAAACCTCCCTGGATTTCAGTGGTAATACCTTTAAATTAGAGATCCTGTAATAAAAAGAAATATTTCACATAGGGTTTTGAGATGTCTGTTTATATTTAATTCGATCATTTATAAACAGGCCTCTTCCTTTTGAACTCCAACCACATAACAAAACATTCTATATTCATCTGATTGATTCTCATTCATCATTCCTGGATGGCTTTCTTTTAATGGATATACTATTAATCTCTATAAATTATGATAATCTCTGTTAGATGCATGATTCTAAACAGATGAGAATTCTAAAGAAGAAACCTAATTACTTGAACATATAGAATTAAGTTATTTACTTCAAAAGTGGTACCATCATCTTTTCCTCTGAAGGAATCCTTTCCATTACTTCTGATTGTCATATTTTTATTCATAAATCAATATTGGATGTTAGAAGATTTAAAACCAAGCCTTACTCTTCAGAGGCACGTGCCCAATGCCAAAATGGAAACATTAGACATCTTTACTATCACTTTTTGGTTTACCACAAAAGTTATAAGGCAGGGAGGGCAGAGGAAGCTTTCATTAATGGTATGAGCCCACGAGCTGAATTTATTCTGCTGTTACTGAGCACTGCTTTTCATTTGCTCTGTGTTCCACACAGCGGTGAATCATCTGGGTATAAGAAAAGAGAACTGTACAACTTAAGTGGGAAAAGGGGCACATGTAAAAAAAAAAATAAAATACTACTGTGTTAATGTAATTTCAAAGGTTCCAGTAAGTCAGCAGGAGAGTAAATCACAGATTTTGCCAATTCAGTAGCTGCTGAGCCAAATTGTAGTAGTTATGGGGGGGAAGGAGCAGGAATTTCCTTTCCAAGAGCTAGAAGGTTTCCTAGTTTTGTAAATTTAAATTTTTTTGTCTGTCACTGCATATGCATCAGTGAAAAGGAATTGTAAATGAAGTGAATAATTGAAGCTGTAAGTACTTGGGAATTCTGAATGCACATCTCTGCTATCCAGCACAAATGGAGTTTGGAAATGCTTGGAGGCCAGCATTTACAATGTCTGGTTTAGGGTCCATGAAATAAATCATCAGGATTATAATCAGGTGTGAGTTCAGCACTTGTTACTTCTTTCCTATGTTTAATAAAGCAACAATCTGAGAATAAATCAGATGAATATAGAATGTTTTGTTATGTGAGTTCAAAAGGAAGAAGCCTGATTATAAATGATGGAATATAAAGAGATGCCTCAAAACCCATGCAAAATATTTATTTTTATTGCAAGATTTCTAGTTTAAGGGTATTATTACTGAAATCCAGGGAGGAGGATTTTCTACCAGTGAAGTGGGAAAATGCTTGACTGACACAACATAGCTTGAAAATTAATCACTCCATACACAACCTGAAAATTCAGTGTGTTTTGAGGACAGATTAGGAAAGGTATAATTTTTAGATTTTACCAGTTGTTTATAGATCATATACATCCAAACTGTAGAGCCCTTTATCTTTAAAATTACATGGGTTTTTTTTTTTTCAGTTTCAGCTTTAGTCATCTCTTAGGTTGTCTTTCCATGTAAAATGAAAATATAGGACAAAAATAGTATGACCTTACATAAGAAATTGTCCTTTTATAGGCAGTAGTGGAGTTCAAGAGCTATGTAGGCCTTGTGCTGACATTTATTCTTGGGGTAAATTTCATAATATACAAGTCATCCTTTAACTCTGATTAGTTCACAGGTACATAAGTATTGGAGAAATCACTCCTCTTGTAACTTATTTGTGTGAATAAATGCAAATACCTGCAATTACACCTTCCCCGTGATTTTGAATTTCAGTTGTCTCGAAGATTCATGTCAGTAAAACTGA
>VXBC01003772.1:165286-215288 GCA_013399945.1 Ploceus nigricollis
CGGAGCCCGGCTCCGCGCACGGATGAGCCAGCGCTGATTTACAGAGCCGCCGCCGGAGCCGGGCTTGTGCGGAGCCTGGCCATCGCGCCTGCCCCTGCGCTCCGCCTCGCACACGACAAGCACACGCACACCGCCTTCGTTTTCCCCGTGGGGACGAGACCCTCGCTCGTTGCCTTGTGGCCAATGCCGAGGCGAGCGGCTGTGGCGGTGCCCGGTGCCCCCAGCCCCGGCCGCCTCCCCGCCCCGGCACCCGGCTGGAAGGGGCAGAAATAACTCGCCAACCTGTGGTGCGCACTGACCACAGCCACCTGCGAGTGTGGATCAGCCGGCACAGCCCCTCGGCACTGCTGACACCCGGTCCTTACACCAGCGGGAACAGCGCTGCTATTTCTCTGCCTAGGATCAGTAAGTATAATAGCGTTTTTAGGGTCTTCTTCTGCATGACACGTAGGTACGGTTTTAAAAATAGCGTCATTTAATAGTTCGTGTTCACCTTCTCTCGTGTATTAATAGATGTGGCTATAAATGAGGCTTCTGTTTCAAAGGGGGATGTGAGGGGCTGTGTATATTTTTGTGTGTGTGCTTGCATGTAGATGTTGCTTCGGTGCACCTGCAGTTGTTTTCTTGACATATCATGGTATTTTCACTTGGCCGAGCATTGTACGTGCCCGTTTCCAAATTAAATCCGGTGAGATGTTCATTGTGATCGAAACACAATTCTGCTGTGTGGATTAAAATGTAACATTCCCGCATCTGATGTGTTTCTGCAAATACAACAAAAGCTCTTTGTCAAGATACATTTATTCTTTAATGTTTCTTATGGATACATGTAGGTGTATCTCTTACGTATGTGCCCAAAGACCTGAATGCATTGTGTGTTGCAGTATTTTTATTAGTGTTTATATGTGTTGGTGTTTCAGGAGCATGCATATGTTTGTGTATGGATGCAAGTGCTCATATGGGTGGGGATTTTGTATCTGTCTATATATATATGTGACATACCCACCCACATCCTTACCCACAGAGTCGTTCAAAATCTCTGTGCATGTGATGTGGGTGTGTGTGTAATGTAGAAGTGTGAATAGTGTGGGCAGGAGAAGATTTGAATGCCATGGTAATAGATGACACAGTTTCATTTGATCGGCGTGACCTTTTAGGAAAACAATCCAATCTTTTCCCTTTTTGTTTTGTTTATTTTTGTGTGTTTGTGCATGTGCCTCAGGTTAAGTGCTTCTTCTGCATGACCATAACCAAAGGGTGACCCATCCACTCCCTTGTGTCCCATGGGGACCTCAGAGTCAGTTTCTCAGTCTTCATCTCCTCCTCCTCCTCCACCTTCTCCTCCTCCTCCTCTTGCCACTGCTGCTGATGCCCTGGGTGCTGCTCCCAGGTTTGAGACATTGTTGACAGGCTGAAGAAAGGATTCGCAAAGACCTCCTCACTGTGTAAATGAAGTGATGGCTGGAATTAACTTCAACTCTCCAAGTAATGACATTAAACAGTAAGTTTGCTAGGCCAAAGCATTACCAGGAACAAATAATGAGGAAAGAGACTATTTGCATTTTGTTTCGACGATGAGCTAAAACCATCTGCGGAGAACAGGTACCCTTAGGTTTGCATATTTTTTTTCCTGAGGAACGCAGCCTTTATAGCCTGCAAGGCAGTCATGATTCTGATCAGACACAGCTGTGATGGCTGCAGGAGATAAATGAAAATAAAGGGGCTTGGTGGATGGAAGAGCAAGGTCTCAGCTGTTGTCTGGTCCAATCTGAGAATTTCATCTTTTCTCATTAGCAAAACAGGAGTTTGTGTCAAACATTCCGGAGAGCAGGAAAATGCGGATCTGTGGTTTTCCAAAGTACAGATTCAGTGTTACAGCCACGTTGCCACCCTCGACGCGCAGGGGACTGTCCTCCAAACGCAAATGGCTTTGAACTTCCCGGCGAAGGTTACGGCGACGCTGTAAATAACGCAAAGCCTTGTTACGGCAAGCGACTACAAACACAACCAAGCAGTGGCAGGATGGAGGTCGCGATGGTGAGCGCGGACAGCTCCGGCTGTAACACCCACATGCCCTACGGATACGCGGCCCAGGCGCGGGCCCGGGAGCGGGAGCGGNGGGGACCCTACCACCACTACCACCAGGAGCAGGCCCGCGGGGCCTCCTCCTCCTCGCACGGCGGGAGCGCCTCGCGCGGCGGCCTGCCCCGCCGCCAGAGCGGTAAGAGGAAGAAGAAGGGCAAAAAGAGGAGCCACCACTTGGGGAGCAGGGAGTGTGGGGCCTCCTTCCCCTGCTCCGAGCTGCTGCCGCTCAGTGGTTCTGAGGAGAGAATACTGAAGGACTTGAGCGAGGAGGAAGAGGAGGATGAAGATGAGGATGAAGACGATGAGGAGGAAGGGAAGCTCTACTACAGTGATGACTACGGGGAGGATGAGTTTTCCTACTCGGACCAGCCACCCGATGACGGTGGAGGCCCCGGGGGTTACAGCTCTGTCCGCTACAGCGAGTACGAGTGCTGCGAGCGCGTGGTGATCAACGTGTCGGGACTGCGCTTCGAGACCCAGCTGAAGACGTTAGCTCAGTTTCCGGAGACGCTGCTGGGGGACCCAGCCAAGCGGGGCAGATACTTCGATCCTCTCAGGAACGAGTACTTCTTCGACAGGAACCGGCCCAGCTTTGATGCCATCCTGTACTACTACCAGAGCGGCGGCCGGCTGAAGAGGCCGGTCAATGTACCCTTTGACATCTTCTCTGAGGAGGTGAAGTTCTACCAGCTTGGGGAGGAGGCCATGCTCAAGTTCAGGGAGGATGAAGGCTTTGTCAAAGAGGAAGAGGAAAAGGTTTTGCCGGAGAATGAGTTTAAGAGGCAGGTTTGGCTGCTGTTTGAGTACCCGGAAAGCTCCAGTCCAGCCAGAGGCATTGCCATTGTCTCTGTCTTGGTCATCTTGATCTCCATCGTCATCTTTTGTCTGGAGACTTTACCAGAGTTCAGAGATGACAAGGAATTTGTCATGTCCCTGAGCCTAGGGAAGGGGCTTTCCAACGAGTCTCTTCGCCTGGACGCTGGGGAGCACACCATCTTCAATGACCCTTTTTTCATTGTAGAGACCGTGTGCATCATTTGGTTCTCCTTTGAGTTTACAGTGCGCTGCTTTGCGTGTCCCAGCAAAGCACACTTCTTCAAGAACGTCATGAACATCATAGACATTGTGTCCATCTTGCCTTACTTCATCACCCTGGGCACGGACCTGGCGCAGGAGCAGGGCAGCCAGCAGGCCATGTCCTTTGCCATCCTGAGGATCATCCGTCTGGTCAGGGTGTTTCGCATCTTCAAGCTCTCCAGGCACTCCAAGGGTTTGCAGATCCTGGGTCACACGCTCAGGGCCAGCATGAGGGAACTTGGCCTCCTCATCTTCTTCCTTTTTATCGGAGTCATTTTGTTTTCCAGTGCTGTTTACTTCGCAGAAGCTGACGAGCCCGCCACCCATTTTCAAAGCATCCCAGATGCCTTTTGGTGGGCCGTAGTGACCATGACTACGGTTGGCTATGGGGACATGAAACCCATAACCGTGGGTGGGAAAATAGTCGGGTCCCTGTGTGCCATTGCAGGAGTGTTAACCATTGCTTTACCAGTGCCAGTGATTGTGTCCAATTTTAACTATTTCTACCACAGAGAAACTGAGAACGAAGAGCACACGCAGATGATGCAAAATGCGGTCAGCTGCCCTTACCTCCCAACAAATTTACTGAAGAAATTTAGGAGCGCATCATCTTCATCCACAGAGGATAAATCAGAGTATTTGGAGATGGAAGAAGGAGTTAAAGAATCCCTTTGTGTAAAGGACACTAAAAGTCAGGACACAGGGAATAGCAGTGAGTCAGAGAAGAAAAACTGTGTAAATTCAAATTCTGTGGAAACTGATGTGTAGTTTTGAGCGTTTCCAAATATATTTATGCATTAAAGAGTGCAGTGAAAATAATGAAATATGCAAACAAGAGTCTGCAGCATACAGTAGTATGCCATTTAATGGTTAAATACACATAAAAAGCATTGCTGAACATGTATTACATATCAAGTGAGTGGTACAACTTGAGGAAAGGATTGCTAGATCTGATAAATTTTCAGACTTTATATTTTTATTAGAATGCAAGTGTTTTGCACATGAGGCTGAAAAATTTATTAAAACCAAGTCAGTTTTAAAGTGGGTGCATGAACTGTCGACATCACTAATAACAGCTCTGTGGTAAAAGTTGGCATTCAGAGGTATTTACTATGTAAGAAACAATGAAGTTTGGTAGTCATTTATCTATTTATCAGTGCTTTAATAGCAGCTACCATAAATCATTGGATACCATAGTCATTGTTTTTCAAATGGTAAATTTATTGTAAAAAGATATTCTACAGAAGATAGATCTAAATTTTTTTTTCTTGAAATCTATAATGCTTGTTTTTAACTGGAAATTTACTTTGAAAAGGCTGTTGACCCTCCAGAAATTGTTTATTTTTATAACTCTCTTTGGAGGCATTGCAGCATTTGTTGTCTAATAATGAAAGAAATGAAGTAAGAGTTAAACCTGGTCTGACTGCAGAGGCAAAATGACTAGAATGCTTTTTTGCACTACTTTATATGCTGGAGATATATTGAAAGAGACTTCATACTGTGAATGTTTACTAATGTAATAGTTCAATGACAATCATTGGGAGAGTGAATTCTGCATCATATTTTATTGTTTCTTCTTTCTCTGTGATGCTGATGGCAAAACAGCTGACATGACATCAATTCCACACTCTTTTTAATTATGAATATCTGTCATCTGGAACAGGATTGTGAAGTAAAATTTTCTAATCAAAATTATTTGAAATCGGTGTTTTCTACTGATGCCCTCAAGAAATACCAGCCTAATTTATAAATTTTTTTTTTCTGCTTAATTTAGCATTCAGAGTCTATGATTAGTACATGCACTTTGTCAGTACTGAGGAAATTCAGTGTATGGGAGGAGGAGGTAGAAGTAATAAGATACTCAGTTGGTACAGCACTGACAATTGAAGATTGCTGACTTTTAATAATGTGCTATTATTGGTGCTGCATTTTCCCTTGATTACAGCTTTCACCCATGTATATTTGAAGCAACATTTAAGATCTAAACCAGGCATTTTGGGCTTCAAAATGAACGCATTGGGTCCCATGGAGTCCTTGTGAAAGCATTCCATGGTTTCTTTTCACTGATTTTTAGGCCAGCTATGTTTTGCTATGTGTCAAAACCTCCCACTGCCCTTCCTAGGAGGTTCAGGTAGGTAAAGATTACCTGGCCTGCAGTGTATTCCAGAGCCTAGAATGAGATAGGTAAGATATTGCTGCATACAGCATAAATAATAGATTCAGAACAAGTTTTTTTTCAGACTTACTACTTCATTGACACAATGAAACTGTCACTGTTTTTCAAGAGGCACTGTGGAACATTCCAGATTATAAAACTTGAACCAAATTGGCATATGCACTTTAAGGTCTGGGACAGGCTGTTATGGAAGAAAAAAGGACTTACTAACACCACGGAATTACAGTAGTTTGCAATGTTCATTTAAAGCTGAGTGGGGGGTTTTTTGCAGGGGGGAGAACTTGTTGGTGACTGACTTACAGCAACAACAGAAGCACTCTGAATTGGGCATCCATGACATTACACATGATCCATCAGATCAGCCTTTTTTGCTGAATCCAGTGGCACCAAACAGAGCTGCAGACACAGGCTTCTCTTTAATGGTTGGGTTTTGCCTTCGTAGTTTTTCTGTGAGTCTCTTCGAAAAGTTTCTCTGCTTGTCTTCTTTTGCATTGCAGAAAAATAAAAAAAAAAAAAGACAACACACAAAAGACTGCGTTGTGCTGAGCCCTGCTTCAAAATGTGTGTTTAAGTGTCTGATTCCTAATTTCAAAATACTGAGCAGGCTTCACTATATTTTTGATGTGAAGCATTAAAAAGAGCTCCTTTTTATTGTGGTGGTGTCAATTCCAACTGCACTTTGAATGAAGTGACTCAGTAATTTTATACATAGGCATTTGCCAAAATTTAATGTTGCATTTCACTCCAGCTCACCTCAGTTAAATGTGCTAAATACTTTTTTCTACAGGGGCAGTATCAGCAGTGAGGATGAGTGTTCTATAAAACCCAGCAAAAATCTGTAACTGGAAGTATTTCTTTCACAGATAGCAGTTAATGGCCTAAAGGGCGTGAGGGTTCTCTTGCTGGATGGCTTGGTACTGGTTCTGTCTGACACCAGAGACCATTTAGTGCCTGGGACCATGGCAACGAGCTAGGAGTGAAAGAAACACTGGCCAGGTAAATAAGGAACTTAGAGAAAATAAGTAGTACCTGTTTGCAGTATTGACTGGTTGAGAGGGGAGGTGGATCACAAGAGGTGGGATTTCAGACCTCTAATGGAAACGAGAAAACTCTTTGAATCACTTTTAAAACGCATTCATGCTGTAGCCATGGAGCTCAGCATGAGGGGAGTGCTTTAATAAACAGCTGAGATGAGATGCTGACAAACACCTGTTCAGGAGTGCAAGATGCAGTTTGTTACATCATCAATTTCATTGAAAGTTCTGTTCTTCATTCTCTGCTGGCTTTGTCTTCTATAGGTAACACAAAAGAATAGTGATTGCTATTAATATCAAACTGTTTTAAAGTTTTTTGCTCTATTTCCTTGATACATGAATGTTTTAAAAAAATCTCAACTTCTTCAAACACTCAGCTGCTAATTTAGAACAAGCGTGCAGTGTCTGTGCTGGGCTGTTTTCAGAGCAGTACCTTGCTCTCAGAAGGAAAAGGTCTGACTGTAGGGGCTCCTAGCAGTTGGCAGAGCAACATTCTGGGTGTGTCCTCAGGTAATGGTGGAGCCTCCTGCAGTGAATAAACACTTGGCCTTGATAAGTAAGGACTACAGAGCTCAGTGCTAGGTTGTGCTCTCAGCATTCTGAATCACAGAAAGAATTGTGCATTCCAGAGTGGAAGCAAATCTCTCTGCTTGGGTTTATAATTTGATTGTTCAGCTATCCATTGGTCCAGTCACAGTATAGTTTTATCATGCCAAAGTCCTACCACTAACATGCTAAAACCCAAAGATCCCAAGTGCTTTAAGAAATAGAAGTTTGTGTTAGGCATTACTTTGGTTGAAATTGTGTGCCAGAGAAACCCTCTAATTGAGCTGTTATGGCTCCAAATTACTGCTCCTGCTTCTGTCAGACCTTTCCCTGGGATACTGACAACTCTCAGAAAAATAATTTTATTGTGACTTGGGCACTTTACATTTTTAAATTATAGTGGTGAAATGCATTCCTGATGTAACTGATGTGAATGGATTTACACTGGGGATCATTTTAGTTCTACTAATGTAGTTCAAATTATTTCACATTGACATACATTTCAGCTAAAAATAAGGCAAAATGAGATATTTCAGGTTTGCTTGCAGTGGTGAAAAATTTGGAGGAGTTCCATTAGAATTCATGGAATCACAGCAGCACCAAATCTGATTTCAAATATACTCTGATACTTAACAGTGTGCTGGCATTTGTTTAAAGAATTTCCTAAGCATTTTTATAGTAATCCTAAGTGCCAAGGCCATAAGACTCATAAGGAGAGAGTTTTGCCAGCTGAAGCGTTGGATTTAATGGCTGACTTCAGAGATCCATAAATTTTTTCTTTATTACCTTTCTGATGTTACATTGATTCCTTGAAAACATCAGCCTGGATGCTGAACTTTATACCAAAGGAAGTGTTGTGTAACCCAGTTAGAGTGAAGGTTTTTAGTGTTCGGTTAAGATTTCTGGAGTGATTCCACAAGAGGCTAATTCCATTTGATGGAAAATAGAGTTTGTTTGTGTTTGAAGGAAAGTTCTTCTGCTTACATAGGTTTTTGTGTGTAGAATCCACCTCTGTGGTGTTCATGTAATGCAGGGTAAATCTGGGAGATCCAGGGGATAAAAAGGCCCCGTGTGATCATGATTACATCTGATTCATGGCAATAGTGTCCTTGGTGTCTGGGGATACTGACAGGCATTCTTGTGATCATAAAAATTGGGATTTGAGTGTGTTTTCAGTCCGTAAAGCTTCAGAATGTGAAAGTTATTTTCATAATACTGGTGTGGAAAGAGTTTGGGATCAGGCCATAACCTTGAATAAAGGGTGTTAGAGTGTAACTCCTGACATGGAACATTCCTGTCAAGTTTGCTGTCAGTTGGTGAGAGTCATTTGACTCAGGATTTGAAAATTCAGTGCTGAGCTGCCCAAGAACATGAGGTACTTCATATTTGCATAAGTGTAGGATAAATGTGCTATGGAAAACCATCTAAATATCAGAAAGTCTGTTCCATTTGTAGCTAGTTCCTGAAAAGTCTTTCTTGCACAGCATTGAAAAATGAGATGTGTCTTTCTGGCCATCCTGGGTGCATAAAACTCATTCTGAATACCAGTTAATTTTTAGCATAATCTTTAAATTTATAGATAATCCTCAAATTAAATATAATCTATCCATTGTGTCACTGGCTTCCTCTATTTTTTACAGGTTCTTTATTACCTTTTACCGTCACTGCACCCAGTTATGCATAAGTAAATATTAAAGAAAATTTTAATTCATTGACATGAGACAGTAAGAAATAAAAACAAGTATTAAAAACTCCCCAACTATAGCATCCAGCATATAAATTACATATTTTTCTTATCATTAAATAATATAACAGAATAACTTCTGTAGACATGGGGCAGGGTATACACTTTCCTCTTGCTATAACTGAATGATCAAATGCTTCAGATTTTACAGTGAATAAGGTCTAGTTGACAGATTTATCATATTTTTGCACCTCCATTTGAAACAAATATTATAGAAAAATTGGCACTTTTGTAAAAATGAACATCTTTAATTTCCACAGAGGCCATCTGATGTGGACAAAGTGATTGGCAGATTAATTCTGGGTTAAAGTGCATAAATGTTTTGTACCTGAAACCCAGGTACTCTAAATAATGCTGCCATGCTTCCTGTGTGTTCAGAATTCTGAGGACATTAATTCTGAAGGAAAAGCCATTAAAGCATTATGTACTGAGATGGTTGAATTAATTCTTATTTTTAATCCTTTTCTGTACAATTATAATGTGCCTTGAGACCTTTTTCTGCAACAGGCCCTTTGGAAAATAAATACATAAGAAGGCAAGAAAAGAACGCTTACATTACGTGTAAAAAGCTCATAAAACACACTAATCAAGGGAAAGTAGGTAAGTAAAAACTTTTTTATTTCCTCCATTTGTGCATTTATGGTGCTGCCAGTAAAACCAAGCTGGGGCACACTGGGTGAACTGGTCTGCAGCTCCAGAGAGGTGCTCCATGTGTTGTTTCTTGTCCCTGGTCTCAGGAGCAGCAGCAGCTGCTGCTGGGGCATCGTGTGCCTGGGGAGATGCTCCCTGTGCTGGGCAGCACCACCTGGGGTGGCACAGGTCCTGGAGGTTTTTAGTCTGTCTGGTAAATCCATGGGGGGCNTACCACAAGTGTCCTGCTGAGTGCAAAATTTGGATTATTTGCTTGGTAATACCATGCAGCCTTCCCAGACAGGGAGGCCTCAAGGACTCCTGTTTGCCAGTTCCTAAGCCACAAAGGGTCTCAGGTCTGCATTCACAAAATGTGCTTTTCAATACCTGAAAATTTCATTCATTTCATAAAGAGCTGGGCTGTAAAATGCTTCCTGACTTGAGGAACAAGCAATTTGCTTAAGGTCAAAAGGGCCACTCTGGTGAAGCAGGTTTCCAGGGTTAGAGCTGTTACACAAAGGAGTGTAGGAAGGGACAGCACATATTCATGAGAGATTTTGGTCTCTCTTTGTTTTTAATCTCTTGCTCAAATGTTCCTGGGCCATTTGTGTTCAGAGAAAGGGAGGAGGATGGATGGAGTCAGTGAGGTATGTCAAAGGCATCTTTAATTTTAGATACATGCTTTTTTTCTGTTCTTAGCAGTCAGAATAAACTTAAGTTTTGGTGGGTTTTGTGGTTGTTTTTGTTTTGGTTTTTATTTTAAACATTATTGTTATTAGTTACTTAGTCCTAACAGTTATTATAAAGGGATGATATACACTGAATCTGGAACTATCATCCTGGACATGAATGGTAGCTTTCCATTCAGAAAACCAACTGAGATACTCTCAGTGTCACTCCTGTCCTTCTCTTTTGTTTCAGGTGTGTGGCTTGGGGGTCCAGTGCTCTCTCACTGAAGTCTGGCAAAGTTCCTTGTGCCAATGCTGGGCAGTACCTGGCCCTGCCAGGTAGGAGGGCCAAGGAGAAAATCGGTTTTCCTTGTTTTTCTTTATGTTGGTATGCTTTTGGTGCAGAATTTTGCTGTAGAGGAGGGATGGTCCCTCCTCTATGCTTTGGAAAGAAATGCAATCACATGCACAGAGAGACTGCATTCCCCTTTTTGCTCTGCCTTGTGCAATCAGAGGACATGGCTGGATGCCCTGGGATCCCTGCGCTGTGGATCCCATCATGTTCCTGTTCCACTGAGATCAGTGGAGGTTTGGTTTTCCCTCAGAGCCTGTGAGATCTGTCCTTGTTGTGCATCACCCACTGTATGGATGAACTTTAATTCCTGCCTGTTGTTGTCTCCCTGCTGGCAGAGCTTTGTGATGAATTCAGGGTGTCATTCAGTGACAGTTTCTCCTTGCACAGGGGAAGCCTGGATGCAGAAAACTGCAGAGGGCTGTGGATACTGATCAAAGGTGTGTAGGCACAGAGTTTGTGGTGATTGGGAGTGGGTCCAGCTGTGAAAAGCAGGTGAGCAGCATTAGCAGCAATGAGAGTGCCCAGGTGTGACCAATCACCCAGGGAGCAGAGGGCACACAGGTGCAGTGCATCAACCTGAGGGGATAAAAGGCTGGGCTGAAGGACAAGAGGAGCAGAGTTTGCAGCCTCCTGAAGTGCTGTGGTGTTACTGTGTGTGGGCAGAAGCCTTCTGGAATTGTGTGGTGGCACTCTGGATGTCGTGGCTGTCTCAACTGCTACAAAGGTATCTCTTGTTTTTCCATCCAGAACTATGTTTGTATTACAAGCTACACGTTCCACACGCTGTGTATTTCAGATTAAGCACCTTCTGTTTCATTTGTGGGTCTGTACTTTAAAGATGCCCTCAATTTGCCCTGAATGCCTCAGGAATTTAAGAATTTATTTTTCGGGTCTCAATCATGAGGGAAGATGATCCCTCTTTGCATTCAAAATGGCAAGGCATTATTTTAAAGCAGAAATCTTGCATCTTTTCAGTTTAAGAAGCTAAGGAATAATATTTTTCTGTTTAAGTCTTTCTTAAATATTAGCTGCAGGTGCACGCACACAGAAGGAAAATATGGTTTGATCACAGGGAAGAAAGAGAAAATATTTTTAATTCCATGTTTAAAGGGTATAATTGTATTTTATTCTGTGCCAGATGACAAGCTCAGATAAATATTACTTTAGCAAGAATCTATCCTACTGCAGGGAGTGCAGTAGAGGAATTGTATAGCAATTTATACTCCAGCATTTATTTCTGTGTATGTTTATTTCTGTTAGCTCTTTATAAGCAATGTTATTTATTCAGGGCTCATAGATGTCAAAATTAAGGACAAAAATGTTATAAGGATCTGAGTAAATGAGAGGGACAAGGTTTAATTCTTCTGAAAATCTGCAAGAAGAAATTGTTATTTTGGTGCCTTTTTACTTGTGAACATCTCCTAATGAATGCTCAGTGATTCTATAGGTTAGATGATAAAACTGTTTCCTGTGGCTAGTAAAATATTTTCTGTTACTCAGAGTTCAATGGAGGATTAGCATTTTTATGTCTTTGAAATATGTAGAAAATGTGAGAAGACTAGAAAGTAGAAATTGTACTCATTTGCTGCTCTTTGACCTACTTTACAAGAAAATATTGCCGGAATTGATTAGTGACACTGGACAACTCAATTCCTAAGTGAAATGGAGTGGCTGTAAACAGATTTACTTTTGAACTCATGAAGAAAAAGTGCTTTTTAAATTGTCTCCTTTTTGGGCACCCAGAAATAAGGACATTCAGACCACTACCTATTTCTGAAATTTTTCTGGTGCTTTGACTGATTTGTTTCTTTTGAGAGGAGAGAACAGATCATATTTCAGCTATTTTTGGTTTCTGTGCTATTCTGTATTTTGAATTATACCTAATGGAAGCAAGCAGAGAACCCACAAGGTTTCCAAGCACAGTCTCAGCTGTGCTGCCAAATGAAACAACAGATATGATTTAACAGGCTCCCCTCATTAGTCAGGCATCTTACATTATAGGATTGCCCAAAGAAATGCTCCTAAGATTCTGACCTCTGCTCTATGCTTGAGAAGGTTCTCCTGATGCCAGGCTAGCACAGAGCAGGCATGGCAATTTGAGGTGGTGAAAGAAATGTGTCTGGGAGCAGCCAGGGCTGGCTCCTTTCCCAGGAGCTGAGTGTGATCCCACAGCCACGGGGGTGGGACCTCATCACTGTCCTGCAGCATGGGAAGGGTTAAAGGGCTCCAGGTGGGGCTGGGCAGGACCATTCCAGGTTTGATGGGCTCCAGGTGGGGCTGGGCAGGACCATTCCAGGTTTGATGGGCTCCAGTGAGGCTGGGCAGGACCATTCTGGGTGAAATGGGTTCCAGGTGAGACTGGGCAGGACCATTCCAGGTTAAAGGGCTCCAGGTGAGGCTGGGCAGGACCATTCCAGCCAATTTGGGCCCTGACAGAAGCCTTGCATTAACCACAGCAGGTCTGGGTCTGCTCTTCCAAGATGCAGTTATACCTCAAGGTTTGTGGTTCGTGTTGCTCCGTGCAAAACTGAAAATGTGCATTTTTCAGAGCTGTAAGTACTGACCAATTTTTAAGCTTTTTGCTGCTCTAGTTTTAAGAAATAAGACCTCCCTAGGTCTTATTACTTCAGTGTTTTACTGCTGCCAATACATCTATGATTATTTCTCCTAAGCTGTGGTACCACTTGCTTTTTTTAGACAGCTTCCTTGTGGTGGTAGGCCAGAACATTTTCATGGATTTTCAAAAGCAAGGCTGTTTTTCAGCCCTTGGATGTATGGGTTGCAAAGAAGGTGCTGGGAAGCAACTAATGATATTCTGATTTGGACTGACATCCAGGAAGGTGCTAGAGCATGATGTGTAGTATTTCTTAATCTTTTCATTGAGATGATTAGTGGGGTTTTTTTTGCTGTCCTTGCAGCAGTGTCATTGTTGGAACTGGAGCAGATGTTGGTGTTAAGTAAACACAGCCATAGCAAATGACTGCCTATCTAAATTTGTGTCTCGTATGTGTTACAAAGTATCTGAGCTCTGTACCATGGTTGAAATGTGGTTGAAATATTTGAGGAGGTGTCTAAAAATCAGCCTGGTGTGAACTAAATTAATGAAAGAAATGCTGGAGTGATGCCTTCCCTTGGTGTGTTTGCTGAAGGTGGGAATTGAGCTACATGGCTTGTACTGAAGTTCTGACAGTGGAACATGTTGTTTAAATGGTGACTGGACCTGGAATGTTGCTGTTTCAAAGAAAGCCAGAGTGGTTTTTCCCAATATTTAGGCCCACAGATGGGAAACTGCCCGTATTTGAGAAGCAGAATGTTCAAGCTGTTTTCAGGGGACCATCCATGCCTGCAGACTGAAACACGATGGGAAATTCCAGAGCATCAAACACCAAATTTTGGGTTCTGAGGATCACAGAGCAAAACTCCATCTCTTTCCTAGGGCTTGCTTCTTCACAGGGGCCTCAGTCACCCTCACCACCTGTGTAGCCCACTGGCAATCCCAGAAAGGAGCAATTTTTGCAAATGAAATCTTTCCAAATTGCAAATAAGCAATGAAAATATGAAGGGGAAGGAGAACATCCACCCCAGACTGTGTAGAATAAAAGCCTTAAAGGAAAAATGCAATCAGTATATTGCAATGCCTTCCTTCAGCTTTGTTTTTTTTTATTTTTTGAACGCCCAGTGTTTGATGCAGTGCTGTGAGCATTCTCTGGAGCCTTTTTCTGTGATGAGCACTTAGTTTTTGTGGCTCTCTGGTGCTAATGAGTCCAAGCAGATTCAGGAACTGAATCCAAAAGACAGAAAACTTCATGAATTCAGTGAGCAAAGTGAAGAGGTTTTTGTTGTTACTTTCAGTAACTGCTGGTAAGAATGTTATGTTAATTAGAGAGGTTGACCTCTGCCTCCAAAGGCAGATTGATTATTTCATCCTCTCCAGCCTTCAGACTTGTTTTATCATGAACCTTCCTCTTTCTAAGGACTGGTATTTCTTTCCATTGTAAAGGATTAAAAGCTTTTTTTCCCCATTTGGAGCTGTTTTTTTAAGGAGGCAGCTCACTCTGTGAGTGCCTGCTGTGCAGACAGGGCTGCAGAGGTTTGTGTGTCACTGGTGCTCAGTCCTTGGGAGAAGTCCCACTTCCAGGGAATGGGAAAAGCTGCTCTGGGATGCCATTTGGAGCTGAGCAGAAGCAAAACCAGCAGCTCTCTGCAACAGGAGTCCAGAGAAGCTGTGGGTGCTCCATCCCTGAAGTGTTCAAGGACAGGTTGGCTGGGGGTCTGAGCAACCTGGTCTGGTGGTTGTACCCACCCATGGCAGGGGGGTTGGAACTAGATGGTCTTCAGTGTCCCTTCCAAGCCAAACCATTCTATAATGACAGATTTAATAGCACTTCATGCACTGAGAACTTTGTCTATTTGATAACATAATTTCCAAAAGCATTTTTATCAAGTACTCTAAACCCTGAAGTTTGGTTTAAACTACACAGTTAAAACAGGTCAGCTGGCCAGAAAACTCAGGGAGTAAAGGGATATCAAATAAAATGTTGTGAAGGCCATTATAAAATAATGACTATCTCCTAAACAAAGCCACCAAAAAGTTTGTATTTGCATTCCAGGCATTTCCTACTTCTCTGTGCCTGGGGCTCAGAGGAGCAGTGTGCTGTTGCCCTGCTCCAGGTCTGTGAGTAGCAGCAGCTATAGTTTTTCACATTGCTAATGAGTTTCACAACTTGGGAGAAGAGCTTTTAAATCCCAGGATGAAGGAGAACTGGACAGGAATTACTGTGCCTCTGCAATTACCCACAGTGTTTCAGATTTTTGGAACAGCTGCACTTTGTTCTTTCTGAAAGTTCAGACACTGCTCTTCTTCTGCTGGGTTTACAAATAGTGCTCCTGCCTGAAACCACTTGAGGTGGAACATGATCTTTCTTTTTACTAGATGTTGTTGCCCAAATAAATACTTAGGACAGAAATGTTCAAAATGATGTTGTCATCCCCACTCCGTGCAGGCTTTCCGTGCTAATAAAAGAGAAATCTACAAAATTATTCCGCTGCATAAATTATATTGTATATGCACAGGCACCAAGCAGGGCATCACATTCTGCAGGGTGAAGGTCCCTGTTTATGAAGGCATCAAAATCTGCAGTATTTTGCAGAACCTGATCCTGAAAAATCAGAACCAGAGATGTGCAGGATTCTTGTTTTCGAGTTTGGCCTCATTTCTGTTCCTGCCACCGGCTTGAATTTTGATGTGTATTAAAGTAACCTTTGTGTTTGGGGGAAAATTAAATTACCTTTGTGGTCAGTAATGCAGGAGTTAGAGTGGGTGTGTTAATGTGTGCAATGTAATGGTTATAATGGGTATGTCAGTGGGACACAGCTGGAGCAGGATGTGGCACAGTGCTCTGGAATTTGAGCCAGTTCTGAACAAATTTGCTCAGGACTTGGAACAGCCCTTCCCAGAACAAGGGGAAGAGTATTTGTGTGATCACTGAACATTCCCCTTGATTTAATATAAGCAAAGAATAGAGATTTATTTTTGGAGTCCGGTGCAACTGTCTCCAAACCCTCCCCCTTTAAATTAATTTTCATTTGGATTCACTTGTTCTTTTCTTACTGTTGTTGAGAATGTTGCAGACAAGAAGGTTCTGTACCCCAATTCTAATGCAATGGCACTCAGAAGGGAAGAGACTTTGCTCTGCAGAATGATGTGTACAGCACAGCTCACAGGCAGATTTATTAGGACTGTGTGTATCTAAAATGCCTCTAAGCAGTGAAAGATTTGGGCTGCTGGGTCGGGTCTTTAATGAGAAGTGGATTTCCTCAACAGCAGCCATCTGCCTGCATTTGACATTACCTGAGCTCCATTTTGCTGTGGACATGAGGAGCTGAAGGAAATTGAGTTTTGCCAATCTTGGCAAGTTGTGTCTAATTGCACCCTGACTTATTTTGTGTTCTGGAGAGCTGATAGAGTTGATATTGTAGGATGATTGGATTTTATTGATGTGAGGCTACTTGTTATGAAAAGGAACATCACGGTCCTGTTCCACTGCGATTTTTTTTTTTTTTTTTTTTGTTTTATGAAAATATTTTTGTATCTCTCGTATCAGATGTGATATTATTTCCCCACCAGATGTCACGCAAACAAGCCCTAATTATGCACGTATTCAGTGTACTGGAGCTCAGGGAACCTGCTCAATGGCTGACTAATATTGCTTGCAGAGTGCTGTACTTGTATAAATACAGCATTTACTTGTTCCAAGCCACCTACAGTCACTTCTGCTTGAGATTTATATAACCAGTAATATTTTATGTTTTCATCCCATACAAAAGAGGTATTGTATTAAATGAAGAAAGAGCTTCTTTTAAATGCTGTAGTTAAGGTTCCATGGTTTCTCATCTAACTTTGTAACTCCTTTTGCTCTTGTTAAATTCATGGTGAATTTTTCAA
The DNA here is from genome assembly GCA_013399945.1 of Ploceus nigricollis. Classification (NCBI taxonomy): domain Eukaryota; kingdom Metazoa; phylum Chordata; class Aves; order Passeriformes; family Ploceidae; genus Ploceus; species Ploceus nigricollis. The sequence continues at coordinate 182,047 of VXBC01003772.1, forward strand.
TTTGTTTTATAAATGCAGGGTTTGTTTCTAGAGCTTTATTTCCTACAAGTAAGTGATCTGATCTTCATTTTGAGACTTTAGTGTTTCAATGCAGTGTTTCAGTATGTTGCAATTCACTGAGAACCTCTTGGTGGACTGGCCTTTATCAACATAAAATATTAAATGGCACTGTATATCAAATTATGAAAAAAATAGTGGTTTAGATAATATCCAGGAGGCTCCATTCATAATCTCTCTCTCTTGTTATTATGTCAAGAACAGTGTGTATTATTTACACTCATTGAAGAGGATGTGAGGCTCGTTTTAAATTTCCTGGGCCCAGAATAGCCATGAGTGATAAAGCCATGCATTTCTGCCAGTGGTCTGGTGCTCCTTGCAGCCAGCACAGCAGCTGTGCCATGAGCTGCTGAGGCACTCAGGTGTCCTAAGTGGATCCCTGGAAGTGGCCAAGGCCAGGCTGGATGGAGCTCTGGGCAGGTTCTGGTGGAAGGTGTCCCTCCATGGCAGGGGGGTTGGAATGAAGTGAGCTTTAGGGACCCTTCCAACCCAGACCATTCTGTGATTTTTCCATGGGACATTTTTGCAGGGTTTCTGTGTGTCCTGCAGACAGGAGCTCCCCAGGAGCTGCAGAACATGCTCTGCCTCTTGCTCCCAGATCCACTCATCCTCTTGCTGCTTTCTTCTGCAGAGACTCTGGGCTTGAGGAAGAGGAAATGGTGTGAGAGCAGGCAGCCTCTTCTTAGGTGTGACTTTAAAGAATAAAGGGTTTTGTTTGTGATGGAACAGCCAGGAATGTGAGGCAGCAATGTGATTTGGCCTAAAAGGTCTCCAGTAGGTAACTGGCAGGCATTTTCCTGAGAAGGAAGCAAGAAGGAAAATACAGACTCCATGAATGATGATCCAGATGTGTCATCCTCCCTTTTCCTTGAGCTAGAGCTTTCTCTCCCCAATCCAAAGTGATTATTGGTTACAATCACCCCTGTTGCTGGAGGGGTGCTTCTGTTTCCATCTGTAGCACGGTGCATTTTTAACAGAGTTGCCCTTGGTAGCTCAGAGGTGATCATGGCAGAGACCTTGCTGCATGCCAGGGTTTATTCTGATCCCTGGCCTGGAACAGGGAGAGGCAATGTTCCCTTGTCACTAACGTGAATTAGTGGGATATCACTGTTCTTAAGTATATGTGACCTAATAAGAAAACTCAGTAAGTAACCATGGAAGAGTAATTTTAGCAGAGAACAAATTACATCGGGTATATTTAGTTTCTTTTACTTTAAACCAGTGAGAATATCATTACTAATCTTTATTCAGGTGTCTTTTACTTAACTGCATAGCAAAATCTCTAGTCAAAGAATATAAATAGATTCAAGAGCAATTGTGAAATGCTATCTAAAATGAATAGCTCAAATTGGACTTGGAAAATGATTGTGATATAAAAATGAATTCAGTATCTTGCTAATTTTTTTTTTTCTAGCTAGAAAGCTTCTTTCTACTTTTGTTTTAGTAAATTTTTTTTCTGGTTCTCATACTATGGTGCCATTCTTGAGAGAATTCCAAAGAAATACAAATAGACAAGAAAAATTACATTAATGAGAAGTGAGGAAAAAAAATCCCACAAGGTTTTGGTATTTTTGTTGTTGAAATATTTGTAATTTTGTGTTTTAAATACTTGGCCTAAAATGACTGGCAAAATAATTCTAATTATGAAAAACATTATCAAGCTGTAGTACATTCTGATTAGTGTGATCACTCACTAATGTGTTCTGCTTGGGAACTGATGATGCAAGGTGTCTTAAATTCATTATTATTATGGATGGTTTCTAAATTTACTGAATTGCTTCACCCAGTGCTGCAAAATAGAAAATTATATTCCCAATAATACTGTTTTGTACTGAAGTTTATCTAGTTATAGGAATTTACGAGTTGAAATAACTTGCAAAAGAAAAGAATTGCTGTTTTTTAAACAGAAAGCCAATAAGAATAATAGCTGTTAACACAGTTTTCTAATAAATAGCTTAAAACATCCTAAAATTTAGAGACAAACAGTCAAAAATAAATAAAAATACAAACAGGAATAAATAAAGCACTGAGTGTGGGTAGTTTTTACTTATTTTTGTGCTCCTGCTGATGGCACTTTGCTGAAGTCACCATTGATGAGTTTCATGGGCACAGGTGGTGGTGCCTGGTTCTCCCAGGCAGGAAGGGTTGATTCACCTGAGCAGAGTTCTGGGTGAAAGAACCCCTGGCATGTCTGGAATCAATGGGAATGGGGGTGTTTAGCCTGGAGAAAAGGAGACCCAGGGGTGACCTTATCATTCTACAGCTCCCTGAAAGGAGGTTCTGGCCAGGTGGGGTTGGGTTCTTTCTCCAGGTCACCATCCCTGGGTGTGTTTAACAAAGCCTGGATGTGGCACTGGGTGCCAGGGTTTAGTTGAGGTGTTGGGGCTGAGTTGGACTTGATCTTGAAGGTCTCTTCCAACTCAGGGTTTCTGTGGTTCTGTGAATTCTGTGCTGCAATGTGGTTTTCTCGTGCTTGATGTCCCTATGGACACCACGGGAGAGGCATCTGGTCATCCTGAGTTAGCCTTTGCCATCACATCAGTTAAAATTAGAGATTGCATTTTATGGCTTAGGTATTGAGCTCCCTCTGAATGCAGGCTCACAGACAAAGTCTGTATTTTAGACTAAAACTTTGTTACAGAAAACACGAGTAGTGTAAATGGAACCCGTGATTAAAGATGCTTATTTAAGAATAGGTACTGAAAAAAATTCTGGATGGGTTCAAGAAAATTTCTGTTCTCTATTTTTCATACTGGAAAAGTGTCTTCTAATTATCAAGCACTAGTTTGTTAATACAGTTCTGACTTAGCAGCTGCAGTATTGAGTTATTTTGATATTTGTTAGAGTAATGACCAGTTGACAATAAGGGATAGGTCACAGTTGGTCAGTCTCAGTCAGAACTGTGGCTTCTCTCCTTTGCCTCTCTGGAAAATTAGTTTCATTTAAAGGAAATAGTGCTGCAGTACTTGATGCTGGGTTTTGAAATAGTTTTTTGCTTGTAAAATATATAATAATTTAAAAATAGTTATATTTGTGTATTTCCATGCATCATAGAGATTACTTTAGTCACTGTCTATCATAACATGCACTTTAGAAGACTTTTTATTTAAAACAAAAAAAATCTGTGCATTAACGTGAATTCATGGGTATTTGGAAAAGATGCCTTTTTTATGTGGCATCTTTTTATTAAAAAAAAGTATTAAATGCAGTAGTAATCAATAGGTTTTACTTCTGCACACTTGTAGAGTGGGAAATACCAGTGACTGTCTGTGGGGTGAAGCTGGCAGCATAAGGAAGAGTGACCCCAGAAGCAAGAAATTCAGAAACTGGTGTGAGCTTGCTGCAAAGTGCTGCTTAGGTACCCTTGTGACAGAAAATGCATGGGTGGTAAAAGAGCAATTCACTGTGGTCAGCCACAGAGCAACCTCTGCTCTGATATGTGGGCAAGTTAGAGAGTTTAACAATTCACATTACTGCTAGAGCACAATGGCTCTTGATGGTTGCTTAAGAACCACTTGAATAAGTTTGTTTTGAGGCTGTACCTGCCTTAAATTATTGGTGAGTCTGGGTTAGGCAGTACAGGCTCAACAGGAATAATTTTTCTTAAATTGAACTGTGTCATCTTTTGACAATTGGCTTAAATACGGCACTCTCTGCATTTGCAGTAAGAAATGTTATCATTTTATAAGGTATAAGAGCTGGACTTTTTAAATTATACATACTTTATGTTATTATTGCAAATGCTGTTGAGCTCTATCAGTCATTTCCTTGAGTGGGAACTTAATGCTGAGGACTAGTTGATGTAGGGCTGGATGGTGCTGGGAAATTGCAGAGTCTTCCTCTTTTCTGCACCTTTTCACTCCATTTGGTGAGCTGCTCTTCCCAAACTAAGCCAGAGCTGGTTGGCATCCCAGTGCTGGCCTGCTCCAAGCAGTTGGTGAAGCAGTGGTTCTCCCTTGGCTCTTTGTGTTGGAATGACCACTGGCTGCCAAGCTTATCTCTGTCATCCTTTCCTGCAGCAATCACACTAATTATGGCTTTTCAGGACACTGGGAGCTCGTGTCTGGGCAGCTTCCAATGCTCTCAACAGCACTGTGGGCTGTTGAAAATGAAAAATTTGCCCTGTCTGATGTTCCAAAATGCCATTTGGAGGGCTGCTTGGCAGTGCTGGGCTCCACGTGAGAAGGCACATTGGTGGCTTCTCCCACTTTACTCCAGCCCTGCACCCAGGTGGTTCTAAGGGTTCAAGGTGGCTGCAGCACAGGCTGTGTCAGCCAGAGAAGGCAGTTGAGGAAAAATTAAACTTTAAAAGTTTCCCCCAGGTTTGGAGATCAAAGGTGTTTTGAAAGGAACTCTGGTGATTCAGCAAAACCTTTTAAATTCAGAATAATGTTTCGAGGCTAATGGTTGTAGACTGTGACACTGCAGAGTTAGTGTTGTTATTTCTAAATTACTCTAAAAGTGAATGAGAATTTTTCTTGCCAACTCAGTAAGAGCTGGGGTGAGATCAGTTTTATGTGCTTCTGCTCATGTTCGTGGCTAAGGTGTTAAAAATAGGATGTTGGAGAGTGTCAGAGATCAACTTCTTAATTTAGACCAAAAGTGGAAAATATTCAGGAAATTCTTGGGTAGAAGATCAGTGACGTAGTAGAATGGGTGAAAGAATGAATGAATGCTTGAAATACTAATTTACAACAGAAAGATGGATTTTAGAATTATTTATGTGAGCTCCCTGAGCTCATCTAAAATTGACGAACAAAGATTTCAGTAATTGAAAAGAGCCAAGAGCAGTGCTGAAGCACGACTTGAGAATAAAGAAAAAGGTGTGCAGTATTGAAGAATGAATAAGAGAACAGAATAAACTTGTGGAGAACTGGTGAATTTGGGCCAAAGTACCAGTGAAGGAGCCACAAAACATAGATGGAGTTGGAAGATGTGAAGTCTTTGACTTTCCAATTTTACAGGCTATGCTTGTGAATTGTTTGTCACCTTAACTTGAACTCCTCTCTTGCCTCCCCTGCTTCCTCTTTTACATCTTTCTGTGTGTGCTCCAGTGGCTTTTTGGAGATGGATGCTGTTCACTGTCTGGCAGAAATCTGATTGTCACTTATGGGATGAAATTTTTCATTTATTCCTTACAAACACCTTGCAGTTTCTCTCTTGGGAATGTCTTAAGGGCATGGCTGCAGCTGGAGCAATACGCCACCAAAAAATGCCAATATTTATAATATTTACCTGAATCTTTGAGCAGTCTTTGATGGTTTGTCCCCTTGATTTTTCCTGACAAGGTTGATGTTCAGTTTTAAAATACTGTTTTCCTTTGGCTTGATTATTTTTAAGAAGTGCCATGGTTATTTTTGCTGCAGAAGCACAGGGAAGTGGGTATAGCTAATAGAACTCACAGAACTGGGCTCAGTTAGCTTGCGTCTGGCTCTAAGGTCCTGTCCTTTCCTCCTTAGGCACAGTATGTTCCCTTGGGGACAAATTCTGCTCTTTACAGAGGCTCTACATCTGTAACTGAAAGCAGAGTTTTTTCATTTGTGTCAACTGTATTTAGATTTTATAAACATCAGCTTCAGCAGTTACTCTAGCTGCTTTGGAACAAATCATTAAATGTTTGCTTTTGAAAAAGGCCATCCTGTCCAGAAAATGCTAACATTCTTTTGTTCATTTTCATTTCTGGCTGTTTGTTGTCAGTGTTTTTAGCCAGCTATCCATAAATACTGTTGGTTTTGAAAGCACCTTCAGCCCAATATTAATTCATAGCATGACTGATGCTACCCACTGATTGTTATTTATTGTTGTCTACCAGGTCCAGTAACTCTTTTTCCTGGGCTGTCTGCAGTGCTGTCATAGTTTATATGGGAGCTGTAAAATGGCTAAAAAACTGGCTGGTTTTTGGTGTGGTGGTTTTTAATGTCCAGTCACAGTGGGTGTGTGTCGGGGTGAGTGAGAACATGCTGTTCCCACATTTCTGTGGCTCTCCTCAGATCTCTGAAGGACACAAGCTTGGCTCTGTGCCTGTTTGGTGCAGTTTGCCACACTGAGCTTTTGCTGTCAGTGCTGTGGAACTGAGCTCTCACACCTGCTGTGAATCTCGCTGTTCTCAGCCTGTCTTTCTAGGGAGAATTACATCCCCTGTGTACTTGAAAGCATTATTCTGACAGGCAAAAATGTGCTGGATAGCACAGCATTCCATTTTGTTAAGCCAAATAAATTGATATTTAGCAGAGTCCTTTTGATAAAGGGATCACAGCCCTGAAATATCAGCTGGCATAATTTTGCAATTCTCTGTTTAATTGAGTGGAGTTAAACGAGTTCATACTGGCCTACCTGGGATAAGGATCAAGCAAAGACTGAGTGTGTCATAATGAGCCAAAGACAAATTAATCTGAGATTAATTTCTAGCCTTTGTGTCCTTGGAAGGGAGCAGCATAGTGTTACACAAAGATTCAGCTTCTGGTTTAAACTTCAGCAGTTTCAGCACTGCTGAAAATCTGTTTGATTTTTAACATTTATTTTTTTTTTAACTCCAGCATGAGCTTCTGCACTATCCTGCCTGACCACAAATGCTGTGGTTATGTAAAACTTTCAGATGCCTAATTTTTATTCAGGTGATGTGATTATGTGGACTTTTGGAGGTAATAAATCCATGTAAATGCTGCAGCTGTCCAGGAAGAAATTGTGATTCTACAAGAGCGCTGACATAACAGTGTTGTTGCACAATATGTGTTCCAGCATTATGTGCAGTGAAAACAAATAAAAACCCCTTTAGCAGCAACAGGTGTTTGAGTCTAGCACAGAAACATAATCATTAATGGTTATTTCCTTTCTTCTCATTGGAGATGCAGTAATTGTTCCCTGAGAATTTGGTGGTGATGGGGATTTCTTGCTGTTTATTTTAATAATATCCTCTGTAGCACCAGTAGATAGTACCTCCAATGGTAATAATTTTTCAGCTGTTTTCTGGCTTCTCATTCTTCAATTTGAGCTTAGGTTAGCCTGTTTTATGTTGCAATTGGGAAAAGCTGAGAGTGTGCATTTAATAAGTTGTAACAGCTCATCTCTCAGTCATAAACAGGTAAACTATCCTGGTTTTGCTGCATTAATACATTTCAAGATCAATTCTATTAAAGACAGTGAAGTTGTAAATCTGGTTAAGCGTGATGCCAGATGTGAAACATGAGGTGTGAGGTGAGGGTATTGTCCATTTGAGTGGTGAATCACCGACTTTGATGTAGAAATACTTTCCAAATAAGCCTTGCTGAAATGGGTCACACGTGAAAGAAATATAAACTTAAATGTAATGTGCTGTAGATTCTTTCACAGCTTTCTAAAATTTAGCTGTGCAGAGCTTGCAGCTGCCTGGAAATCTCAGGAATCAGGAAAGTGTTATGTGTGTGAACACCCATCTTTGGGAGTTGTCTATATCTGACTGTCTTTAGCCCAGCATCTTCTGGAAGCCTGAGGTGTTATTTAGTGCCTGAATTGAGTGCTGTACCTACTGCTCAAGCCCAGCTGTGTCAGCAACACTGACAGGACCCCACATTTCCCTGCACACATTTCCTCACAGTTTGCTTCTTGCAGTGCCTATCAAAATTACAGTGTAGATAGCAATACTACTGCTGTTGGGGAATTTTCTTGGAAATGTTACGAGTTGGTAGCAGCAGAGCAAGCCCTTCACCCTCAGTGTCAGCCTGCCAGATTGCTGTGATGAGGAGAGTTCTCACAGCTTAGCAAGGCAGCTGTGCTGGGCTTGCTGCGTGTGGGGTGTGCCAAACCTTCAGCAAGGCTGCTCCAGGGGGAAAAGCTCCTCCCTTGGAGGTGCCTGCCTGGGTGGGAAATCTGTGGGAGCACTGCATGAAGCCTGTGAGGCAGTAAAAATGCCCTTCAGCCAATGCTGAAGAAGATCCCAGAAAAATTTTGATGCAGAGAGCTGGCCTGCCACCTCTGAAAATTCACAGAATGACCAGGTTGGAAGAGACCTTCAGGATCACTGACAGCCCCAACACCTCAACTCAACCCTGGCACCCAGTGCCACATCCAGGCTTGTTTTAAACACACCCAGGGATGGGGACTCCATCACCTCCCTGGGCAGCCATTCCAGAACTTTATCACTCTTTCTGTGAAAAACTTTTCCCTAATATCCAACCTGTACTTCCCTTGGTGCAGCTTGAGACAAAATGATCAGGGGTGTGACCGAGGAGGTCACTGTTTGGTGGAGGTGATTGGAATCGTGGCATGGCTTGCTAAAACAGACACTTTCTGTATTTCAGGCTGTCAGTGGTTGGGTTCTGAATGGTTCCAGTGTGGCCTGAAGGGAGCTGTGCAGTGAGTTCAGGCATGGCTGCTCATACAGTGCTCAGCAAAATCTGGGAGGCAGGAAGCCACTTCCAGGGTGTGAAGCTAAACTAACATTCAAAAATAAATGTGACTGCGTTTTCAAGGTCAGCTTTTTTAAACTTCGCAGTCTGCAATGTCAAGCTCTCGATACAAACGAAAAGGATGAAAACTTTGGTGTTTGAGAGCAAAAAAGCAATACATTTTAATAGCCAGCTGTGGTTCTTCTTCCCACTAATTTACAAGTGTGGTATGCAAGCTTAATTCTAGGCTGTGCTTGCACACAGCCCCTGTCCTAGCAATTTCATGTGCAGTTTATTTTGGGGCACAGTATTTCTCACCATATTAGCTAGCTGTCTGCAATAGCCATGGCAAAGTAAGCAAGCTGTGCTCTGTGAGATGTGATGTGGCATGACTGCCACAGTCTAAAGCAGGGAACCCATAAAAAAAGACAGCAGCTATGGAGGAACAAGTAACAGAAAGCTGTACTTCAAACTTTGACTCACCAGTTAGAAAGAAATAAACCAGTGATGGCTAGTAGAAAATCTATGTATCTCTGTGCAACAAGAGGGAGAGTATACCCTAATCTTATATCTATTTTTCTTAAAGAAACAGGTGGTTTAAATTTTTACTACTATTTCTTTGGCAGCTTGCGAGTTTTTGTTGTGGTTAAGAAGCAGGTATTCAGCTTTATCTGATGTGAGATGCAGCATGGTGCTTGTTACCTCCTGGTGCTTGCTCCTGAACAGCAGCACTGGAAAGGGAGATTTGTCCTCAGCTGTCTCCAAGTGATGCAACCATCAAAGACAAATTAGGCCAGCAGATTTAACTGCTTTAATGAGGAATGCCAAGAACTTTCAGCAGTCTGGTTGTCCATGGGGAGTGCCTGTATTTTGTAGCAGCAGTGACAATACAGCAAAATTCAGAGCAGATTTTGCTTTTACTTCCACCAGAGGACAGCTTGGTGGAATCGATTGACTCAGAACATGCCCATATCTAAATGTGTACTGGATTGTATTTAGCTTTATGCAAATCAAGGCAGATCACTGAAAGCTTTTGTCTCTCTGTCCCTGAGCCAGGTTTGTGTCCTTGTCACCAGGAGCAGAGCAATGACTGCTCCAGGCTGATGCTGCACAGCATTTTTCCCTTCAGTGCAGTGCCCAGCAGCACTAGACACAATTTGGTGTGCAGGTTTTCATGCAGAACTGACCACCACAGCTTTCAAACAGCCACGTGGTAAACTGGGCATGGCCTTTTTGTCAATGAAGGCAAATCAATGCTGCATTCAGTGCATCTTTCTTTGTAACTTAGATTAAAAAGCCCTTTTTTTCTTTTCTTTTAAATTTCATCTTTGGTCCTGCATGAAACATCCTGGTACTGCCTCCATACATAAGATATAATTAATTTAAGCTGCCCTGGCTGATTAAAAGAAAATGGAAAAAACTTGAATCAAATCAGTTAGAAGCATAAATTAACAACATCCATGAATTTCATTGAGTGAAAAGTGTTCTTTTCTCTCTATAACTGCCACTTCCAGAAGCTTTCTGTATCTCAGCAGCTCAGTGGTCTGGAATGACTTGGTGAAAGAAGCCAGTTCTAGAGATCAGGATTAAGTTAATGAAATAGTGGACTGAGCATAATCCCCTACTTAAACTCAATTGTGCCTCTGGATTCTGCTTGCTTGAGAGATCTTAACTCTGGGTCTGCTGGCAGGGATGAAATAAATTGTGTAACTACTATTTCAGTGGACCAACACTAATTCACTTCCCTGGACAGTGTTTTGTTGTTTTCATTAATAAATTTTCTAAATGAAATTAATAAGTTTCATAAATTAATTAATAATTCTAATTAATTGTAATTAATAATTAAATAATTACTTACACGATAATAATAACCATAGTGTAAAATCCTAGTAGTCATTAGTGTTAATAGTATCTTAACAGTGAAAATCTGCATCACCTTTACTGTTGTGCCTGGCTGTTTTCATGAACATGATTCTTACACATTTCACTCACTTCATGCTGGAAGAATAGAGGTAAACTTTCGAAGTTTTGATGAGCTGGTCTCCCTTTTTTGAATTTAGAGTGACTTTTTAAATTTAACCCTGCTTTTGTGAATAAAAGGAATTTTTGTAGCCTTGGTATTTAGCTTTCCAATGAAGTTAAAGCTTCCTCACTAGACAAGCTGGAATGTATTTGGAGCAGCTTCCCAGCAGATTGTAATTTGCTGCTTTTGCCACCTTGAGAGGCAACATTTTCTGATGTGCCCAGAACATTTAAGACATCTAATTCTTCATTTAAGTGAACAGCAGGCTAATTTTAAGAGGAACAAGATATCTCTCAGTAAAAGTTGAAGAGGCTAAGGAGATCTGGGCTGAAAGAATCTATCTATCCATCAGACCACAAGCCTCAAAGATGGCTTTAAAGGGAGCAGTATTTTGGTTGCTGTTATGCTTGATGTGATGACAAGGATGTCAGCATAGCAGAAGGTAACCACTAATGCCAAGAAGCTGTGGAGAAGAGCCTCACTCTGATCTGAGTCTTTGCTTGATGTTTACAAAGTGACAGGATAACTAAATATTCAGTTCTAGCTGAATTTTAGCTAGCATGGCTGAAAATGGGTATGTAACTATTTTCTGGAAAAAATCCAAACCAAACAGGCTGGGGTCTGTTATATTTTATGAGGCAACTTTGTCCATTCAGCATGGCTGAAATGTGGCTTTTGGGAGTCTGAGGACCCCTGTCAGCTTCCAGGTTCTTTGTTCTCAAGGTTAAAATTCTACCCTTATTTCTTTCCTTCAAATTGTAGACTAAACTTGGTTGCTGCAGACAGAGGTTAAGTTCTTGGGGGTTTGTTGTTTGTGTGAAATGTATCTTCTCTGAGTTTTGCTTCTATTTACTCTTTTCCCCCATCTCTGTACAGCTGAAGGAAGTTTTTACCCCTCTGGGTCTGCGTGCTCTAACAGAGAAAGGCTCTCAGAAAAAAGCTCTGAAGGGTGAATTTGAGCCAGCCTGTGTCTGGAAGAATGCAGTGCTCAAAGTGCTACCCAGAGTGTGGATTTTACAAAGAAAATACTTCTGAAGCCTTTAGTCCCTCCTGAGGCTGTGCTGGAAATGAGCTTTACAGAGCAGACTCTGTCAAGTCAGGACCTGCAACAGTGTTGTTTAACAGTTATTTCTAATGAAAAAAAGTTTTCTTTCAGTCAAAAATATTTTAGAAACCAGTTTACAATTCAGTGGATAATTTATTTGGTTTAAGTGTCCTTTCTTGGCTTTGGTATTAAGTTCTAAAAAAGAAAGGTCAATGGATGTAGTAAAGCTCAAGTTACAGGAGCAATTGGTGGGTAATTAATTGTTATTTAGTGATTCTCTTTAGTCTTTGATCAGACTTAGCTTTTCTCTAAAAAATGGACTCAGAGATACCTTTCTGCAAAGTTTGGTGTTTTTTTCACCTGTATCTCAAAAATATCAGAAGGAAATATCACTGAGCTTTCTGAAGTACCCCTGCTTTAAAGAAAAAGATCTCAACAATGAAAGAACACTTATATAATGTGTTAAGCAATTCAGTAATAAGAAAATGTCAAGTCAGTGACAGTTTAATATCCTCTTTGTTACTGTAATGTTTGCAGAATTTCCCCTCTGAATCACCCAGTAAAATGGTACAGATTGAGTTAATTCTTAGTAAATTAATACATTAGTAATAAATTTTAGTATTCCAAAATCATGGGAGAAGTGGGAAGCAGATCACAGGTAGTACACAGTAAATCTCCTGAGGTCAGACCATCATTTTAATAGACATCTGATGATAAAGGCAAATTTAATTTTTTGAAAATGAACTGAAAGACACCAAAATATTATAAATTTTTTTTTTCTTCTGCTAAAATGGAAAGGAACAAACTGTCATTTTTGACAATGATCTTTTTTTTTTTTAAATATCAGAAGGCGTTCTGTATTTAAATAACTTTCTTACTGAGAAGTATTGCAAGTTTAGTCCAAAGTACTTAGGGGTGGTTGGACTGGTAGATGTGGGAATAAACTCTCAATTTAAGAGCTAAAGGGCCTATAGGGAGACTGATGAATTGCTTGATATTTAGAAAGAGACAGGGTAAGTAAATATTTTTAAAATAAACTCTTCTGGAATAAGGACTCAGTGGTACTCCTGAGCAAAGTCAAGGTTTAAGTTTCAGAAGAACTAGTGTTGTACAATCCATTTCTGAGCAAGACAGAGAATGAGTGAAATGTGTCAGAAGACACATTTGTTTGTTTGAAACTCAGCCTTAGGAACGGGCTTCTCCTCTAAAAAATAGTTGAGAAGCAGGTGCATTGCAGAAAATGTCACACCAAAAGGCATGTCTCATCCTACGTCTCTTTATTTCATTTTTCTCTTGTTTTTGTTTTTCTCCTGCCAATCTTTCTGTCTGAAATCAGGCAGTTCAACACTTTCTATTCCACTCACTGCCATTTGCTGGCACTTGATCGAGTTCTTAAACTTTTCTGATAATTGTCTGTCAGCCTAGCACAACATTTTACAAAATTAATTGCATTCTCAACAATAACAGGCAATTTGACTCACATAGCATCATGCTGTCAGCAATTCATATTAATAATCTGCCAGCAATTCATGTTAATAATTCTGTTCCAGGAGTATGTATGCTTTTGCCACTGAATATATTTGCCTTAGACTGTTTTCATCTCCTTTTCTCCTCTTTTTTTTTTTTTCTCTCTGATGTAGGGCTTTCCCCCCAGTACACCAGCTCCTTTTGTTAAAAACCAATTGCATATACACCTAAAGAATTGCAGGAATGCTGGTAGTTTGGGGAGGTTTGGATTATTGATGGTTGCTGTAGGCACCTAGAGCAAGTTTTCAAGCTGCTCTCTCACTGGTGCCTGTAAATCCTACAGCTGTTGAGCACAGCCCAGCTTAATGTGCTCTACAGTATTTATTTCAGAATGGATGAATAATTTATACAACTGTGAAATTTTTTTCTTTTTTGGTGTTTTGTACCCTTAGGAGAGCAGCTGAATATTTACAGTGTTATTTTGAATGTTATGATTATTTTCTGTAGTACGTGAATGTTTTGGAGAATGCACCAAGCCAAACAAAAAGAGCAGCTCCAGGTTTATTGTATGAAAGGTTTCATTTTTCAAAGAAAGCCTTGGCTTATGGCAGTGTGGTGGGAAAATATAACTTGCTTGATTGGAAGTGTGGTGGGTTTAGGGTTGGTTAATTATTAGTGTATTTACTTTTTGTTGTGAGGGAGGATTAGGAGAAAGGTAAAGTAGGTTTAAAATTTTAAAAGGGTATAAAGAAAAGTTTATTAATAGTAATTAAAGAGTAATAAGAATTAGAACAAAACTTTTAGAATACTTTTCTTCTCCTTACAATTTTTTTTTCTTACTGACAATGTAAAGAAACAAAACTTAAATTTTTAGTTAGTTTACTATTTCTAGAACAGTCTTTTTCTAGTTTACTTAGGGAGAGAAGTTATTTTTGTTAATGTTATAGGGGCTTCTTTACAAGGAAAAAAACCTAGTTTTCTTGTGGGATTTTTATGTGTAGTAGTTGTTTGGGGAAATTTGTAATTGTGAAGTGTTTTTTATTTTTTACAAGATTGTTTTATAGACAGCAGATAAAGCTCTTGCTGTGCAAGGGTGATGTTGAGTGAGGGAGGAGAAGAATGGAAGGAAGCAGAACGAGGTCTGCCTGTGTAGATTGATGTCAGTGCCTCACCAGATCCTCACCAGGGCTGAGGACAAGGCTGAAGGTGATGTGATATTCTTGCACAAATGCAGCAGCAGCTCTGTGGAGGCACAGGAGGGAGTCCATCAACAGGAGAGTCAGCCAAGTTTTGGCAGTCCTGGAGTGTCAGGCAGGAATCTTTGAGATTTTAGGAAGCCTGAAATGGACCACAGGGGATGCACCCTCTTTGTTGCATTCTGCAGGCTTGACTGCATTAGGGATGAGCTGATGTGTGGTGATCTACAGGAACCACATCAACAGGATTAATTCTCAGTCCTTCTCAGTCTTTTATGGATGTGGAAGATTGCCTCTGTAAACAAACAGGACACAGGTTCAAACTTGGATTCCCCATCACATCACTGGAGGCTGCAATGAGAATCCAACAAAACCAGCTTGTTGCATAATTTGTGATGGTGCAAAAAGCTAAATGGATTGCCCATTATTTTACAATACAACTATTTTACTAAAAAGTGATGCTACATACCAATTTGTGAAACATCTCAAACATTTCTCTGAAAAGTCAGGTCAGACAAAATATTTTAGTGCCATGGAAACATCATAAATCAATCACAACAATATACAGATACTTGGAAAATTACACAGCACACAACAACCATTGTGGTGTGGTTTTTGAATGCCAGAAACAGCAGATGCATAACTGGTTCCAGTGATGGCTTGGGGCCATAGGTTTAAGTAGTGTGCTTCTTTCAGTTCTGTATTTTTTTTCAGGAGACAATGTTGTATCAAAGTTGTGTGTCCTGCTTCCCTTGTAAGGTGTCCCAGGGAATCAGGTGGTAACTTTTTCCTCTTAGGAAGGATTTTGAATTTCATTTGACGTTGTACCACTTCAAGGAGAAATGTTCAGGTTTTAGTTTTGCTGCTCACAAGAGAAAAGATCAGGTTTTGCTTTTGCTCTTCAGCAAATGCAGAAATTTTTCCCTACTTGTGTAGAAGGTGAGTTAAGCTAATACCTAGAGAAGCATCTGATGAAGGAAAAGGGTTGGCATTTCAGTGAAACCTGGAACTGTTGCATGCATGCAATAAGTGATATTTATGTGATTTTAGGGTGATCTTTAGAATCATTAAAGCATTAAGCCTTTAACCCATCTGCAAGAGTTTCTTAGAGATCAAGAAGGCAGTGTGTCATAATTGAGATGCTCACAATACAAAGCAACACACTCCATTTTCAGAAGGCTTCAAACCTGGTTTTATTCTAGCATGCATGCTTTTTATACACTCTTACAAACTCCTAAGTTTACACTTTACTCATTGGTCAGGAAAGACAAACAAAGTACTCATTGGACTAGACAGTTGCAGGTTTCTCTTACTTCTCCTTCTTTCTTTCTTGGTTTCTGTGTCCAACGACCTTGGTAGGAAATTCTTTCAGGGGTAAACATGGATCCTCTTTTCAAACTTCTCTCTGGCTCACAGAAGTCACTGTAAAACCTCCTCCACAATAGTGAAGCTTCACAGGACCACCATGGAAATATAATGGCTTAACTTAACATGTATTGATACCAATATCCTACTGAATATAAAGTTTCAGCACTTCAAGTGAAGCAGAAAAACCTCCTCTTGTGAGATTACCCTCCAGAGCATCCCACACCAAGTGCCAGCACTGCACAGAGAAACAACTGTTGCTATACCACACACCTCTGTGCACACCTACAGTGACAATGAAATGAGAATGTATTATTGTACTTGTACAGATCAGGGGGATTTTTTGGAGCAGATAATGACACATACTCCTACTGTTTCAAATTATGAGGAGGAGTCAACACGGAGAGGTATGCGAAAGTAAACCTCATGTTTGCTCCCCTCACAGAGTGAGCCTGCAGAAAATCCTCTGCTGCAATAAGGATTCTGAAGTACTGGCTTTCATAAGCAGCAACTTTTATAGATTTTATATTAAAAACCTATCAAAATGCAGCACCAGCTTCTTGTTTGCTTTTGTGTGTGTGTCAGAGCACCAATGAATGCTTCAAAGCCTTACGTGGTTTGGCCCAGGAAGTTTTGCACTTCTTTCACTCCTATCCTCCTGCTGTGGTAGCTAAGACAGTGTTACAGATTTTGTGGTGGAAAACTGTACTGATATATTTGGTTCTCTTTTTACTTCAACAGAAAGCAGAATGGTAGAAAAGACAGTTGCTGCAACACTAATGCCATTATACATTATTGGTTTTTTCAAGTTTGCATGTAATCATGGAAATTTTTTCAAGGACATTTTACAGATTATACATAACACCATCTGCCTGTCATGAGACATATCTGTGTTTTGTGACATTAAATTTATTCATTCTTTTAAGAGACACTGAATAAAGGTTCTCTCAAAACTAGATAATACCCACAGTACTGAATAGAAGAGAAGCTATGTACAGTGAAAGTGCAGTACAGAGCCGTGTTTTGGATTCATTATGAGAACAACTGATACCACGTTGATTCCACACTGATTTTTGGTTGTTCTTACCCTAAATCCAGGACTTTTCAGTGTCCCAAGCCCTGCCAGTGGGCAGGTGCACAAGAGGCTGGGAGGGAGCAGGGCTGGGACAGGTGACCCAAAGTGGCCAAAGGGATTTCCATCCATGGAAGGTCATCCCCAGTACGTAAACTGGGGGCCAGGAGAGGCTGATCACAGCTCACTGGTGCTGAACAGTGCAATTGTGCATCAATTTTTCTTTTCCTGTCCTGCTTTGGCTTTGTTGCTACCTCTCTTTTTGTAACCTCCCTTTTCATTACAATTAGTATTCTATTTCAATCATGAAACTGTTCTCATCTCAGCTCGATGAGAATAGCTCAGTTGGTCAGAGCATGATGCAAATACCACCACTGGGGGGTGGGTTCAGTCCCTGCATTCACATGAGAGTTGGACTTGGTGATCCTTATGGGTCCCTTCCAACTCAGAATTTTCTGTGACCTGGAAATGAGGCTCCTTCTCCCCATCCCACCAGAGAGGGATTCAGCTGCTCTATGGTGCTTGGTTGCTGGCTGGGTTTTAAACCACAAGACTTGGATTTCAGCAGGAACCATATTATATTAGAGGAAAGCCCTGTATAAGTTTATCCACTGAAAAGACTGAGAATCTGTCAGAGCTCTTGACAAACTGCAGTGCATAGTTACATTTTCCCTTACTGAATTTACTGAATTGATAGTGACCTTTTCCCCTTGGCTGGAAATGTATTATATCCCCCAGATGCTCTCAGTGATAATATTACTGCTGTGAGGCTCACAGTGCAGTGCTTTGTAGGTGTGTTTGAAGCTCTATCTTATTGGCATCATTTTTAAAGCAGACCACTATATTAAGCTTTCAGTCTTAGAAGATTTCCTTTGAATTATTCAAAAGTCATGGAGCTAATATATGCCATCTATATATGTCTATATGTGCTTTCCTCTGGCTCTTGGGCTGCTTCAGAGTAACTTTTTACCACTTTTTTACCACTGTGAAACTGCTCACAATTATTACATCTCTCATATTGGTTTAGAAATTTGAAGTGTATTGCTACATGGAATAATATACATGTAAAATCCAAGTCTTGCTGTTTCTTAATGATGCTTTTCTGTACTGTGATGCATTCTATTTTTTCTCATTTTTGCGTTAATATCTATTAAAAATTTCCAGCAGTCTCAAAGCATGTATTAAATGGCAATAAACAAGTACATAGCTTCATAGCTGCACTGATACAAATGAACAAATAGTTTTTTGTGTTACTTTTTATTGAAGTCAATGGGTCAAAACTGAAGTTGTTGGTGTCAGTGAGACTGATAACTTTACTTTTGTAGGACTTGGCTGGAAACCTGTATTTCTTGATTCAACACTTGCTCTTTATTTTTCTTTGGAAGGCAGTAGTATTTTAGTGATGGTGTTGGCAGAGGTGTAATAGCAACTGTGCTTGTTGAAACACTTCTTCAGCTTCCAAGGCTTAGTCTGCTAAGGAAGGAATAAATGCAAACTGTCTTAAGGCTCTGTGCTTAGAACATCTTCCAGTTGTGTTTCCAGGTAATTTGTTGAGCTCGTGCTTAAATACAAGGGATTTCTGGCAAGATCCCCAGCTCATAGTTTACTTAATTCTTCATCCCTGTGTTTACTGAACGATTTATTGTCAAGTTTCCCCAGGTCCAAAGAAGTTACAACACATCCTTGTTAGCTATGATCATCTTTGTCAACTTCAAATACTTTGTCATCCAACATCTTAAGTTTTATTTATTTATCTTTTATTCTAGGTTTTCCTTATATTGTTATCATCATTATTATCTTCTCCTAAGTTGTTAATGTACAGGTTCAGACTGTGTTAATTCAAGCATCCTTCTGCAGATTGTAATTGCAGTTCTTGAATGACTGCAATTTGCTTGATCATACATGAAAAAGCTTTGGTAATAATGAAGAATATTTAAGGGTTTTGACAGAGGCTCTGCGTGTAGTACTTATGATGAAGAAACATTTGGCAGCCAAAATATTGATTTACAGAGGATTTTCCAGACTGCCAAGTGAGGGGTGTAGGGGTGGGTGGGTACACACGTGGAATGCATGGGCTCCTCCTGTAGATTGAGTTATTGTGCTTGTGACATGAATATACAGTTAAATCACTGCAAATTTGGTTGTGTTGCTAGTAGGTTTGATTCCTGTAGAAATCACCCTGTAAGCAGAATGAAAATATTTACGACAAGAGTTAGATCCACCAGAATTCACAGAGGAAGGTTCTTTGTAAAATGGATGGAAAAACATTTCTTTGCATTTGGGACTCAGAAGCTGTGAAGCACATAGAAGAAAATTGAATTGATAAGATGTCTGTTTTGATCTTGCAAAAATATTGGAGGACTTGCAGGAACATAACACACTGAAAAAGGAACAGGGTTTTCTGGAACAGGTTATAGCGTGATTGGGCTTTTTTTGGTTTGTGCAGGAAGCTGATCACAAGGTTTGTATGAAGAGCAGGGTATACATAAATAGTGCTCTTAAGATAGTTTTGTCATGGCTGGTACATCAGGGATTTCAAAACTTGAGTGTCTGAAGGACTAATTAAGTGTTTAGAACCAAGTACTGCAACAGCTGCTTGGCACAGAAGAATAACAGTGGCAAACTTTCATATTTTCTATTTTTATAATCAAATCTTTCACGAATATCCAGTGAGAGGAAAATCTTGAAAATAGACTGAATGATAAAAGATTTGAAACCTGACCAGGAGGAAATGTGGATTCTACATGAACTGTAGCTGCAATAATATGTTAGGAGTAACAATTAGACATTTACAGAGGACTTTAGCATGCACTGAAAACTGTACTTTCTCTATAAAGTATAGTTTATATAGTTTTATAGCTAAAACTATATAAACTGTATAGTTTATAGTAGATAAAGATATAGATAAGATCTATATTATATATAGATCTTAAAAATCTAAGGAAAGCCAGGTAAAGTATGTCCATCTGTAAAAGTTTGGTAAGGTTTTCAAAGGTACAGAGAAGAGAAGAAGATTGTTTCAAATCCAAGAAAAGTTAAAAAAGGAAGGAGGAAGCTTTTGTGATGGAGAAAAAGATGAACACAGGAGATGAGAAGAAGGGTTCAGAGATGAAAAGAGAAAGGGAGCAGGAGCTGGAGCAGATAGGCTGGACTTGCTCTGCTGTGGACACAAAGCTATAAAAAGTAGTTAAGGTGCAAATTGACATAATTGATGCAGAAATGACATTCAGATGTGGACAAATGCAGATATTGCTCAATTAGCAGCATTGTAGCTAATTGAGTTTCTTTCAAGTGCTTGATCCTGTTTTATTTGCCTCTTAGAGGGAACAATACTGTTCTACCCTACATTCACACTACAAACACCCCATGGTAGTTAATAAAACTGTTCCTTTAATTTAATTTTAGCATAGTGGATTCTTCAACTGGTAACTGAATAAAAATGTTGCACTCTGAGCATGTGAAATGGGGGTTTAGTTTCTCTTTGGAGAAATAAAATTTAACAGCTCTGAAGCTTTTGTGTGTGGGCAGAGGGTAGATTTCACTTTAGGTCAGAATAATGAGTGTCTTTTTTTATATACTTACTGGTATTTTGTACACTTATAATTCATTCATTTGTGTTTAAGTACAGTGAAGACTTATGGCTTCTGGGTCTTATGTGGAGTTGATACAAACTGAAAAAAAAATCCAGAATATTGGCAGCTATGTCCCTAAAGTAACATGCTTTTTCCATCTAACCACCTCATACTCTTTTCATATTATAATTGAGCTAGTTAATTTTGGCCTGTCTATCCTCAAATGGCCTTAAAAATTCTCATTCTTGTTCTTTTTCTTCTGATTGTTCTGTTTTCTACAAATTGTCTTAAATTCTGTGTTTACTTGCAGACTTGTCATTTTAATAGAGAAGTTTTAATTTTTAATTTTTTTTTTTACTGTCGGTCTTTAATTTCTTTTTATGAAGGTGAGGTAGCTAGTGTGTATCAGAGGAAGCACAGTTGTAATAACAGCCTTTTTCATGGTCATTCTTAACACTTCCACAACAATTAGCTCTTAGGTTGGAGACTGAGAGGCTCAGAAAATGAAGGTACAGGTAATGATAATGACAAAATGATAATGAGTGACTCTAAAGCCTTTCTCTTGAGTTATGAAGTTGGTGCCACACCAGGGAATATTGGTGGGCAGTGCTGGTAAGACTCTCTTCCTCACCCTGCAGGACTTCAGTGTTGGCAAACTGTCTAATATCTGGAAGCTAAATCCCTTAAAAAAATTTAAAAAAACCACCTTTGGGGCTCTAGGATTAGTCTGCATTGACTAAATGCTGCCCTACATCACTTTGTGAAATCCTGTACCATGACTCAGTCCATCATTACCACAGTGCTCTCAGTTCTTGTTTAGAGATGTCGTCTTTTCTACCACTGACTTTCTTCCTTGGCTTAGGAGATTTTAAAGTTCTGGATTTTTCTTTTGCAGCATCATTTAAAAAATCTTTGCCTTAATCCTTAAGCTTTCCCTTGCACAAAAAAAAAATTTATAAATCGTGGTTTAGATATATTGTAGCTTGTGGAGAAGAAAGAGAACATAAGAAGTTGACATCAGGATGGTTTAGTAAAAGAAAACGTAAATGAAATTCTGTACAGAAATAAAATTACACTGTTAACTGCACATTTAATTTTAATTTTGAGATATATAACTACAATGAATTTAGCAAGTAAGCGTGTTGGCATAATCTATCCTTTATATAATTGTAACACCTACAGAATTGCCTTAGAATGAGGTGGGGTCTTCCTTGTAAAAGGCTGCTTTCAAAAAGTAGTGGAGGAAAAGATGTACTTGCTGCACAGGATTTCATTGTCATGGTTTGAAGCTGAGATGCATAAACATGATATAAAGGCTTTTGACTTCTTCCTGTACACGATGAGCTCTACATTTTTTCCCATTACCAGGGTACCCATTTTGGGTGGGATTTCACACCTGTACAAAGGTGCTTTGCTTCCTTTTCTTCCTTTGTTCCAGTTGTGTGTGAGTAGTTTCTTTGATAAACTGCAATATTTTTACAGCAGCTCTGGTGTCAATAGCTGGCTGATGGTCCCTAAATTTGTTCTGCACCCACAGCCTCATCTTAATTTAAAAATATAGAATATATTGTTTTTTCTCAGATTTGTTTACCGCAAAGCTCTGATGTTTTCAGGCAATCTATCAAAACAATTCAACAGCCACATTTTAAATCTGTAGAATCCTTTGGCCATAAAAGTACATCTCTTTATTTTCTCTTGACTAGACTGCTAGAGCACTTGAAATGCTGCTGTTGGTGGAATGTGTGGCAAGGGCCTTTCTTCATCAAAGTAATATTTCTTTTAACACTGGAAACAAAGTGTTCAGTGAGGGAAAAAAAAAAGACTTGGAAAAAAGTCTTTTTGCTAGCAGGCCTGCAAGCCTAGCAAACCATAAATCTCACCGTGCACAGATGAAGGCTTTGGCAGGTGGAGCTTTTTTAACGGTCTCATTAGGATTCTGCATGGGAATCTTATTCCCAGGAAGAGCTTATTTTTGCTGGAGAGTGGCCAGCTTTGAAGCTGTGCTTCAGGTCTTTGGGAATCTTCTTTCTGGAGGCTCTTTCTACAAAAGGATGACAATAAATGAGAGTTCTCAGTGTGTTCCTTAAGAGTGGAGATGCCTGACTTGAAACTGGCATTTTCTTCCTGTCTGCCTCTCCAGACAGGACCTCACTGAATTTATTCAGGCTGTTCATCTTCCCTGCAGCAGGTCGACATGAAGCATTAATGTATTATTTCAAGGCAGCTGCAAATCCATCACAACAAGAGAGAGAATGTAGAAAGAGGGGAATGGAAAAAATTGGGTGATGTACTCAAGGTCATAAGCAGAGCATGAGGTAGAAACTGGCTGCTCTGGGTTGCAGGTGGCTTGATCTAGTTGTGTTTCTCATCAAACACACTTGCAGCAAATGAACAATTAAAAAAACACCAATGAAACCCAAACTAATAAAAAAACCCCTCAAAATTTTATTTGATTAACACTCCTTTTTAAATCTTCTATTACAGCTGGCTTTCAATATGTTAAATAACTGGATTTGCAGCTTCTGCTTTCCTTGAGAGTTTTTCAGCTGTAAAAAGATATTTAATGAGTTATTAAGGCCTATTTTTCTCTTATGGGCTTCACAATTAAATTTCAGCAATCCTATTTTAAATGATGCTGAAGAGGAAGAAAAAAAAGTTCAACTGAAGAAAGACTTTAAAAATAAATACCACAATAATAAAATTAAGAGTGTTAAAATGCCAGACAGAAGATGAAAGCAAAATTTACAGTAAATGCATGTTACTTCAGTTCTCCTTTAGTGACAAAATGAGAAATCTGAGCATGATAAAACTGAATGTAATGGTGAGACCAAATCTTCAGGAGGGAAATAATGAGATTCCATCATCATTAAGAGTGTAAATCCTTCTGGGCAACTAACACATGACTTTGCTTCTGACTCCATTAGGAAAAGATGCCATTTTTTATCTAGTGAATTTAAGAAAAACTTGGCCTGAAAGGGCAAATAGAATGTTTGAAACATCCTGCACTGGAATGTGCCCAATACAGAATGTCACGTCTCAGGTTACCTTGGGTACCAGCCCTGTTCTCAGCACTGTAGGTAATTTTGCTTCTCCTCTGTCAGTACAACATTTTCCACAAGTGTTAATGCTCTGGTATTACTATCTATACCCCTCATTTTCTCCACTATATATATATATAAACAGAGGGGAGAGGAAAGGCAGCTTAATTACATCTTTTTGATCCAAGGAATCTAAATGACAATTGAATTTGCTTAGGTGAAAAAAAGCAGTGCGGTCATGCCTTAATTCTCATAGTTCTGTTCCAGTTGAAATTATTCATGTGCCATCTTACTTTATGGTATCCACCAGCAGAGTCCTTCAGAAATCACTCTTTTTGGTGGATGCAGTGCACAACATTTTCCTGTTATAGTTTTCCCCTTCTGGAGCTGTTCCCTGTAATTCTAAAAAGAGGATCATTCTTAAACTCAGAAAGATGGTACAAAGAGTCTTCAGCAGAGGCTTCTATTTTCTTCTGCAAGTCAATGGAATAAAATGCAGAGCAGTAGATTGAACTGAAATGCAGGGTGCTATCATTATAATTTTCTTGCAGAACACTGAAAAGCTTGATTTCCTTCATTGCACACAGTTATAGTGAAGTGACAAGAAAATCTCTTGTATTACAGATAGCCTAGATTTGTCATAATTCCCAGTGTGTCTCCCTGGCACGGTGGCATGTACTTTATTCACTTTTCCTTCTGCAAAGGGAAAGTAAAAAGAATAACTATAAGTAGGTAGAAGGAAAAAAAAAAAGTACCAACCTCAGACTTTTTTTAAATTATAATTTTAGAGCTGTACATGAATAGGTGGAAGAAAAACAGTGAAATGATTGAAAAGAAAATGATATTCATAGAGAAATTATTCAGTGAGGGACTCTAGAGGAACAGATTCCTGTGAGTCTTCAGGTGAGGAGATGGAGAATCTTTTAGACCTTGAATGTCAGCGTTGCCTGTAACAGCAGCCACATTTGGGGGAGCATAGGACTTCCTAAGAAAAACACAGTGGAACCTGATATAGGGATCATGAAATACGCAGAGCTGTAACCACCTCCCATCACCCTCTGCATTATATTTAATTTCTATGGCTATTTTGTGTATTTTGTGTTTGCACTCACATGAGGCTGCCACAAGAGGACTTGGTAGGGAAGAATCAGAAAAATAAGCTTCTTTTTCCAAAGTACAGCACCGTTCTCTCCTCCATACTGATGTCCCAAATTATTCACCCTTTTTAAGCTTTATAAATACTTTCCCCCTTCTTAGTTTCTTCTTATAGAAAAATCTCTGTATGCTTTACTGTTCAGATTTTTTCTTCATAGCATTCCCTATTGCATTTCAACTGCCCTCAAGTCTGATTTTCCCCTTAAGTGTGACTGAAATCTGAATAATCCTGTTTCTCTCTCCTGAGTGATGCATACTTGGGATGGCAAATCCAGGCACCACTTACACGTTTGCAGGAGGAATGTGATGCTGTCCCAGGCTCCATGGCTGTGCAGGAAGGATGTCAGTGTTTTCACTGCCATAATGCCTGAGAGGTGCCTGAGATGCTGCTTTGAGAGGTGCACATAACACAGACAAATGAAGAGAGGTGTTTCTGTAAGCAAGTCCTCAATTTCAAGTGAAAAAATCCAATGGTGTCTTTTGTTAACTCATCTCAGAGTGCATTAGCACAGTCAGTTATATATTCTCATCACCATTTGTTGGAATGGAAAAGTGAACATTAAATGTATTTACCCTGTCTCTAAATGTTGCCATTTAAAAATCTTTCCCTAAATATCTCTTCTGTTTTCATGAGATCCTTACAGCTAAGCATTTTAACCACTAAACTGCAGATTTATAGGACTGCCAAGATGCTTACTTTTAATCCATAAATTAAGTGAGTTCTTGTCAAACACGAGTACCCTATTAATCTTTGAGAACCTATGATGATGGTCAGCATTTGGATGCACAAATTGATTTCCCACCCATGACTGATACATTATGGAAGAATGTTCAACTCCAGAATTATTACCAAGTATTTTGATTAATGGTGTTTATGCTGAGAATTTTTGCAAGGCAGCAGAACTGCTGCTTGCTCACTGTTCTGTATGGCAAACCAGGGCTGGGGCTGCCCTGGTACCACATGTGTTACTGTAGGTGTTTTTATTATATATTGTATGTATTTTTATTAGTGTGCTCCCTTTTCTCTGTTGCTGTTCCATTTTTCTTTACAGTTGTGCTGCCCAGGGTTTTATACTTCATTTCATCTTTTCTCTGTTTATAGGATAACTCAAACTCAATAAAGATGAAGCAAGCCACAGTTTGAGGGGCAAGTCTGTTCAAACCTGCATGTTTATCTCCACTTAGTCTGGCTTCCTGCAGTAGGTAGTGTCCCTTTGTGTAAAGGGCTAAGTAAAATCCATCCAGCATTGCAATAATATTCAGGAGCCCAGTGATGCTGCCCTCATTCAAAGCTTGGGGAAACAAATGGAAGTCTCTGACTAATTCCAGTGAGCTCTGATCAAATCTTGGAAGCCAGTGTGTACATAGGTACCTTTTCACATGGGTTAAAAATGAATTAATTGTCTGAGCTGGCATTGCAGAATGACCAAAAATAATTGCTGCATTTCCAGAAGATGGAACAGAAACTATGGTCTTGGTATTTGCATTAAGGGTGAGCAGATCCTGTGACTATGTGGCATCTCAAAATCTACTTCTATCTTTGGAGGAGATGAAAAAATAGTTCTGGTTTGCAAAACCTTATCCATGTTTTAATTTATTCCCTTTCCAAAGCGATTATGAACAAAGTTGTGGAAACAATATGTAAAAAGGTCCCACCAAAAGGAATAGAGGTGCATATAAACCCTGAAAGCTGCTGACCTACATGCACTGTTCTGCATTTTCTTCCCTGAACTAGATTGTGTCTTTTCACCACCCATCTACATTTTCTGGGGGTTTTTCCTAAAAGCATTCTTGGTTTTTTTCTCACTTTGGTGACTCCTTTTTCACCCTTCTTGTTCATTGGATAATTTTTTTAAAAACCTGCTTTTTAATCTGAATTGCTTAAGCTAAAATATTTTAAATGAGCAAAAAGGATTGGGAATTACCTTGTTTAGATATCATGCCAGATGATGATTCATTAATTATAGCTAGACTCCATAAAGGTATGAGAGAATAAGGTATGATATCTGGTGTTAGAAATGATGAAGGAAAGGAAAAGGTTTTTTTTGCAATATTTTTTACATTAAAGGGACTATCAAGCTATTTGGCTGTCCATTGTCCCATATCACTCTTTTTATCTCAACATTTTAATACCTGGTCAACACCTGGGGTCTCTCTCCTGTGTCCTTGGGAATCCCTGTTGTTATTAGCACCATTCAACCCTGTAGTATGTGATTTGTACTTGTCATTCCTGCAGGCTGCAAAAGGTCAGGAAATAAACCTTTCTACACAGCTAAGATCAGCACAAGTACTGATTTTAGAATGTGTTACTGATGAGAATGAGTGGTGCAGATAGTGTGAGTGAAATTTGGGGAAGAGGAAATGGCTTCTGTTCAATTAGGTCAGAGATGAAAAGCTGTAAAGCCAAGTAAATTCTCAGATACAAAATACAATACCATAATCCTATAATCACATTAAGCAAATAGGAGATTTTTATGCCAGAAGAAACCATCAGGAATGCTAAACTGGATCTCCTGTGCAGCAAAGAGCTACACTTTCCTCTGAACTGGGCTGTGTCTTCTGGTTTCCAGAATCTGGAAACAATACTTTAATTTGGGATTTAGTTGAGGCCAACTTCATGTTTAATACCCCAGACATTCCACATGAGTTGAAAGTAAAGCCTTTCTTTTCTACACATGAGTTGATCAAATTATCATGAATGTAGATAATAAAATGACTTTCCTCATCTCCTCAGGGCCACAAATTAGCCACTGTGCTATAAATAAACAAAAGAACCATTAAATCCTCTGACTTATAATCACATAAATAACGAGAAGCTTGCTAATAAAATGATACAAAATACAAAACCAAATTCTTTGTGGGAATGGCTAAAAAGCCACTGAGAGGATCCCATTTCACCATTGACCAAAAGGATCCCAGATGTGTAGGCTCCATTAACATAGAGTCCCTAATCAGAGGGTGGATGGATGAACAAAATCACTGCCTTGTGTCTCAAAAAGTAATTTCAGTGGCTTGGTAGTTATGGTATCCATGTACAAATACATGTCTGAATTGCCCTTTTAGAAAAAAAGCAATTTATTAAAAAACAACTAAGTAAAAACCAACTTACTTATAATCTCAGAGATGAGTGAGATGCTGCAGAAATCTGAGTGAAAGGAAGGGCAGGTCAGGGCAGTTCTGCTCTCCCTGCTTACAGCACAAACCATGGCTGGACCCTTTTTGTGGCAGTTCCCCTGCACCACCCTGCTCCCAAAACTCATCCCCAAACTGACTGTGCCGACTCTGCTGGGCCTTACAGCGTTCTTGTGGCACGCCATCAGAGCCATCACCAAGTTCAGCAGTTGATGAGTAATCATCTTGGTTCAGAACATTTCTAATGAGGGTTTTGATGTATCCTTCAATTAGTAAAGAATAAGGTTTTTTGTTGCTTGTTCCTTTTACAGTTGTGTAGAAATATGCTGTAGGGATACAATGGGTTGATGGATGTTTTTTGCCTTGCTCTTTGGAGTTCTTCTGAGATGTGGGTTAAATTATTCACTTTTTTCCCCTGAATGTATAATTAACTATGACTTATACTGAGATTTCTTTGCATGGTAACATAATGCCAGTTATTTTTATGTCAAACATATGTTTTTCATAGCAGTTTAGATAGTTGTGGGCTGCAGTTGGAGATTTTTACCATGCAGTTATCTCTTAGATTTATGTAATAGCTTGTGCAGGTTTTTTTTCAACTTAAGCTGTGTCAGAAGAGATAAAGCCTGAATTTCAGATATTATAATTCTTTAGGGAAATCTAGTCCGTGTTGTTCTTCCTCTTGATTTTATATAAATTACATATTTTTAATATAAATTATATTTACAGTGAAGGGATTAACTTTTACTGCAAATGTAATTTATATAAAAAATACAATTTATACATGAATGCCTAGATTTTTTTTTTGTCCAGGTATTTTTAAGTGAAAAAAATAGGTAGCAGTAAAACTCAAGCAGAAGCACTGTGCCACTCTTCCATTATAAAGCTTTTATAATTGGATGGAACTTCAGATTTCTTTTCCCAGGGAAAAGGTGACCTTTTAAAAACCAAAGTAGGTAAATAGATCTTATTCTAGCTAGCATGAAGAAAGCTCTCTAAAATAAAATGGAGCAAAAATGAGTGGCACTGTGGGTATATAAGCCCAGGGTCGTGCAGTCTGGAGGTGCTTTCATGCTCGTGTGCTCTTTGCTGCCTTGTCTGACTGAGGAGCAATGTTCTGTGTGACCAGCTGGCCTCTCAAAATCTCAATATTCTGCTTTTCCACGAGTCATGAATGCACAGCTCTGCCTCTTGAAAGGGGGCATTAGGAGTGTGTGAGTAGGTGAGGAGCTGGGGGGAACTGCAGAGCGGGGAAAAACCCAGTGGCAGAATGGGAGGGCGCAGCTTTTGTGGTGAAATGTCAGAGATGTTAAACGCTTATCTCACACACGCACACACAGATGGTAATTTCAGCTGTAAGTCTGTTACCCAGCACATCAATTCATCATCTTATTTCCCTATAAACCTGTTTAATTAGCTGAGCATTTGGGACCTGGTGTTGCTCTGCCAATTTATGCAGTCAAAAAAAAAAGGCTTTGTGAGGCTTTTAATGAAATCCTGGTATTTCATCTGGATTACATTTGGTTACCTCTGGACTGAGTTTGGCTCAGAATCTACAGCTAAAAATTGTTTTCAGCTCCTTTTAATTCAGGCATAATAGTTCCCTTAACCTTTAATTTATGGTGAAAGCTTTAGACAGTAAAATATTTTTAATTATTTTGTAGATAGAGAGGCTGCAACCAAAGAGTTCCAAGTGATTTGCCTGAAGCAAGATGATGATTGTCAAAGCTAGGGCTAGAATGCAGAGGAGCACAGCTCCCATTCTCATGCTTCATCTACTGTATGCAGTGACCCATGTGCATTTTTAGCACATTTTTCTTCTATGTAGCAGAGGGAGAATCACAATATAGTTCTTGATAAATGCACTAAAATATACTTTTGTTTTTAAGTCTTAAAAATCTCTCAATACTGCTGTGTAACAAAGTGTTATTATTTCAATACTGCAGTGTAACACAAGTGTTATTATTTCAGTCTCATGTAAAGATGTGATGTGAAGTCCTGTCTGCTTGAAGAACTGAAAAAATATGTGTTTTCTGACTGGAAAAAGTGCTTTGGTCAGGGAAGACCCACTGTCAGAAAGTCAGTTTTATTCTTCTGTCACGGTGAGGCTATTACAGATGGAAATACCATCTCACTGGTGAGAGTTCTCTAAATGGAATATCACAAAAATGTCTCAGGAATGAATAATCATGCATTGATTTTAAATGGTGTTATTCTCACACAGTTAAGAACTCAGCTATACTATGAAATATTGGTCCTGTTGCCAGGTTAGGTGATTTCAAAACACAGAATGAATGTATTGGGCAGGATTAACCAGCAATAGAACATTTCTAGTGATTTTCTGTGGAATTATCTATGTTTTTTTTCATTATTCAGCTCCAAAATGAGCTGGAATAAGACCCCCTTTGCCCAAAAAAATCAAAAAACCCACAGGAAACCCCAAACAAAAAGGAAAAAAAAGCAAGATAAATGGAATAGTGTTAGGAACAGGACAAGATCTAGAACATCAGTGAGAGATGAATGCAGAAGTAATGACAAAGGTGTAACAAAGATCCAGGATATGTAATATATAATTCTGTATGAGGAGATGGATGTAGCTGGCTGCAGTTTGGGGGTTGTTGAACACTAATGCAGAGCTCTCTGATTGGGAAGATGTCCTTTTGTTAGCCTTACCCACTAACCTGGAGGTGTCACCTGCTCCTCAAGAGTCCCCACCCCGCTGAGCCAGGGGCTGTTTTTCTCTGGATGGTTACAAAGCTGTGAGAAATGGACCAAAGCTGTGCAGTGCAGTGGGGATCCTTGCAGAGTTGAAGGGTTGGAATGCAGCTGCTGAATCACCAAGCCATCATATTTCTGCTCTGAGATGCAATCTGGAACATAACATGAAAGAAGTGAATGCTTAGTAGGCTGTTTGGAGCTCCAGGAGGATTTCCAAGCCTGAGGTAGATAACGTCTGAAATAATTAATCATTCATTTCAGGTGTAGAAAGCAAAGAGCCTCAGCTCTCACTGTTAGTTCTTCTGGCAGACATTTGGCTGAATAAAACTGGGAAAAGGGAAAGCCCCCAAAGCAGTATGAAGGCAGCATCAGGCTGAATAAAGAAGGTGAAGTATTCAGTGACCAGGTTCAAGAAGCAGTGAAAAGAACTGGCAGCTCCCATATGACTGATGGTTTTTGCCCTTCAATCTCCCTCTCTGGGCTCTGTGCTTGTCACTCAGCTTGCTCCACGTCCTCTGAAGTGGCTCTCAGGTGTGTGCAGGAGGTGAGGGGTGCCAGGCTGGCAGGGCAGGGCTGAGGGGCAGCTCTGCTGGCTCTCAGTTTCTGTCTGCCAGTGCTGCTCAGCAGGGATGAGCCTGGCTCGTTTCTGCAGCTGAAACTGGCTTAATGCCTGTTCAGTGAGCAGGAGGGTCAGGATATAGCACCAAACATGCATTGACATTCCTGCTTAAGAAAGTAGGAAGTGGTTTCTATGTCATTTTTTTATTAGCATTTATTAGCATTTTTTCATTTTTATTTATTGCTGCATGCTGTGAGGTGTAGTACCCACATTCTTTGCTCCCTCTGGAAATTTTCGTAGAGGAGCAGAGAGGGAAGAAAAAGAAAACTATTTCTATTTCTGTCCCTTGTTTCTGCCATGTGGAATGTATTGGAGAGTTGTTTATCTGGAGTGATTGGTTAATTGGATTCTGGTGAGCATTGTTTGGCCCTGATGGCCAATGGAATGCACCTGGGTCTGGACTCTCTCGGGGAGAGAGTCACAAGCGAAGTTAGAGTGAGTAGTTAGATATGGTAGTTAGAAGTTAGGATGTAGTTTTAATATCTCATTAAAATAGTGTATTGATGTATTGTAATATAGTTATAATAAAGAAGTCATTCAGCCTTCTGAACTGGAGTCAGACCTCATCTCTTCCCATCTCGATTTCACCTGCATTTTTCCCTGCAACAGTGAGGGTGCCAAAAGAGGCAGGTTATTGCTGGTTTTTGTTTGCCATTATGATAGATCAGTGTTTGCAGTAGCTGTAGCTCATTTTGTAGTGTCTACCTTGCACAATTTCCTATTGTCTGCTTGCAGTGTCCTCTCTCCATTTCCTGTGTTTATAGTTTGGAATAAATCCTCGTTTCAGGGCCCTTGACCAAACTGTATCTGTAATGCCCAATTGTGGAGCAATGTCAGCACTACAGAGGGCTGGAATATCAGATATGGATGCTCTAAAAAATTCTCTTGGTAGAACTTGGACAAAATAGAGCAGATGGTGTATAGACAAGCTTTTGGGAACTAATCACAAGGATTTTTCTTTGAAAGCTCCAACTTCCTCATTAGGAAAAGGACTGAAGTGTATTAATTGCTTGTTGAGTTGCACTCTTTAACCTTCTTTAGTTTAAAAAAAATTATAAAAACCCAAGAATGCCTAAGAACAGGTATTTCCACCTGAGATGAATCAGATGAATTCATCTGAGATGAATTTAATTGTGGTTAAAATTTAATTGTGGTTAAAAGAACTGGAAAGGTTTGACTTGGAGTGCTGTTGGATAGATAGGAGTGGAGTAGGTAGTGAAAAGTCCATCTGGAGTCAAGGAGCATTTCATTTCAAAGAGCATTTCATTTAAGTGAAATCTAAAGGAGTTGGAAGTTTTTATTTCAGCAGATTGGAAGCCCCAAGGGCCTGTGATTGCACTGTCTGATTGCTTTGAGGAGTTCAGAACAAGGAGGGAAATTTATTGTTTCATTAAAGGCTGGTATAGAAACAAAGATGTATAACCTAGTCTTGGATGAATTTAGAGTGGAATTTGGAAGGAACAGTGGAAATTAGAGCAGTGGAAAGAGTTTAGGATGGACCTTGGCTATTTTAATCACATCATCTGCTGACATGTATGTGTTTTTTTGTGGGCAAAAGAGCTGCTGTATCCCAGTTGGCACTCAGTGAGCAGAAAATGGCTTCAGCTCACCAAGAAGTTCTCTCATGGTCTTGAACCTGTGCAGGGAAGAAATAAAAAATGAAGATTGATACAATGCTCATTGCTAATTTGATCATTTAGAGCCAGCCTGAAGTGCTTCCTCATGGGACCTGTTAAGGAATACAATACATGCTGTGAAACTACATCCTTGCTGCTCTTGAGAGGATTTTCCATCATATGACACTAAAAATACCTCTGAATCCACAGCTGATGAGTTTAATTACTCATCAGCTCTTTACATTACAATTGATTACCCTGAGGTAATAAAGATAAAATAAAGCATTTGGATGCCATTGTGCCATTGTTGCAGCGTGTTCAGCAGATTGTCTCTAATCAGTGCTGCTTGTGTTTATGCAGCATAATTAATAGAAACATGGGAGCACTGTCCTGAACAAACCCTTTTTAACAGGTGCCTGAGCTGCTGCTTGTCTTTGATTTTCTGCTACTTTTCTGTAAGAATGGCTAGGTTAATTACAGAATTTAGTGAATTATATTTGTGGATCTTACATTTTAAAGTGACACTTCGAGTTTCACTTGTGATTATTTTGTTATATAATAAAAATATGCCCCTAAACCACAATAGTTCTGGCTATAGTCTATTCTCTACAACACTTGATGCTAAAATTTAGACAGAAATTTCATTTTAGATAATAAAGCTCTAAAGAAATCAAGACATTAGTTCTGGCTATAGTCCATTCTGTACAACCCTTGATGCTAAAATTTTGACAGAAATTATATTTTAGACAGTAAAGCTCTGAAGAAATCACCATTATAATATAAGTAGTGATTCTATTTCAACAT
>VXBC01003772.1:215413-254695 GCA_013399945.1 Ploceus nigricollis
TGGGATGCTCTGACAAGCTGCTCTGAAGCTGTGATTTCTGTTTTGGAGTCAGGAGAGCTTTGAGCATTTAAGTGAGTTACTAAGGTGACTGATATGTGGGAATAAATGAGCATAGAATGGAGAAAAGGTCATCCAGCACATGGGAGTTGCACAGAACTGCCTTTGTGACAGGGGCCACTGAGCCTCTAAAGCCATCACCCTGAATGATTTGATCTCATTTAGCCCAAAACACTATTTCTGATCCTTGGTCCTCACTTCCAGAACAATCAATAAATCAAATCTCAAATGTGAAGCAGACAAACATCAATTTAGGGAGCACCATGGCATCTAGGCACCTCTGGGGGAAAGACCAGCACAAAACACATGGGAACTGGAAACTGGACCATTTCTTCCAGCACCAACACTGGTCAAACATCCCTTTTGTGATGGAATGACTCAGAATTTTGCTCCTTTCTGAAAAACAAATTTAAAAAGTCAAATGCAGACCAGCAGTACCTGATGCCCAGGGATTTAATACTGTTTAAATAATCTATTTCAGAAAATAATTTAGACTAACTTTCTTGGTTGTGCATGCAAGAGAAAAATATTTTAAGTTATACTATTGACATAACATATAATATTAACATTTACTAATANGCCCCTAAACCACAATAGTTCTAGCTATAATCTATTCTCTACAACACTTGATGCTAAAATTTAGACAGAAATTTTATTTTAGATAATAAAGCTCTGAAGAAATCAAGATTATATTACAAGTAGTGAGTTCTATATCAATATATTAGTTCTGGCTATAGTCCATTCTGCACAACCCTTGATGCTAAAATTTTGACAAATTATATTTTAGATAGTAAAGCTCTGAAGAAATCAACATTATAAGTAGTGAGTTCTATTTCAATATATTATGCATAACTAAAGGACTTTGTTGTTGGCAAAGTAATTTTTTGGATTGTTGATGACCTGTGTTGTGTAATACAGCTGAAGTGAAAGTGCTTGTGTGAATGGTAACCCCAAATCTTTCCTGATTACTAGGAGACTTTGACTCTTTACTCAAAATCATAGTTGACTGTAATCTATAAACCATTATATTATATCTACTATCTATAATATAAT
Organism: Ploceus nigricollis; assembly: GCA_013399945.1. Classification (NCBI taxonomy): domain Eukaryota; kingdom Metazoa; phylum Chordata; class Aves; order Passeriformes; family Ploceidae; genus Ploceus; species Ploceus nigricollis. The sequence goes on from VXBC01003772.1 coordinate 216,524, forward strand.
ATAATCAATAATATAATGTATTATATAATATATATAGATATATCTATATTATATATTATCTATAATATATATAATCATATAATATAATGATACATCATATAATATATATAAAATTATATTCTATTATATCTATTATCATTATTTCCAGCCCTGTTGCTATCATCCAGCACATGGGAGTTGCACAGAACTGCCTTTGTGACAGGGGCCACTGAGCCTCTAAAGCCATCACCCTGAATGATTTGATCTCATTTAGCCCAAAACACTATTTCTGATCCTTGGTCCTCACTTCCAGAACAATCAATAAATCAAATCTCAAATGTGAAGCAGACAAACATCAATTTAGGGAGCACCATGGCATCTAGGCACCTCTGGGGGAAAGACCAGCACAAAACACATGGGAACTGGAAACTGGACCATTTCTTCCAGCACCAACACTGGTCAAACATCCCTTTTGTGATGGAATGACTCAGAATTTTGCTCCTTTCTGAAAAACAAATTTAAAAAGTCAAATGCAGACCAGCAGTACCTGATGCCCAGGGATTTAATACTGTTTAAATAATCTATTTCAGAAAATAATTTAGACTAACTTTCTTGGTTGTGCATGCAAGAGAAAAATATTTTAAGTTATACTATTGACATAACATATAATATTAACATTTACTAATAATTGTATCATTATTTATTAATTCTTTCCAGTCAGGAGATCAATTTTTTCAAGTTGTTAACCTCTTTGTCGTAAGAAAAATCTTCATTTTTTAAAGCATAGGCTTACCAATTAAAGACTGACCTGCTCTACCCTTCTTGCTGTTTCATGCCCTGCTGTTATTATAGCATTTATTCTGTCACTTTCAGCACTGCAATCAATAGCTGTGATCACAGCCAAGGATGTTACATTACTATATGACCCAGATATACAAGTCTAGGACAAAAAAAAGCCCTGACACTTTGGAGAGCCTCACACTTTGATTTAGTTTGCTCTAAGAAAAAATATTTTCTGGACCAGGTTGAAGGCTTTGTAAGTTCCCTGTGAAGTCATGGGATAGTTGTTCTAAGGCAGGCTTCCAGCAGAGTGAGCACGTGCAAGGGGTTTCAGTAAAACAAGGAGGAAGGGTCCTCATTCAACAGAGCAGAGAAATCCCTTGTAAATCTATTTTTCAGGCTTTTGCAGCATGGCTCATCATGACTGATGTGTGCTATGGAAAGTACGGGACCCAGAATTGAGCTGACCCTTACGTGTCCTGTTGTGTTTGAAAGAGAAAGGGGATGCTGACCTGTGTGGATGTACTAAATACTGGAGATAGAAGAATTTATTATAAAGCATTCATTAATCTCTCAGTGATCCTAGCCTGTTCTGCTTGTGTATTGCAAGTTGTGCTCTTTCATTAAGCATTTTCACTGTAAACAAGAGGTAAGTAGTTCTGTTTGGGTTACATAAAGGGTGGTGACAGGACTCTGTGCCTGTCCCTGTGATGTACTCATGCTGAAAGGCCATTTTTCTGAGGCCTGAAGTGCTGTAGCACGTGGAGAAAATCTGGAATAGACTTGCTGTGGCTGACACAGAAGTGCTATTTTGGGACGTTGTTATGGTTTAATTTATGTAATTTAATTTATTTAATGAAGTCAATATGCTGACTTATCTAAGCTGGATCTCAAAGAGCTCAGCTGGGCACTGGCAGTGGCAGAGCTTTGTTCCTAGGGTCACAGAAACTGAAGGGAATCTTCTTCTCCAACTGCCCACCCTTCAGCTGAGTCAAGTTCACTCATTTGGACATTTCTGGAGGACATTGACCTTTTGCCATTAAGCATTTACTGTCTTTTGCATAAATGACTAGTTCTTATCCCCAGGATAATTCTGCCATGGTCCAAGTCACAACTGCAAAGGGCTTAAAGTGTGGGGAGCCTTCAGTTTTTAGTTCAATATGCTCCAGACTTTGCTATTTCAGTTGTCTGCCCTACTTCTTGCCTAAGCAGTATTATATGTGTTAAAGGAAATTCATGCAGTCGCTGTAGGAAAAAAGTTTTGCTTTTGGATTTCATATACTGGCCACGAATATTATCAGGAATAGGATTAAAGCCTAGTGAAACTCTTGAGTTTGTTCCATGTGGTTTCAAATACATGCAGAACTGGGTACAAATGACATAATTTCTTCTTCAAGAGCAGAGTCTTGAGTGAATTATTTCAGTTTGGAAGTGAAATATTGCATAAACAGTGCCTGCAGAAAAGAAGGACTTTAGGTTTTGGCACGAAGGTCGGGATAAATGCCGTGCTTTCAAATGATCAGTGAGCTCAGTAGTTCATAAGTTGTGTTTTCTACGAGGGTTAGATTCTCAGGCCATCAATTGGCAAACAATAAACATGGTTACATTGAATTATTCTGTTCTCATCAACTGAAACAACAGTACATATCAATTCTTTCATCCCAAAGAACATCCATAGACCCTCCATCCTAGTAAGAGGGCTACCTGGAGAAAGAAGTGGAAACCACACTGTGAATTTAAACTACAATTTAGGGAGGTAATTTCCCTGTTTCTATTAGCTTTTTTTCCTAGCAATATCTTTATCCATGTAGAGTATTTTTTGTTCCAAATCAGACTTTTCTATTTTTGTTTTATGGCCTCTCAAAGTCCTTCAGCAACCAAAATGTGCATCATGCAGTCCAAGCACTCAGGGTGTTGAGACATGGGGACAAAACTGTGGATACAACAAATATTTCAAGCTGTATTTTCTTTTATGATTAGAAGATCCAACTTATAAAATGATTAATATCAGAGGGTTACTTGTGGCTAATACAGTTTCATTCCTTTGTATCTGAATTAATTTTGGGTGTGCAGAAAGGTATCCAGAGGGTTCATGCAGGAAAAGGGATGATTCTGGGACAGGGGAGAGAGCCCTGCCCTTGAAAATAAAGTGGGCTATGTGTGTTCATGTGAGGGTGATGTGAAAAGGTGAAGGTGAAAAATATTTTTTTTCTTCTTCTTTGGTTTGAACTTCCTGCTGTAGGAAAAAATCCCCAAACAATAATTTAACGGATAAGCCCATGTGTAAGTTCCTATGTCTGAGCACTGTTTTTGTTGTAGAAATTCTTGATTTGTTGATGTCTTGAAATTAGTATCCTTCTGACTGCCAAAGAGGGGATGGTGTTTCAGCACAGCTGCTCCTTTGAGCAAGAACAGGCACATCATTTAAGAACTAAAGGGAGGAGGAGCTCCTGAGCAAAAGAGGAAATGAATGCTAAATGCTGAAATCTGTATGAAACTGGTATGAATTAGCTAATATGAGATTGTAGAATCACACTTTCATTTTCCTTGCTGTGATGTTACAGTATAAATGCTTCAGGCCATGTGTACAATGCAAAGCCTCTTCTGTAAATTCATTTTAGGTGGCAGTGTTTCTAGCAAGTGATGGCTCTAAATATAGCCTGATGAGTAAAAAGATGTTGCCCTTAGGATGGGCTGATCACATTGCCACAGCTTTTTTTCCTCTTCTCTAGTACCATTTCAAATACCAAAAATAAAATAATGAAAAAAAAACCCAAAACAAATAACAAAAATACAAATAAAAGAAAGGCTTTTTTTCTTAGATATATATATATATCTATTATATCTCTTCTCTTGTAAATAATGTTGAAGGCTTATGCAAGGGTGACATAGTTTTATTTCAGGTTATTTTTGCCCAATTTAGTGTTCATCTTTAGCAGTGTGACTGGATGGGAAGTGCTCAGCACACACTCAAGTGCTGTGCTGATGGTCAGATGCACACATTTACAGTGGCCATGTGTTTGCTGTGTACCTGATGAGGGGAGGAGGAGGAGCACACAAAATGAGTGTACTGCAGTCCTCTGAACAGCTTTAAAATGGACAGGCTCTGAGGGGATGGTTTACAGGGAGGATGTTTCTAACCATGCAATTCACTTGACAAAAGTGAGCAGAGCAGCACTCACAGGATGTTGAGGGTTGGAGAATTTTCAAGGCACAGTGTGTTATCTTGGTGTGGAAAGAGGTTTTATAAAAGACCATTATTCACTTAAGAGTTGGACTTGATGGTCCTTGTGGGTCCCTTCCAATTCAGAATAATCTGTGAAAAGATAACAAGAAAACAAATGTGATTAGTGAAAAAATCTCGAGGTCTTTTTTCCTTGTGACAATTTGTAATTCTAAAAATTAACACTGATTATAGTATAAGTGGAAAAATAGGGACCTCGTGTTATTTGTGAAGACACATGGGTATCTTTTCACATTATTTTTTTTTTTCGTTAAGGAAGTTTGTCTCATTGTAGAAGTGCTATAATGATACAATAATTATATAATAATAATGATATAATAATAATACCAATTTTATAAAGTTCCAAGCAAGGAGGAGGAGCTGGGCCATGCAAAACCAGCCACAGCTGGACCTGTGACAAGCACAATAAACCAGAAAGTTCATCTTGCCTACCTTAGAGGCTGCCACTGCTTATCATATTAAAAGTGACATCCTGTGTTCCCAAGTAGCACCCCATGGTTTAAGCTTTTCCTGGCTTCCAAATGCTTGCCTCTGCCAGGAAGGATGGGCCATGATTAGTCAATAAACTAGTAAATTTATTAGTAAGTAAATTAGTAAATCTACCTGGACGTGCAGACTGTGGTGAGGTTTCTCTTCTGAAGTGGTTGCACTGTAACATCTCACTGGAAACAGCAATGTCAGCTGAAAACTTCCAGGCTCACTTCAGATTCTCTCCAGACTTCACCCAGACTGGGATTTTGGTGGAGCATTTGTGTTCCCACAGATGCAGGTGGATTGCTGTGTGGGAAATTGAGAAAATGCACTGAGGTTCAGCACCACGTGCTGCTTCCCTGCCCTGTCCCAGCACTGAGCCCCGACATTTCTGCAGAGCTAGGAACTGAGCACTGGGGCTGTGTGCATGTTAGGATCAGCTGAATGACTCTCCTAAGCTTGGCACTTTGCCCTTTAATGTCAGGTGTACCCTGTGACTTGATGTGTTAATATGCAGGCTTGAGGCTTTCCAGGTTTGGAAAATGCAACTGGACTTGTGTTTAATCTCTAAGGGGTGTGTGTGCTCTGGTTTGCAATTTGAACAGCTGCATTTCAAAACTACTTCCTGTTTAATTGTGTCCCAGCATTTAACTATAATCTACATAAGAAAACAGATTTTTAAGATCTTTTTATGTTCATGAGTGTGAGCATGTGATGCAATCTGGCCTCCACATGTCTGCCTGCTAATTATGTGTCCATGAAGCTCTCAGAGAGATGATGCCAGAAATAGTAGTAATGATAAACTATTTCAAGTTCATCACGCTAAGAGCAGGAATTTGGGAGCTGTCACAGTACATTTTGTATTAAGCACCCAGATTAGCCCAGTGAACTGTAAGAGAGGCTCTGAGGAGAGGCTGTCACTCCCTGACACAGCTGAAATGTGGCCATTCTCTCCCAGAGCCCACAGAGGGGTTGGTGTGGTTGTGCAGAACCATTTCCACATCCATGGGAGCCTGCACCTCCTGAACTGCAGACCCACATGAAAATGTTGAAATGCTCACAGAAGAGGGGAACCAGCAGCTCCTGGGCTGGCAGGGTTATTCTCTGGTTATTCTCAAAAGGAGTCTGGCCAGGCTGTGGGAGGTGATTCTCCCCCTCTATTACTCCTGTGAGACCCCACCTGCAATACTGGAGCCTGCAGCTCCCCTGGCCTAACCAATTTTGCTGTTGAACAAAAGCATTAAGCTACTTTAGTTTTCAGCTGACTTAATTCCACCAAGATCAATAAGTCTACTCAATTCAAATCCTCCAAAATACTAAGGGTGGCAGAGTGTGTTCCTGCAAAAATGCAACTCACAACAGAATGCTTCACACCATTTTTTTGTCCTCCTGAGTGGTGTTTAGAAAACCCACAAAACTTTCTTCCCTGTGTTTTCTTTAAAAAGCCTGGCTTTCTACATCTCTGTGCTGACAAGCTCTGTTGTGATGTGTCAGTTTATGTTGTGTCAATTGCCTCTGGTTATATAATGTGCCATGATATGACTAATGCAGCCCAACATGAGTCACCTGTCGTGACAGCTTCATGCTCTCAAAAAACCCCCCTGCCTTCCCTTTAGAATACATTTTTGTTATTGTTGTTCTATTTTTCCTGAAGATGCAATTTCACCTAATTTACTGCTCATTGTTTTAAATTTTTACAAGGCCATAAGTAGGCACATAAATTCACTATTAATGTATGTGACTAAATGATTGCTGAGAGGAGTAAAAGCCTGCTGTGAAGGGAGATGATTATAGATCTGCTGCCACAATGCAGCACTGTACCTGAAAGGAAAACGTTATGAGCAGAGCAGAAATCCCAAGGAGCAGATGGGAATCTAAATGTGAACAGTTATGATCAGGGCTCATTTGTGCCAGGAAATTGTATGTAACGTTACATTGAATTATTTACACCAGGCTGTGGTTGTGGTGTTCAACCAATAATGACACAAATGCTCAGCAGATACATGTGTAACATGTGAACACTGAAATAAAAACAGAATTTTGCCCATTTTTCTCTTAGGTGATTCAGTGAGATAGTCCCAGGCACTGCTGTTTTATGCCACTGAGATTAGCTCAGTGAGTTAAAGCGTGGTGCTGACACTGCCAAGGTTGTGGGTTCACTTAAGGGCTGAACCCAGAATATTCTGGGGTTACTTAAAAGAACAATTTGCAGTGCTTAAAAGCAAACAGGTGAGGATTTGTTATTTCTCAAGGGTAGGTAACCTGTAAATACAAGTTAACTCATGTTGTGCATTTCCTTGTAACCTTTAACTTTTTTTTTTTTTGATTCAGTGGTGCTTTTTTACTATGAAACCATGAAGTGGTTGTGAGGTTTTTCATTGTGTTTTTCCTCCTCAGATAAAACCAGACCTCATTTGAGTAAAATAATATAATATTTTCCTTAAAATGATCCTTAAATCATAACAAATTGTATTTTTTTCCCCTTAAAGATTCACTGATTGGTGTAATCAGGAAAAGAACTTACATTGTTCTCAAGTTATGCTTCTCAAGTTATATAGAAAAAAAAGCAGGGCTCAAATTCACTAGTCTTATTCAGATGATAAAGTATAATTGCAGAAACTCATGTCTTCCCTATAAATAGCCTGAGAAAGCACAAGTAGATTCCAATAAAGAATTACTGAAATCAGTTCACTTATGTTACAGCAGGTGATGAATCAATAGCAATTTTATTGACTGCAGGAGTCTGGAAGTGTATCTTTTTACAGATTTTTATCATGTACTTATTAATTTTGCCATATCATATCAATACTATTGTTTTGTGTCAATAAAATGCTGTGTTTACTCTCCAATATCAGGGACCCATTAGGCACATGATTTCATCAGCCAAAAGTACCAATTATTTTGTTTAATTACAAAATACTACTTAAACTTATGAAGAAGAAGGTAAAGAAGAATAATTTGTCTTGGTTTTAAAACTTTTATTTTGTTTTATATATATTATTATATTCTAAAACTAAGTTTTTCACTTTGTGATATTATACTCTTCTAATTAACTATATACTTGTAATTTTAGTGTTATTAATTAATTTTGGATGCTTTTTTTACAGCTTTAGGTTAAATGCAGTATTTTCTTAGGAGTTAGAGTTTGTTAGTAGAGAAAGTTTAACATTTTTAGCATCTAGAACTCCAGCATCTGAGTAGTTATAAAGTACTGCTCTCTAAAGGCACTATATCCACGTACCATTTCTATTTTCATTATTTTTTAAGTTCACTTGTACATCTTTTGTGATTTTGTGAAATTGCTTCCCAATGTTTAAAAGGTAAACAATGGAGGAATAAGCTTTAAAGCAAATTTGATTGTTAAGTCTGTACTGAAATAGACTTGGACCTTGCAAATTTTGAGTGGTGCTGGCACTGCTCCGAATTTCCCTGTGGCTGGATGTGACCACAGACAGGGCTGTAAATACAGCCAGTGCCTTGTACATGATATAGATGTCAAATTTTCCAAGTGTGCTGAATCTGCAGGAGAGTTTTCCCCCCCCCTTTGGTGTTGAACACAACGATGTGTTGTCCTGTGCTAGGTTAAATAATCCGTGAAAACGTGAAGCAAATCAGCGTGACAGCTCTTTAACTGTCCAGTGCAAGAGCACCTCCAGATTTACTGCCAGCAGAGAGACATGAGGGGGAGAAAAACCCCCAGCTGGATTTATTTATTTGTGTACATGCAGCACTTCCCCATTTGTGGGCTCTCACAAGGTCTGGTGCGTTCCTCTCCTCTCCTGGTGCTAGCTGTGGGTTCTGTCTGGCACAAGGCAGCTACAGGCAATGTTTTGAGTGCTGCCTTCAGCAGCTGATTGATAGCAGTGCAGTTTTCAGCTCCAATTCCATCATACATCCCCTTCTGTCTATGACATATTTTAGTGTTGATCAAGTCCAGCCACTGCCTTTTGGTTAAAATGAGCAGAATATTGACACAATCTACTATTTAGATAGTGTGTTTGGTGGTGAAGCCCATAATAGATTTTCATAAAATAGATTTTCATCTATTTTCCATGGCTTTTAGGTCTTGCATTGGCCCTTGAAAGAACACTGCTTATGTGTAAATGTATTCCCCCCACTTTCCTCATTTTGCTCTGCCTTTCTCATCTATAGACACAGAATTAAACCTACCTGCCTAGTCTTTGTTTTCCTTCTTTGTGCAGCACTTAAACTTTTCCCATGCTTGCCATTTTTGTGTGGTTAATAACAAAGCTATAATTTGCAACAATAAAAATTTCATAGGTCCTAATTTTTCTCTGTCACTACTAGGAACTGAATTCCCAACAGCAGGAGTGAGATTTCTCCCTGCAAATATATGAGTTGCTCATGTGAAATATTTACTGATCCCTCTGGTAGTCTCCTCCCCAGCACCACATTTACCTCTAAAAAAAAGAAAAGAGTGATGCTGTTAATTCACAGCAGGAAGGGGCTGTGAAGAGCAGCCAGCTTAGGCAATGTACTCTGTGTGCTTTGACAAATATGCTGATAAACCTGAACTAACAAACAAGTGAAGTCTTCACTGTTTCTTTTCAGCCATTGGTAATGACTTGGCATTTGTTTCATTCAGTTCTGGTCACTGCTGTCTGATTTAATCTCCATCCAGTTTTCTGGTTTCAATTGCTGCGTGTTTACTAAGAAACTGCAGATTGTGTTCCCCAGCTCCTTAAGACATAAAACTATTGTGACTGAGCACAGTCTTTTATTCACTAAAAGTGTACAAAAGAGGGAAATTTACACTTCAGACCTAGGCATCAGTATAATTATTGGCCCTTTTATTGATTTTAGATTTTTTAGATTTATTGGTTTTAGATTTTTTAGATTTCTGTAACATTTTCTCCATAAGGAGAAATAAGGAAATATTTGGAATGGACTTACTAAGGTATGCTTCATATGCAGCACCTTGTACCAGCACTCTGGGAATGGATTTTCACCCACGTGTTACTTTAGATCTGTACAGTCTGAAATGCTCATCTGAGGATTTTCTTCTGTTTCCTGTGCAAGAACAAAAGGAGGAACAAAACGAAAGGTCTGAGCTCTGACTCTGTTCAAGAGCAGCAGCTGTGTTACTCTTCCTAAAGGTGCACAGTTCCTGGGAGAGAGGAAACATGTTGGTAGGGTATTTAGTCTGAGGAAATTCTGGTCACAGACCTTGTGAACTTTTCCCCTTTTTGGTTCTGCAGCAGTCAGGTCTGTCCTGTGTCCTTCAGTGTTTGGGTGTGCTTGAGACAGAATTGCAGATCTTGGGGCATGTACCTTTGCCACATGACCTAAGGAGCAGGGCCATCTCTGGAACCAATCCCACCCCCTGTGGGGAATGAACAGCTGTGGTAGATCAACAACCATTTGTACCCACTAAATGCACAGGAGTGTTTCATGGGGTTCACAAAGTAGCCAGAGGCTGGCACTGATCCTGTGACAACAACAACAACAACAACAACAAAAAAAAGACTGGACATGGCACTTGGTGCTACAGTCTAGTTGAGGTGTTAGGGCATAGGTTGGACTTGATGATCTTAGAGGTCTCTTCCAACCTCATTATTCTGTGATTCTGTGAACTCCACTCCTCAATTTTTCCACTCCCTGTTCTGATCACAGAGAAATGGCACATTGGTGCTCCCTTTAACTGCTTGGTCAAACGTTCAAGACAATTGCTCTTGGGCAGCAAACCCACAGATGGTTCAAAGTTGCAGGCAGAAATCCTATCAGCTGACTTAGAATCCTTTCAGCAGAGTGCATCATTATTTAATGCATCATGGTTTGTCCCAGAGACATTTCTGATGCTGAGTTAGAGGGGCTGTAGGCTCAGAATTTCAACTGGTGAGCAGTCAGGCACTCTGGGACATTCATGGCATGAGTGGCATAGTATGGAGAGAACAACAAATAGGATGAGTGGGACAAATTGTGGCTGCAGTGCAGATGGAGAAGGCTGCCTTTTTCTAAATCCTTTTACTAAAGATACTCTGGGAGCTTAATGTTAGGAATCCTCCTGTTACTAATCAGAGCACCTGTGTGTTTTGGCTGTGGAAAGGTGGAGGGGCAGCAAGCTGGGACTTTAGAAACCAAGGATAAGAGGAGAATATTGGCATAAAATTTTCCTGCAGGAGTAATAGAGATTATAGACTCTCAGGCCTTTTAAACAGGGTCTTGCCTAAAGCTTTTCAGAAAACATCAATAGCTCAACAACATACAATGTCTTCTACAGGAAAAAAAAAAAATCCTTTTATTGCTAGCTGGACTGCTGTGCTTGTGAAAACAGCAACACTACAGCATTTATGGGCTAGGTGAGTCTTCTGTCTGAAGTGGCTGCAGACTCAAGTTTTTGCATACTCTTCACTTTTTGGTGATATAGTTCATATTGTGTGAAGGGGTAAAAAAGGCTAGGAGGGAAAGAGTAAAAATGCCTAAAAAAAATTAGAAATGCTTGCCAAAAATCAGTGGGAAGGAGTGAAAAGAGTTGTCATGATGAGCTCCAGCACTGTACCGCTGAAGAATTGCTTTACACATTTGACACCCTTGCAGTTTCTGCAGTGATCGTGGTCCAGTTTCATTCTCAGTTTAATTTGTATGTTTGTAGATACATCACAGAGGGGATACTCTTGGAACAGAAGCCTTTTTGCTTCTATAACTGTGGCAAATGCAGGGTTTTATTAATTATGAGCTAAATTCTCCATAAGCTTTACATGATGTGCCTGCAGGGTAGTTTCTCTGACATTAATAGAGCCAACTTCTGCTGCTTTCTTTTTACAAAAGTTTCAGAAGGAAATATGTCAGTCTTGTGAAGAAGTCTTTAAAGAAGAAAATATTTAGGAGGACAATACCCAAGTTTGGCTTTGTAAGTTTAGAGGTTAATCTCTTCAAAGTGGAGAACATAAACTAGGAGGAAAAGGAGAGGGACATCTGAGACTGACAATTTTCAGGAGGTAAAAAGGATAATGAAAATGATGAGAATCTTTTAAATATGACTTTGTGCTTATGTTGAATAAGAGTGCTATACTTCAAAATAAATTTTATCCCCTCCTTTTTAATTTTATCAGCAAGTATAAAAAAATAAAATTCTGGAGTACATTGAATTTCTTTTTAACATTGCAGTTTGGCCAATTAACTATAGGAATAAATATTCACAAGTCCCTAGTAAAAAACCGTGCTTTGACTGCAAGCATGAAAGATCCTTGTAGGCTTTTCCAGGCAGAAGTCAACCTGCAGGACAGGTGGCAGCAGTTTGTGAGCACAGACTGCAGTTTAGTCTCCAATAGCTGAAACTGCAGAGAAGGTTGTGGTTGTGTTCTGCTGCTGTAGAGCTGGGGACCATCATTACGAGATGGTTAGCAGTTAATTTGGCCCCTGACGTTTTTCTGCAGCTTTGTGCATTGGAATCATTGGAGGATAATTGTTCCTGGTCCCAGCTGTGATTACCTGTCCCTTATTTCATATCAGATCCATGTTAAACAGTGAACACTAGGGCTGGATGCTTAGGCCAGAAATTGGTAATTTTCTCCAGATGAAGAGCTGAATCACTTTTTTTTTTTTTTTCATCATTTTGCTTATTCACAACTCTTTATGCCCTGTGAAGGCTGGACAGAGCTAAAGAATAAAGCAGGGGTTTATTCAAAGGATCTCCTCCATGGCTCCCCCTTGGGCAGCACAAGAGCCCAGCCAGGGCTGCACCCAAGAGGAACCAAAATGGTCCCAAAATGCACGGCCGCTCACGGGGGCTCTCCCTTTGATCAGTTCTGCTCCATTTGCATCTTGCAGTTCATTGTCCAGTTCCAGCTTTAGCCCAGGCAGTCCCATCCTGCTTGTTTTTCTCTCTCCAGCCCACGCTGTTTGTGCTCCTGGGCCTGAGAGTTGGATCATTTGTCCTTGGTGCCCAGCTGGAGAAGGAATTGTTTTGTCTCCCTGCTCTGTGCAGAGAGCTCACCATCCCCTCATGTGAAGCTCAGAAGTGCACACTAAAGCAGCACAGAATCTGAAAAATAGAAAAGCTAAAACCTGAGGCATCACTCTAATATGTGTAATTGGCTTAATACTGAAATATCAGTTTGATTTCTCTTTCCTTAGAGACCTGCATATCACCTGCAATGCAGTGCAGTCTCTCAGTGCCTCCAGATGTGAGTGTGCCTCCAGATGTGAGTGTGTCCCAGCTCTCCCCTCTGCCTGTTAGCAGCCATCAACTGCACTCCTCCCTGAGCTTTGCATTGAGATCTCCAACACCATATGGTATTTGCTTTAGTGACTGAGGGATGAATGTGTGTAATGGACTAATGAATGTGGTGGATGAGCACATAAGTAACTCTTTTGTCTCCTTTCTCTGATCATCTGGAGAGACCATAATGTTTTTCTTTTAGTTCAAGTAGATACAGTTTGATGATACACGTTCTGTTGGTTTACACAAATGAAAAGGTTGAGCTGTTAGTCAATTCCCAGAAAAAGGCACAAAATTCTGCTTCCCTTGACAGGATAGAAGCAGACAAGTGACAATTTCCCAGCTGTATCAGTCCAGTGAGCTCTGTGCTCAAGAACTGTCTTTGTTGGTCACAGAGTTGCCTCTACAACTGTTTTCCTGAATATCTGCCTTGGCTGGGAAGCACAGTCCAGGCACCCTGTGGCATGTGCATCACTCTGCATTGCCTGGCAGGTCTCAGGCTGTGCAGGTTATTCTATCCTGCAGCTGTTCTTCTGCAGCTCTGCTGGCTGCTCCTGGAAGCACAGCCGGAGTTACACTGGGGGAAGGAATGGGCATTTTGGAAGGTTTGGTAGGGCCTGTCATCCCTCCCTCAAAATTACCAAAGCATACATAGTTTGTGTTTTCTTGTCTGTTGGTCCTTGGTTTTGAGCTGGTGATTAGTCAAATTAACAGGAGAATAATCTAACAGGAGATAATGACATTCTGTTTTGAGTTGATAGATGACAGCAGTGAGGGACCCAAGTTCAGACTATGCTTTTTAATTTGTCAGGCAGTTGTCATGGAAAGTTTGTGTTTAGAAATTTGCTAAATGCCTTGGGCATTCAAGGGAAGCATGGATAGCCAGAGAAAGGGTTTCCACCCTAGCTAAAACACACTAGAAGCTTCCTTCAACTAATGAAATGGTTCTTTTATGTCTGCCAGGAGCAGGTGCTCAAGCCTCCATAGCCAATAAGCCTATTTAGCACAGACTCCGCTAATTATAAGTCATTTTTGTGCTTCTAAAAGGCAGAGTTAATTTCACATTAATTTCTATGTGTTTATGTGAGTTGCAAATCTGTTGCTCCCAAATTTTTTGCTCACAGAGGAATTATTAGTTTTGCTTTTCAAAAATGATAGCTGTTAATATTACCCTACTTTATTTTTAAAATCATAATGTCGCATGTAAATTTTTGGAAACTGTTGCCCTTAAAAACATTCTTTTGTTCCTATTATTGCTTATTTTTGAGGCAGGTGAAATATTTTTAAGCAGTTGGTCCTCATGTAAGAATTTTCCCTAAATTCTTCTTGGAATAGACAATAAGATCTCTTCTGGGAAAGTGAGCTGGAAATATCATGGAATAATAGAAGAAGAGGTAACACTTCAAGCATCTGTTGTGCTGAGTTAAAAATGTCATAAAATCTGAGGAACTCTCTGTGTAAGTACTCAGACAGTACTCAGGAAGCAGGGTTTGCAGAAGCTCTCTCCCAGTCTGTGTTTTTGTAAGTAACACGTTAATGTAAATGTGAATATGTGCTTGGAACTTACTGCCTTTGCTACTTGGAGACTTTAAAGAAGAATATAATTTTCTGGAACCAGGTAGCTTTTGGTGATTTTTGTGGAGCCCTTCATGTTTGTTACTTTTGAAGTAGTGTAGTTTGGTGAGCTTCATGACCATAAAGACTTAATAAGTTCACCTGATTTTATCTCTTTGGGAAAATGTTCAGCAGGTGGTTTTAAGAGATGTAGTAGTTTCTCAGTGTCTGGGAGGACTGTCAGTTGAACAAATTATATTTGTTAATTAGGCCTCTTGGAGTCTATACAGGGGAAAAATTTACTGTGAGAGACAATGGAATATTAGTAAAATACTACTGGTAATAGTTTAATACTATCTTAAATCCAAGTATAATCCCATGCAAGATTTAATAGTACATAACTGATGATTATTCACATTAATGACCTATCATATCCTCCCATAGCAATAGCAATGTAATACAAATGAAGACTCCTAGAACATTAACCACAGGAGACCACAAAAGTATAAACTGAGTATTATGTTCAGTATCCTTAAATAGCAATATCCGTGAAAGATATTGCAGCAGTTTTCATTTAATTAAAATAAATAGTTTATAAATAAGTTTATAAATGATAGTTTAGAAACTATCTGTGCATGTTGTTTTGCAAGCAACAGAGATGATCATATAATTCCAGGATTTTACCAATACCAGATTAATATTGTTAAAATGTATAATGGCACAATATCTGTGCAACAGTCTGTCCTAGGAGGTAAGGATGTTAACAGCTTGCCTTATCTTTTGCTCAAAAACCCGGGATGTGCTTCTTCTCTAGCCAAAACAAGCAGCACCACATGTGACTGGACTCCTTTTCCTCCTCACTCTTTTTAGCCAGGTTGTGTTACAGAATCACAGAATAATGAGGTTGGAAGAGACCTCTAAGATCATCAAGTCCAACCTGTGCCCTAACACCTCAACTAGACTGTAGCACCAAGTGCCATGTCCAGTCTTTTTTTGAACACATCCAGAGATGGTGATTCTACCACCTCCCTGGGAAGACAATTCCAGTNCCATCCATCCAACCGATCCAAGTCTCTCTGCAGAGCCCTCCTTCCTTCCAATAGATCAACACAAGTGTTTGTGACAGTGCTCCTGGAAAGAGGAACAGAGCAAGGAGAGGAACAAACCAAGCAGGGTTACTTGTGTCTCTCAGTGGAGATGTGAGACAGTTAAGTAGGAGATGTGGTGTAAGAAGATGTGCATGAAATAAATGAAATAATGGATAATGAAAGCTGTGCTAGGGACTGTTCACAGTAAAGAAAGCTACTTAAGAAATCAGCTTAAAGGTGCTGTACCTTTTTGAGTACAAACACACCTGACCTAAGACATTCTCACTTGACTAGAATGTTTCCCTTGAGAGCTACTATGGATCAGTTTTAGTATTTTATATTACTTTTATTAACTTAAAATTGCTTGGGTTTCTCAGATGAAGTCTCAGATGAATTTATGGGTGTTGGCAGCAGGTGTTCATGCTTCCCAGTGTGTAGCTTGAACTATGTCACAAGTCTGAGGAGGCTGAGGTACCTGTTAAAATGGAAACAGCTTCTGAGGTGTGGAAATGAAAATGTTTTTTCTCAGCCTTTGAGCAGAAATTGTTTTTTCCTCTCACACTGACCCTGGGCTAACACATATACTAATGCCACTCAGGAATCTTTCTTGATGGTAGTTGTCAAGATATCAATTAATATTCATTCATAGAGACATCACATTTTCCTTTGTCCATTTATTCACCCTGTATGGTAGTAAACTTATATAAACCAAAAATATATTGTGGGAGCAGAAAGCATTATGAATAATCCGTTTACGAAAGCATATTTTGCTCTGTGTGTGCATGTGTGAGTTCATATATACCTATACATTCCCACTGGAGATTTTTATGTTTTTCTCTGTCAATTCAGGGGTCAAGCAGTGAGGGAAGAAAACAGCATGTAATGCACATCATTAGCCATATTATCTGAGTCTTTGTAGTCTCTGTCCTTAGAGGTTTTCAAGACCTGAGTGGATCAAGCCCTGAATGATCTGGTCTGATCTCCTGGCTTACCCTGACTTCACCATGGCACTGGGCTCTCGAGGTCCTCTCCAACTTGAATTTTCCTAGGATTCTATGATTATGCCAATGATAAACATAAAAGCTAAAAATTATTAACTATATAGAGAGAGCCTCCTTATATCTGTTTCAGTCACCAGTAGCTGAAAGTGTCTGTGAACATACATGAAATAATTGAACGCTTAGTAAGCAAAAAAAACCCCACTCTTAAACTACAGAATAGATGAAAAAGACATAGAAAATCTCACATAGTTGTGGAAAGAATCCACACATTGTTTCTTATTTTCAGCCTAAGCAGTGCAGTCTGTTTATGCTATCCTCCACAGTTGATAGTGTTCAGCTTCACTGAAAGCAGGGCTGGGTTATTTGGGAGCTAAAAACCAGAGTTCACATGGGTGCTTCTGCTGCTAGGAATCTGCCTGCCATTAACTGTAGTAAGGGGAAAAAATCCAACAAGTTTTCTGAGAGGAGATGATGAGAAAAAACCCCTTACTTCCACTGACTGTTTAAAATATGAAGTCACTAATGAAGTGGCTAAGGATATACCTTTGTCTTCTTGTATTAAGCAAAGCCTTCTCAGTAGGAAGGGTGTTAATTGACCACATTTTGGGAACAGAAAACGTGATCAGAAATTATCAGCTTGAGCCATAAACACAGAAATAAGGATGAAATTAGCATTCTCATTTGATGAACAGAAGATGACAGAATTAGAATATTTTATCTTAATCTGTATACTCCTGTTTACCATCTGGTGCTTTTTGAAGTCCTATGCTCTGATTCCTCTGAACTGATAGATTATGTGATATTGGAAGCATTTAATATGCAGACTATATAAAATAGATTGACCTCCTTGCATTGAATTTCTCAGGATAAAAAGTACAGCCTTTATAGGAGCTGTGTCTCCTTCTTTTTCCACCCCCAGGATAACGTTCAGAGTTCCAACATACTCCAACCCACTGCTTGAAACACAGAACACTTGCTATTATATAAGACACTTCAATTTGATGTGATTTTTCTGTTCATGTTATTTTTCACATTAATTTTCACTGCTCTTAGATGATCTTCTGTTGCAAGTGACAGAAGAAGAAGGTATCAAAGGGATGGGGGTCACTGGGTGCTCTTAGGATATCATTTGATACAGACCTGTGCAGCACAACATTTCCAAGATGAATTTGGGGTAGAACTCAGTTCATGAAAATAAAATTTACTTTTAAATACTTTTAAGAGGCACTGTGAAAAAATGGACATGATGGTCATAGTAAGAACAAACGAAATGTCTCTTTTAAAGGCTTTGTTTGAGAAGCAAGTGAATAATGTCTGCTGGTGTGAGTAACTGTGATTGATGGATGGGTGTATCCTTTTAAGTCTCAAAAGGCTTTTCATAGCCAAGCAAGGGTTTAAGAACCAGCTGAGCTGTAAGATGACTACAGACTTTCCATTAGATATAAAAATTTTAATTTAATAAGTGTAGAGGACATTTCTTATCTCTGCAGCTAATACACACTAGAATGCTGTGCTAAAATGTGATTCTTATTCCCTGTTGGGTTGATGGCCACAGCTTTTGTCCTTGCACCTACAGTTGCACATGCTGCTGACAGAGATCCTGGAAATGATCCTTTTTGCAGCTTCCAGCACAGGGGTATTACAGTAAAACAAATGGACACTGTGTTTTAGATATCCTCATTCTCCAGCATATAAAACTAGAGCGTAAAGATTATGCAGAATCATAAGATTTTGCCACAGAGTGGGGCCTAAACCCTTTTAAACCATCCTTGGATGGCTTTTAAACCATCCTTGAAAAGCCCTTCTTTATGGCTCTCCCACCAGTTGTAACACCACAGCTGAGGCAGCAGCTGCACTGTAATTACCTGCATAGTTTGCACTTGTGGAGAAAAGAAAATCCACAGAGCATGCTGGGGATGCTTCACATAGGATTAACCTTACTTGTTTTGCGAAAGTAAAGATTTTTGGATGATGTTAATTAAAGAAAAGCAGAAACAAGAGAAATGGCAGTCTAGGAAAACAGTATTTTTTCCTCCTTTTTTTCCCTTGAGATGGAATATGCTCCTCTCTTTTATTAGAATTATCTTAGAGATGAGATTGCTTGAAAAACACAAATTATGGCAGTAGCACTTTTATTACTCCTTTTCCTATTCATCTACCTCTTCACACCTTCCTAATTTTTCATTTCAGTGGTGAGCAAGTAGGCTTGATGGGAGATGGTCTGCAGCTCTGCAGGCAGCAGTGGCTTCCATGGCATCTCAGCTGGCCTGTTGGACAAGGTGGAAGCAAAGGGGGAGGCAAAAGCTGCAGTTAGATTGCTGAGGAGGCTTCTCCATGCCTGTTTTCACCTGATTGCAAAATTCAAGGATGCAATTTTCATGCCCAGAATCTCTAGAGACATAAAAGCTGCTTTAACAATGGGATTAAAACAAGCATCCAAGAGAGGCTTAAATTTTGTTATAAACATTACAGAATAAAATCTGAGCAAAATCTATTCCAATAAACGACAGGAAAGCATGTGGTTAGTCAACAGCCAGAAAAATGGTGATGAACTTTCTCTAAATGCAGATGAGAATAACCTGGTTACTTAATAAACACAGAATCCCTCTTATAATGCTTTAGCTTTCATGAGTGAAGTAATTCAGACCATGCTTATGTGTATTCATAGCTGGTCATTTCTTGTATGTTTGCATTATTTTTTCACACAATCATATTTTCTGTTTTCTTGTTTTTATCATCCTTGGAGTGATGCAGGATTGGTTTTAAAGTGGGAAAGCAGATGTTGGTGGAATGCTAAACAATTCCCTTGAAATTATTGTTTTACTTTTACTGCAAAGGCCCCTACTGATGCAGATGTGTGACTGCCCCTGGCTAATACTAGATATTTACATGGGAGCAGAAGAACTCTAAGTAGATGTGTGGTAGTTAGCACAGCTGAGGAAAGCAGAAATCATTTGGACCCACTCTTATATGTAAGGGAAGTGGGAAGATGCATCACTTTTTCTCATGTAGTTTTACTCATGTACTTCTTCTCATTACTCTTTCTCATGTCATTCTGATGCCGTGAAAATAAATAACTTGGTAAGTTTCCTTGCTTTCTTTTGCTTGGCATAGTGGTTTTTAGGGCTTGTTTCACTGTGAATGAAAAACTGTGATGATGTGAAAGTGCCGGGCTTTGATTTAAGGCAAGTGGAAAGATATTCTGCAGCTTTTGCATTTTATGCTTTTTCTGCACTTAGATGTCCCATTAAGTGACCTCAAGAGAAAAGTGGTCCTTTCTCACAGGTGATTGTTTTGGCATTTGTTTCTCTGTCTTGAATACCTCATTAGGATTGATACCTCTTTAGTGTGATGGGCTCACAGATGAAGGAAAACCAGATGATGCAGAAATTTGTCTTTTTCAGCTGAGCTTTGGCACGGCTGCCTGTCAGACTGAGAACACAGGAACGTGTTCTCTGTGTGGTGTTGTTCCCTCACAACTCTCCCTGGCCTCCTCAGTGTCACTCCAGTTTACTTTGGCCTACAACAGTTCTGCATGTTCCTCTCTAAAGGCACTAATACAGAAACTGCCAGATTTCTCATCTCATTTTTCCTTGTTGTAACTCCAGTTTTCCATCCTTGCCTCTCTTGCATCATATGCTGTTTAGCTTCAGGTCCATGCTTGCAGTATCACTAGACATTTCTACTGGCACACCCAAAAGCAAAAATGTATGTTTCAAATCAATTGAATTTTATCTAGTTGCCTCAAATAAAAAACCAGACATTTCCCTTATGGTTTTGGCAGGAAAAATAGATGAGCTTGAATGATTCTGTGCACACATACCTCTGCATACTGAAGGAGAACTCTTGAGAATTCAAGTACTGGTATTAACTAAGCCATCAGGGCTTGGATCTGCACTTTTCCCTTGTTAGAGCTGATTCTGTAACACAGATCACCTCTAGCTGTAATAATGAGTTGCTCACTCCCTGCATGACTCTTAATTTAGCTCTCATATTTAAACTCCACTTTTCTTGCTGCAGTGGAACAGGCAATTCTATTTCATCTTTCCGAGCTGCATCATTTTCTTTCCTAACCTTTCTTGCCTTGACTTTATTGTGCAATACTGAGATACTGGCTGTCTGTCCCACAATGTAAATTATTTTCTATGTTTTTGGCTGGCTTTTGGGGAGAAGGAAAATGCCACCCACTAAGGGCAAATTAGCTAAACTCCACCTTTCTGGGATGCACTGAAAAACTCCTCACCATCTGTCACACAGATCCAGGCCCAGACATGGAGAAGGAAGCAAAGCAGCAAGCAAGAGAATAATTACAGCTTGGAGGTTGCTACTGATACTTTAAATCTGGAAATTGAGCTAGAGATTCTGGATTTGTTTTGTTCTTTATTTAGAAGTCTACAGTGACAAAAGGTGTCAATTTCATTCTAGCTATCTTTCTCGATTAATTAAACATATAAAGAAGCAAAGAACATTGTCTAGAGAAGAAATATGCCATGTTTTTCAATCTGTGCCATTAGAGTTTCAACACATCCCTTGGTCTTCACAGACTAACAGCTGCTGACTGACTTAACATTGATGTAACTTCTTCTAAAATACTTTTGCCTTACCTCTGCTTCTCTTCCAGGTTCTTGGCTACACCCTGGCTTTTGTCTGCCAACTTTTCTTCGTGTCCATGCACACTGGTATTATACCTTTGGCTTTTTTTTTTTTTTTTTTAGTTTGTTGCACATCAGGCTCATATTTGTTTGGGTTGTTTTGTTTTCTTTTTCTGCCCTCAAGTATCAGCCCATCACACAAAATGTGTAATTCTCTGTTCAGCAATCTCTATGACCTTTTTACTGACTCAGGCTTAATTTGGTATCTCCAAGTACTGCCATTTTGTTGGGTGTGAATGACAGGTTTAGCTTTTCCAAACTTCTCCTGTCACCTGTATGCACTGATACATTTCTTTACTGAGCAGTTGTTTATTTTTAACTGGATTTCTTATAATTCTAACTCTTGCAAGTAGCTGCCAGATAAACTAAATAACCATGGAATAGTCAGTACTAGCACAAGTTCTTCTGTTCCGACAGTTTTATAAAAAATGGTTCCGAGGACCTTAAAATAACAAATTCTGTAAAATAGGGCGGTTGTGGCTCTTTTCATTTCTCCTTCACAGAGCTGATGTGCTTTTCTTATGCTCTGTTTTGTTTTAAACCTTGTGAGAAAGCATAGTTACAACTAAAACTCCTGTAAATAACATCAAGACCTAGAGCCACTGAGCTGAGTGATTCCTTGAACACAGTACTTCACTTTGCATGGTCAAGGGCTTCTGACATCGCTTCTGACTGGTGCTTATCAGTGGTGCTCTCTATTAAAATAAAAAAAAAATAAAATGAGGAGGCCTTAGAGAAGCCAAGGGCTGTGTGTTGAGCAATCAGAGCAGTCTGTGTTTTCCCATGGGCAGTGTAAGTTAGCAGGAACATAAACACCTGAAAGATACAGACTTGTTCAAGATTGCACATTGATAGCAGAGGTGAGAGCAGAACCCTGAATTCAAATCCCAACCTACTGTGACTCCCTTGTGTCAGCATGTGGCTTCTAAATATCTTTGTTTCCAACTGTAGGTTCTTTTGAATCCAAGTAGGTCCATGTCCAATGCAGTTTAACTCTTGCTTTTACTGTTTTATTGCTTACCCAGACTCGAGGAGTTATAGTACCTGAGAGGAATATTCATCCATGTCCTGAGGTGGAACATGAAATCCTTACTAACACTGAAGTGAAATTCTTACTTGATACTTTCTTATACTTTT
The DNA here is from genome assembly GCA_013399945.1 of Ploceus nigricollis. NCBI lineage: Eukaryota > Metazoa > Chordata > Aves > Passeriformes > Ploceidae > Ploceus > Ploceus nigricollis. Next base: position 238,612 of record VXBC01003772.1, read on the forward strand.
TTTTTTTTTTTTTGTAATTCTTGTTGCAACTCTGTAGTTTCTGGTTCACCATACCTAAGTGTTAAAGCAATTAATTTCTCTTTTTTGGGTCATGCTGTGCCTGGAACCCACAGCTGAGTTTTTTTCTGCAATACCACAGGACAGTGTTAGTTCCCTTGTGACTTCTTTAAAAGCACATAGTCTGCCTGCTTGCCAATTAGAAAAACTTGGAGATTGTTTTGCTTGTGTATCCAGTGGCTTAATGCAGATTTAGCTCTAAGCTCCTGTGAATTCCTTGAGATGTACAGAAGTCTCTCTGAATGATGCGGCCTGTATCAAGATAAAGGTACATAAAGAGTGTCTGTAGAATGGTGAGCTGGTGACACCTGGAAATGCTGGCATTTGAGCTATTTGACCTGTTGAACACGTTTGAACACGTGTGGGTTTTCTCAGACATCTCTTGTTCACCTTATTTCTCATCAAATCCCCGTGGTCATATGAAGGACCTTCTGTCCCTTAATAATCTCCAGGAAATCAGTAGCAGCTCTAATACTCTGTGTTATGCTATCACCCAAAAACATCATTTGGGGTTCTGATTTCTCTCTATTGGTGCTTTACAAGCAGAGGTGACTGAATTCTCATTTATACCTGTTTTTTTTTTGTATTAAAAGGAAAGGTGGCTGCATTTGAGCATTCAGGAATGTGAGCATGGGTTGATTTAGTAAAGCCATGTTCATTTGCTTTGTTACAGCTTGTAACTGGCTCTGCCAGCAGTAGAGGAGGAAGGCAGGAGGCAAACAGGCAGGAAGAAGTGTTGCAATTCCTCATTTACCAATCATTCTGCTAAATACTCAAAAGTGCTATGTATTCAGAATTAATGTGGTGTATGCCTGTTGATTGATTTATGGCATATTTGCTGTGTGGTGAAAGCATATTTTGTCAATTTGAAGAGATTTTGTATTATCTTTTTTTTCTATGTCTCTGAAATTTGTGCATGAAATCATGCCCTATTGCTCAGTTCTAGGTAACTCATTTTTAGGCCTAGCTGATTTCCTTATGATTTAGCTGGTAATGGCTGTTAGGAAGTGCTCACACTATTGACTTTTCATGACAAGCTTCAAAGGGCCTGATGATTGTACAATGGTATGAAAGTGGTGTAAATTTGGAGTCAAATTTAAATAAGTGAAACTACCCTAAACCCCAAATTAATTCATTCCATGTTCCTGTATTTTATGATAAATCAGCTCTTCAACGTGTTAGCCATGAAACTCTGACTGATGTTGTCATAAACTGGTGTTTGCCTTTCTTCCAGATCAGTAAAGCTGATTAAAAAAAAAGCTGATCCAGTCATTTCAGATCCATTGCCACTTTTGTTTGGTTGGTCACAAAGGTGAGCACATGTGATGGGCTGGCAGGAGGGAACGAGCTCTTACAAAGGCACATTTTTGCTGCACGTAAAAGTAGAACAGTCTGCCACCTTACAAAGAGAGAAGAAACCCAACCCAGTGCCAGAACAAAACAATGAAGGGTTCCATGTGCCAGTAACTGTCATTTCAGCGGGCAGACATGCAGTTTCTAAGAATAACAGCTTTTATTTTAACGCTTTCAGACTTGAATGTGGTCAAAATCTTGATCCAAATCAAAGCACAGTGGCTTGCAAAAGCCTCTTGCCCTCTTTCCCACATACATTTTATTTGAAGTGAGAATTTTATTGTATTTACATATGAGTTAGTTAAGTAGTAAATTATGCTGTTTCAGGAATAATCTAATATTCTAATCACATGACTAGTTCTACATTTTTAGTCCTAAATTTTCTCAGTGGATACATGGGATATTGAGTGACAGCCTTCCAGATACCTAAAAGACCCATGAAACACTTTATAGACACAAGTTTACAAGTATAACTAACTATATAAGTATCCAGAGTATTTGTCTCATTTGAAAATTGTTACTTGCATATAAACCATGGCTTATATCGTGCTAGTGGCAAAATGTAGTTTGCCACAAGACAATTTTGATGCTTTTATCAGTAATTAGTTACTACTTCGTCAGAAAAATGCCTTCCCTCAGAAGCTGTATTAAAAATAATAATTTTTTATAATTTTTAATACTGATTTGTGAGTCATGAGGCGTCTCCTGCTTAAACAAGCCCTGATGTTGGCTTTTATGGACTGAGCTGTTCCTAAGCACTTCCTACCTGCTCCTGTCACAGGGCTCTTTGTGACTGTGCAGGGTAGTTCGGCCCACGATACCCAACTGATGCTTTAGGATTTAGCTTTTACATTTTTCAGAGTCTGTGCTGCTTTNTATAACAGATATACTGAACACAGTGTGTATTTTCCTTTTCCTCTGGTCAAGCTGTGGTCTTTGACAATGCTTTTTTCGCCTCTGTCTCTGTAATATGGTATGGGAGTTGAAAAATCAATGGAAGAAAGCAATAATTATTGATAATTGCTTTGCAGAATTTTCTGTGGTTCATTTCCTGCCTTAGTGTATTCATCTCCAATGTTCATGGGTCCCTCAACACCCTTAGTAAAACCATGGTCCATGGAAATCAGGAGATTGTTTCCATGGCTTTAATAGGATCATGGATTCATTTTGCTCAGAGGAGTTTTCATAATCACACCCTAAAGTAGGAGATGTAAGGCTGTGCAAGCCTCTGGTGACTTGAGTCCTTGTGGCTTTCTCCCCCTCTTTCTTTACTTTTTATTTCTGTACTTCTAAAAAGGGAAATCTGGCATGTGACTTGACACAATCTGTCGTGCAGGGCTTATAGCTTGCCTCAAGCATTCTTTCTTTAGCATGATATAGGTATATGCACTCACATACAAGATGATACAGCAGTATTTTCTTTCTCCTGTTATTCTGCACTGCAGAAATAGAATGTGCCAGGCATATGTTCTTTTGGTAACTTCAGCATAGGGCATCTTCTTAATGAGAAACACATAAACCCCATTTTTTAGGTCCCTGAGAAACTCCTTTCTGAATTTCTTCAGAAATTTGGTAGTTTTCTTAATCTTTTATCTTGTATGCCTATGTTCCTTGGGGAAGGGCCCAATTTTGTCTTGTTCTGTTTTTTTTTTTTACAATTAGTGTGTACCAAGCACACTGATTAACACTTCTAATTGCTACGGACACACACAAAAGCAGCAATAACCCTATTTCATGACTTGTAAACTGGATATGTTATCAGAGTATGAACACTGACTTGAAATGGGAGGATATCCCGTACTTTATTGCCTTTTTTTCCTGCCTACAAATATGTCTTTTCTACACCTCTAATTCCTGTTACAGGCCATGAACCATAAAGCATTCCTTACAAGGTTTCCCTGTTGCCAGTTAGGCTCCACAGAGTTTGCCTGAGACATTTACAATGTCTTAGGAAAGAGATGAAAAATGTGTGAGAGATACTGATGTACTTTTTCTTTTCTTCTTGTAGTTTTTATCTGGCAAATGGTGAAGTGCTAGCTGAATTGATACATTCTTATGCAACAGAAAAGATATAAGGAGAAACATTTGAAGCAGAATGAGATGTAAAGTCTGATGAGCAACTTTATAGCATGTGTTTATTTATTTCATAAACATCCATTTTTGATTGGAAAGGGAAAACCATGGTGGTGGTTCCCATTTCTCATTTCAGGAAGAAATAATTCTCCTTGCTTTTTATATCAACATGGATATGTTTAGGAGCTCTGAGAGCTTTGCTTTTGCAAATACAGGTTTGGAGGTGTTTCTCTACTCCACTTGACCAGAAGCCCCGAGTATTTTGCAGTCTGCACTTTAAATAAATGGTAATTTTTTAAAAAAGTGAAGTGTAATCTCCCAGGAGCTTTGGTGCTAGCAGCTAGCATGCATCTTTCCTGGGAGATTATTCTATATAAATCTGTTTCTTTTTCAGACAGCAGATACATAAGAATACATAAATGTTATTCTTCAAGTTCTGAATGCATTTTGAAGAACTGTGACTGGTAAGGAAAGATCTTTTAGGTTTCCAAGTCCCATGCCAACCTGATTAAATACTGTTCATATTTGCTTTTAGAGTCCTTAAAGTGTGTGGGGATGTCCACTTTGGTTTTGAATTATGTAGCAATTGGAAAACTGACCTATATGTACCCAGACTTGAAGATTTTTAAAATTATACGTGATTTTCATCACACTTATCAAATTTGCATGAAAGAACTTGGTCTTGAGAAGAAAAGCCTGCCTAAAAGGTACATGCAACTTGTAATTCAAATCTAGACCAGCAGAAGGTCTAAAAATAGATATCTTGTCAGTTTAATTTTAGTCATAATTTTCGTTCACTTGAATCATGATTCATTAGGAAAAAAGCTGTTTACTTTGGAAAATAAAGACAGCAATTAACTAATGCAAAGGGGTTAGTAAATCATAAATGCACTTGCAGTGTTTACAAAGCCTGTCTTTATCTGCTGTGTAACTGTAGAATGCACTTATTTGTATCAGCCTGCTTGGCTTACCTCTGATGCCATCCCCATGAATAGTTTTTATTTCTCATGATTGTAACCCAAGACTGCCATCAGACAATGTCTTAGCTCTCATTTCCCCTCGGCCATGCTGAGCTGGTTTTGTTGCTGGTGGGGCTGTGTTTCCCACAGAAGCATCCCACAGGGCTTCAGGGCACCTGGTGAGTTTGCCAACCAAGGCAGCAAGCTGACAGGTGTAAAATGTCTGCATGGAAACTATGAAACCAAGCACTTCCCTTTAGTCTCTCATTTTAGGTCTTACTGCATAAATATTTTTAGCTGGTGTCAGTGCTATATATACTGGGAACTTTGGTGCAGGTTTTTCTTGTTTGTGCTGTAGCATTGTGTTTAGTATTTTGGTATTCTCTCCACTAGGTCTTTTTACAAGCCTTGCTGTTTCTATTAATTTATGTCTATACAAAGAAATAAATATTTTATAATGAGGATGATTTTCCAGAGTAAGGTATGCAGCTGGTAAGTAACTGTTATACTTTTCATACACATAGCAGGTACCTAATAGGTCTAGATGTTTAGTCTTCTTGTGGATATGCTAAATAATTAATGGATAAAAAGTGGGTCTGTGGTAGTTCAGCTCATTATCATCTCTCAGGTATGCATTTCTCCTTAATAAACACCTATATTGTGAAAGAGTCCACAGTTGCAACAGACAGAGGTAAGAGATGCTGCCTTAAATGGGCCTCTTCAATTTTAATGACTTGGAGGTCACCAACCTGCAAGCACACAGGTGGTTGTTGTGACAAGCCACATTGAATTCATGCCCCAAAATACAAAAAGACCTTTTATAGGTTTTGTATTTCCTTTTAAAAATCCTTTTAATATTGTTTTTCTGACTATATGAGAAGCAAAAAGTGAAGTGTGTAAATATTTTGTTAGAGGAGGTGTTAATGCTCGCAACTTACCAAAGGAAGGTCAAAAGTATTGATGTATTTGAAGGCTGGCCTAGAACAAAGGCTAGACAGAGTTACAGAATAAAGCAGGGATTTATTAAAAGGATCTCCTCCATGGATCCACCTTGGGCAGCACAAGAGCCCAGTCAGGGCTGCACCCAAGAGGAACCAAAATGGTCCCAAAATGCACGGCCGCTCACGGGGGCTCTCCCTTTGATCAGTTCTGCTCCATTTGCATCTTGCAGTTCATTGTCCAGTTCCAGCTTCAGCCCATGCAGTCCCATCCTGCTTGTTTTTCTCTCTCCAGCCCACGTTGTTTGTGCTCCTGGGCCTGAGATTTGGATCATTTGTCCTTGGTGCCCAGCTGGAGAAGGAATTGTTTTGTCTCCCTGCTCTGTGCAGAGAGCTCACCATCCCCTCATGTGAAGCTCAGAAGTGCACACTAAAGCAGAATCTGAAAAATACAAAAACTAAACGCTGAGGTATCAGTATGGCACAGAAGTTTGTAGGCCACAAAGCCTGGCCAGTGTTAGTGTTAGAGAAGTTGTTATTATAAAAACACGTGTTTTCATTTTGGAAGGATTCACTTATGCCATGGTTCAAGGTAGATGATGACTGGTACATTACTGGTAGATGATTGCCCTGACACTGGGTTGGGGCCACCCCAAGCAAAACTCAGGCTGGGCAGATTAAGATCAGATCAAGATCAAGAGCGGCCATGAGGAGAAGGACTTGGGGCTGCTGGTTGACAAGCAGCTCAGCAGGACCTGGCAGTGTGCACCGATAGCCCAGAAAGCCAAGCATGTCCTGGGCTGCAAGAAAAGCAGTGTGGCCAGTAGGTCGAGGCAGGAGACTCTTCTCCTTTCTCTGCTCTGCTTTGCTCTGCTCTGATCCCACCTGGAGCTCTCATCCAGCCCTGGCTCCCCAGCAGTAACAGGGCACAGACCTGCTGGGCTGAGTCCAGAGGAGGCCATGAGGTGCTCAGAGGGCTGGAGCACCTCTCCTCTGAAGGCAGGCTGAGAACTGGGGTTATTCAGCCTGGAGAAGTGAAGGGTCTGGGGGCACCTTCCAGCAGCTTTGCAGTGCCTAAAGGGGTTAGAAGAGAGCTGGAGAGGGACTCTTCACAAGGGCGTGGAGGAATAAAACAAGAGGGAGTGGCTTTAAACTGGCAAGAGGGCAGCATTGGACTGGACATTAGGATGATATTCATTACTGTGAGGGTGCTGAGGCCTGGCACAGGCTGCCCAGAGGAGCTGTGGCTGCCCCATCCCTGGAAGTGTTCAAGGCCAGGCTGGATGGGGCTCTGGTCTGGTGGAAGGTGTCCCTGCCCATGATCTTTAAGGTCCCTTCTAACCCAAACCCCTCTATGATTCTATGACCCAATTCAGATGGAAGAAGAAAAGGTTATCTTGTTATATGGCTGCTGCTGGGAAGGATGGGAGTATCTCCTGTTTAGTCTATTTTCCTTTTATTTTTTGGAGATTACTCCCCACAGGTGTGGAAATCATTCTGCTCATCAGAATTTTTTTGGCTGAACAAAAATGCCTCTGAGTAAGATGCCAAGAACACATTGAGTCCATATGCCAGTAATCCCTATGTGTTGTTCTCTGTATATGTTTTAAATTAGAAATTACTTGTACTTAAACCTTTCATTAGAGTATTTATGAAACAGACTTTCTCAGTTTTTAATAACCTGAGGCTATTTAAAAGCAAATAAGGTGATTTCAAGTGCATTTTATGTTGTTTGCTGGTAAAAATTAGTCTTGACATTTTTGCTTGTCCTAAACTAGGTTTTAAAGAAAATTAGAATAAGAATGTGTTTGGAATATGTAAAATACAGTATTTTCTATCTAAAACAACAATAAAAATAGCATATTAATAATAAAAACAATAATGGAAATTAAAGTTCAGTTTTTAACACATATATTTTTATACTCTAGCCTCCAAATGCCAAACTAATTTTCTTCCCAAACTCTCTGCGTACTTCAGCTGGAATAAATTGTATCTACCTCATAATTCAGCTGAGTCACTTTAAGATTCATTTTTTTAGTTACTTTGCTTTTTTTCATAGCATTTATTTACTGAAATGCTAACACCTTACTTGACACATAAATGAAAAGTAAAACCCACACGTTTTGATATTCAGCTGAAAATAACAAGAATAGAAATGTTTTATATCAAAAGAATTGAGATTATACTTCTTTCTTATCAATAAATCTTATCACATTTATTTCTATGACTAATTAGAGGATGCACTCAAAGGAAAATCAGGAAACTATTTGTGGAAGAATAAATATTTAAGAAAGGAAATTCTTTCATAGTAAGGGATGTTCAGGAAAGAAGAGTTTCTGTGTTTTCCCATCTATTTCTCCACTTCAAGCTTTTCCACCTGGGGCTGTAGACATTACAATGAAGGCCATAATAATATTTACTTCCCCTGCTTCTGTAGGTCCATGTTTATTTCTTTATGGCAAGAGAAGCGTTTTGGCTAAGGACATGTTGATGACAGAAATAAGGGATTAAAGGGGTTAAAGAAAACAAGGTGTTTTACCACTGAGAGATTTTAGTGCTCTAATAGAAAGTTGTCAAGGATAAACCTTTTTCCAGATTGCAACAGATGTCAGACAGAAAGGTGTCACATATGAACATTTGATTTTCAGCAGAGAAAAAGCACAAGAAGAAACTAAAGGACAGGAACATTTAATACCAGTACTATCCATGTGTTCTTTTTAAATATGAGTCTTATTTTTGGATTTTTTTTTTCTATTTTCTTTTTGCCCCAAGCTCTGAGACTGGGCTTTTTAACCCGGTGGCTCCAGCAGTTAGTAAAAATTCCTGAGGGAGATTTTCCCTAGAATATAATGCAACCAGAAACAACTGCAGAGCTGCAGGCAGCTCCTTCAAAAACAAGACAGCATTTGTTAGTCAGCTGGAATTCAGGGTGAGAAGCCTCTAGGGCAGTGTCACTTAGGCAGTCGTGAGGAAATGTAGATTTCAGTGGTGTTGGCACACCTGCTAAGTGCAGAACAGGGCATCTCTGGTGGAAAGAGACAAGAATATACATCAACTGTCTATTTCTTCCCCTTGATTTTTTGCCCTGAAGACATAGTCCACGTTCAGGTGACAAAATGCTATCAGATTTCTAAAGAGGGAAGAATTTTTGACCTGATGCTGTGTGATCTGGAGGTAGTGCCTATAAAACATCTGTGAAATGCAGTCCAGCTAAACAGCACTTTTGAGTCAGACAACTACTGTGTGCTGCCTGTGAGACCAGAGCACCCTATGTGCACAGAGGGAAGATGCATTAAGAAAAATCTTTTCTTCAAGCAGCACAATGTCATTATTGTGCCCTGGGTTGTGGGAAATGGATTTGTAAAGAATTCTCAAAATTTGACAGGAAGCTCACATATACTTGTACATCTGTATGCAAATACTGAGATAAGATGTGCTGACTTAGGAAGGCCATGGAATAGGGATGACATTGTTGAGAGGGAGATTGAACTGGAAAAAAGTTTCAAAATATAGTCTTGCAAAAAGACCTGATATTTTAGAGAATTAGAATTGTGAAAGATGCATTGTAACAGGACTACGTGGAGAAAAATATAGATGATTGGTGTTAAAAATAATAATAGCACAATAGTAGTGTGGTAATATAATAATAGTGTGGTAATATAATAGTGTGGTAAAAGTTAATAGGCCAGAAAACATTCATAAGGTATTGTAACTAGGAAATAGGTTGGCTTCTGATAGAATGGCATGGAGTTTTGCATCTCTTGTGTCTCACTATTCATTGAGACTAATAATAGAATAAAATCTTTTAAAATGTCTCTCAGTTACCCCATCTCTGTAAAAGCTGGGAAAACCAACACTGGGTAAATGACATCTAGGAGGCAGCAGGCAGCTTGTGACTGAAGTACCCTGCAAGTTTCTGAGAAGGGGTCCCACACCTCTCTGTGTCTCCCACTCATGCTCTTCCTAGTTTACAAAAGGTTGTACTGTTTGAAAACACAGTCTGATGTACTATGGACTTGCTGTTATGGCACTGAGATACTGCCTCTGAATGAAGAGCAGAGAGTAAATACATAAATTTAATGTACTTACAGAATATGAGGGTGAATCCTGTGTCAATATTTTGCTCAACAGGTTTAGTTTATCTACATGCAAAACTCTAATGGATTTAGTGCCTAACAATGTTTTGTTTAAGTCTTATCAGACCTTATTATTTCTGCAAATAGTGTTTGCTTTGATGTACGGTTGTGTAGTGCAAACCTCTTTTAATCTGCAATTTACATACAATTAGTGATATTTCAATTTGAAAAGTGTTTTCTACAGAGCTGTTCACGGAGAAGATTTGTATCTCTTCTACTGGCAAAACGTTAAACAGAAGTGCAATGAGAAAAGAGCAGTAATAATTACAAGTACTGTCTCACGCAAATGAAGAGGGGGAAAAGGCTAATGAGGAAGTGTGCAGTTCTGATGGGTCACATCACTTTTCTTCTCAGCTACATAATCAGGATCAGTACCAGTAGTGCCTTTCTTCTACAATATTCTAGCTATTCATGACAGCCAGCAGAGCTGTGGAGGAGCTCTGTTTAACATGACAGAATCCCTCCTTGCAAACTGATTTACCCAAATCCTTGTCTCCTTTGTGCATTCCTTCTTCTAACATCGCTGTTCCTCAGACACTGCTGCCAAATCCTGGCTGCCTCTAAGTTTCTGCTCTATGCAAATGGATGGTATTTTGGGGTTTGTATCTGAATTCCTTCTAGAGGTGTAGTTGAAACCAGGAAAGCTCTCTTTCTCAGCAGCTTTAAGCTGAACCACGTGGCCAGTTCTAGTACATCGTTACTGTGCCAATGGATGTGGACGAGAACAAATTCCTGCATAAGCACATTGTCTGCAATGTGATCTCCTCAAGTTGCTTACTAACAGTATAAAAACGAGTACAGCATGGAAGTGTGTGCTATTAAAACTGCCAAGTGGAAGCATTCTCTTGACTTTCAAGTTATACACATTCTGCCCTAAAGGTATGCTTCTCTCAATTCAAGGGACCAGCATTAAATGCTGCCAACAAGACTTTTTGTAAGCTGCAATTATTTCTGACTTTACTTTAGGCAGCTTTGGATGGCATTGTTAACTGCTAGTTCTAGCATTATGTATTTAAGGATATTTTAGCTTTTGTGTATTGGTTTTTCAATAACTGTTTTGGATGCAAAGCTCTCACTATAGAACACCTATGAAATACAAAGTACTGAGCATGAAGTTGAGTTGGTGGGTTTTTTGTCTTAGTGTTTGTTGGGGTAGGTATTTTTTCCCCTCCTGATTTTAGTTCTGTTTCTAATACAAGAAATTCTAGTACAGTTCTGGGCAGCCAATTTTGATTCAGAACCACTTTTCTTAGGTATGATTGGAAATCTAGACAACATCACCAGCAAAGACTTAAGAAAGGCATTACTTTGGAAAAGAAAGACTGTGAGCAAAAATTATTTGGCATTCTGAACTGCATTTTTTGTGAACTGTAGAAATAAATTTCTTCCTCTCCCCAGTTGTGTGCATCTGAAGTAATAGCTGGATTAAGTTACTGGATCTATCAAGGCCCTTGGGAAAAGGCTAAATGTCTAATTTCAGAAATTTATAGTATGATCTAGTTAGAATTCCCCTTACTTCTTAAATATTCTCCCAAGATATTCCTCAAATGTATTCCCCTTGTAAAAATGGCTGTGAAAGCCATTCTAGACAGCACAGCATCCTAGACTTGCCTCTGAATGGTTGCAATGGTGATTTCTCAAACTATGATCAGAGCTCCTAAATAAATAATCACTGGTGTGGGTTGTGGGAGCTCTGCATAAGGATTTTCATGCAGGGGCATTCCAGCTGTTCATACCCTCAGCACCCAGCACAGAGGCCAGTTGTTCTGGGAGAACAGAAGGATTTTGCAGCTCGTGGAGGAAAGTCTGATGGATTAATGCTGTGCTGTGGACATGTGTGGTTATGTTGTGGTTATAAACTGCACTAGAAGGACACTAGAGACCATGGGAATTTCTTTGCCAAATAAAAGGAAGTAGGTAATAGAGCAATTTCATTAACAACTGGCCCAAGAAACACCTCCTGAAAACTGTAGCACAAAACACAGTGTGCAGGGATGTATTTTAGATAGATAATAAAACTTTCCCTTTCCTGCCAACAGTGCATTTTCTTCAGGAGCATGATTCTGTTAAATTCAGCTGTAGCAGCCTTTGTCCTTTTGATTTAAGTTGCATCCATGTTCAGAACTGCAGCACCATGACCAGAAAGGTTGACAAAACCATAAAAATTCAAGTCCTTTTAAACGTTTAATAATAACAATAATAATTTAGTAATCCCACTTTATTATAACATAGAGATGCAATTCTTTGCTGTGCTGTTGTCCACTGTTGAAACCCACTCATTGCTTTTCTTACCCAGCTGGAGTCTCACAGCAGTCATGCTCTTGGGTGCTGTAATGGAAGCATTCATCCCACCTAGCTTACCACAGAGAATATCACCAGCTCTTATATGTACAAAATGTCTTTCCTGGCCTCCTTTGTCTCCTCAGGCCTGAAATACAATTAGTTAATGAAGCCTATGAACAAATTTAGCTGGCATATTGTAAGTAAAATATTAAAAAATCAAAGCTGTCAAGAGCAAAAGACTGACCTGGTGTAAATCAGATTAATGTCACTTAAATCAGTAAGCCTCTTTTAAAATTGGTCCTTTTCTGCTAATTGGAATATATGTGTGAATTTTAGGGCACCAGCCATTTGCTACAAGAGTGAAAATAATCTTAAAAGAAATAGGAAGATTTACTCTTGAGGCAGTGCTAGGGCATAGAGATGTACTATGGATATGGTGGCTGTGTATAAGTAGATTATTTATACATTCTAATTGTACAATTCATTCTAATTTTAGCAAAATATTTTTCTCATGCTAGGTATTGCAATAGAGTGCTGAATAGTAAATGGACAATTGGTATGCTTGGCACTTAATCTAGTGGCTATAAATGAGGAACTATTGCTAAAACATATCTGCTCTAACCTGTTGGTCTAACATAAGCAGTGATTGCCTTTTTGATTTATACTGCAATTTTTGTCTCCTTCAGAGGGTGTCCCACCAACTTACTTGGCCTGCTATAATTTATTTTCACCGAAAATGTATAGTCAGGATATTTAAGTTAGATACTAATGCTATTAGAAATTATTTTGGGTTCATATGGAGCTTTCTGAGCTGGTAATTTAATTTTTTTTTTTTCTGTACTGCATTTTCTACACCTCATACTATAACCCCATCAGGTTGCAAGGTGTGGAAGTAAAAGCTGTTATGGTCAAGAGGTATAAAAATTGCTTTTATTTATCCCTAGGGTATGAGATATCTGTGGGCAGAAGCAGCTATGCATATCTGTTTGGATCAGGTTCTAAGAAAATATAATACACATACACGTCCAAAAATCCCTAAGAGAAACATACTTTAAATTCTGAAAACACAAAATAAGATTCAGTCTTTTTTGTTAAATGCCTATTAAAATACATCTTCTTTCAAGTCCACTTTTGCCCTGAAACCTCCAATCCTTGAGGGACTTGGCTTGATTTCTGTCTCACAGCAGTGCCTTCAGCATTTGATGAATGCACCCCAAGACAGAGCGTGGTCACCTGAGGTTGTACTGCAGTGCCAGAGCCACTTCATACATTTAAAATATATAAAATGCATTTTAAACTCAAACAGCTTCTACATTTATTGCCCCATTTTCTACATTTAACATGTAAAAAATACATTTAAAATGTATAAAATGGGGTGGTAAACATGGAAGCTGTTTGAGTAAGCAAATATGTGTGTTCAGACACAGTTAAAAGTGGAAATATTGGACTAGTCCGTGAGGGCCCTCAAGAGAATACAAAGAGAATTAATAAACACAACTATTATGAACTCTAATTCAGGCAAAATACAATGTGTTTAGGGTGACAGTAGATCTTATGGTTCCTACTAGACTGCAGTGTACTCTGAGAAGATTGCTTTTACTGCTTTAAAGTGTGGCTTTCTCTGAAGGTGAGGGATTTGCATGTTGTAGGGAAGGTACAAACTGCATTCCAATCTCTGCATAATGTTCAGGTGGCTGCCTAAGACTTTTCTATCACTTGCTCAGATTTTCAGCTGAGGCAAGGGAATAAAGATGCTAAAAAATGAAGGAGAAAAGAGATTTAAAGAGTAACAGTGCAGCATGTAAATTGTTGGGTGTTAGGGTTAGATAAATGTAAGAATGTGACTAGGCAGGATTGATCCTTATTTCTGAATGCTTCTTTTGGTGAAGTGGATACATTGCTCTACGTGGTTTGATTTAAGGAAAAAGTGTAGAGATTGCTGAAGTTATTCCAGTCTCCAGTTCAGTGATATGACTGTTGGCCATCTTCCTGAAGTGCTGAAGGATATCTGAAGAAAAGCAGTGTCAAGAAAGAGATGAAAGCACTAGAACAGAGAGGAGAGGAGAGGAAAAGATCCCCAAGCTTCTGAAATCAGAGAGAAAAGGCCTGTTAACTTGGGATTGAAAGAAAAGAGGAGAACTCAAAATGCATCAAAACAGGAAAAAGGGAGGAAAAAGATGCAGAGTGTAGAAAAATAGAAAGAAAAGTTAATGAGGAGAAAGTAACCTAGCAAAACCAACAGGGCTCAGAAAAAATAAGACCATACATATAGAGAGGTGAATGTGCTCACGGCCAAGGGGGCACAAAGAGGTAAAGGATGGTACTAACATTCATCAGGAAAACCTAGGAATTTTTCTAATTTGAGGTTAAAGATTAAATATATATCATGTTTTTCTTCAAAAGCTAGAAATTACAAACATTTTACCTGTTGAGACTAGTGCACCCAGAAGAAACATTCATTCTGTCTATAATACTGTGACGAATGTAGGATTGTGGAAAATATGCTATTGCACAGTAAAGAGAGGAAGATGGTAAATTTATGGTACTGGAAATGGAACCAAGAGCTTTTTGCTGGACAGCACAGGTGGCTAATGGCCACCTGTGAATTTGGCTGGTGGATTTGGACTTGTTCCTAGTAGGACTCTGTTTATATCCCGAGAACTACTGTCACAGGTTGCACTAGAGAATAACAGCAGTGAGCAGGAGAAATGCCAATGTTGGGGAAATACTGACACTGGAAAGGAGCTGGTAAATCGAGCTATTCCACATCAGAGGAAGAATAAATGGAATCAAGAACTTTTTTTCAGATAACCTAAGTGAATGTAGTAAGTTTATTTATTAGTTAGCAGCTACATGTGTGCATATGTACAGGAGGTTACACACACACAAAACCTCCAAGCAAAACTTTTTCTGTCATTAATAAGAAAGAAATTCAAAAGTGCTATGCATGATAGAAAATATCTTATTAAGTAATTGTGAAACATAATTGCTATTTTCAAGGATTTAACTGTTATATTAATTTTTAATAATGATTTACACCATTTTGAAAAGCTTCATGCATTCTGTGGGTGCATAATTACATTTCACATTTGATAGCATTTACATGAGGGATTGCAGTTAGAATAATGCTGTTACTACAAGAAGTGAGTGCTGCTCCCCAGGAATCAAGGAATATCCCTAAATGGGAAGTAAGGAACTAAAACAAGAAGTGTTAAGATTTTCACCCTTCTTGAAGAAATCAGATTTAGGGTTCATGAAGATGAAAAAAAACCTTGAATGGTGAAAAATTTCTGCAGTGTCTCAGCTTCTTTGGAGGTATCTGTTGCAAATATTGACTTAAAGTGTCTCTTTAGGTTTGTGGGACATGATTACATTTCAGGATAAAGCTAATATTGGTGCTTCTGTTAAACAAAATGAAAACCAGAGCTGTCTTCTTGTGATCACATACTTGCTACATTTAGACTTTATGGCCAGGCTAAAATTCATTCCTCAGACTCGCACAGAGCTGATCAGTTTATGGGGAACCTAAGCTACCCTCAAAAGCTGCAATCAGCCTTTTTTGGAATAGCAGTCTGGGTGTATTGTGTTCTTGCTCTGCTATGGCAGTTCTGGTTTTGCATTCAACAGGACTTAATTTGCTCCAACGTCATTCTTGCCTAGAGTTTGCTTTTTCCATTAAAGCTTGTGTGTAAATCTTTTGTGGCTGGAAAATAGCGAGTAACTTATGAGGAGTTTTCCATGAGAAAAGACGTGTGCTATGTTTATCTTGTCTTTGCCAGTGCATTGGTGAGCAGCTTTTTGTCCTTTCCAGAAAGCTTTCAGTGAGTGGAGTGTCAGTGATTTCAGTGCTGGCAGTGTCTCATTAATGTCACGCAGCCTATCTTAGGCCAGCACAGAGCAGTTGTCACTTGCACAGGGTGAGCTTCAGCAACATCCTAATTTGTGAGGACAAGTTGAAAAATTATCAGATAATGTCTCCAAGGCTGTGATCTAACTGCTCTTCTCTAACCTTTCTCTCTGAAAAAGCTCCCTGCCAAAAGCTCACCCCTTGACATCACCTATACAGCCTTCAAGTGAGTTTATTTCCATTTATGTACAATTCCTGACAACTCATAAAATGGACATTGTTCTGTAAAGTTCTTTTTGTTAGGATTTCAGTTGGGATCAAAAGCATGCTTTCAAATTAAATCTCATCATTTTTCCTACTTCCAGTGCTTTGGTTCATGGTGTGGAGTGATTTCAGTGTGCATGAACTAGATTATTAACATCCTGATTCAAACTTTTG
>VXBC01003772.1:258486-283942 GCA_013399945.1 Ploceus nigricollis
TTTTTGCATCTGTGAAGAAATATTAGGATATGACCTAATAAGAATAGTAATACCTAATAAGAATACTAGTAGGAATACCTTAGTAGCGGGTTTCTTTAGGCACAGAGTTTGTGGTAATTGGGAGTGGCCAGCCTCATCCCTAATGGGCTACAGCTGTGCAGGACAGGTGAATAAAATTGAAGGTAACGAGCC
Organism: Ploceus nigricollis; assembly: GCA_013399945.1. NCBI lineage: Eukaryota > Metazoa > Chordata > Aves > Passeriformes > Ploceidae > Ploceus > Ploceus nigricollis. The sequence continues at coordinate 258,679 of VXBC01003772.1, forward strand.
CAGGTGTGACCAATCACCCAGGGAGCAGAGGGCACACAGGTGCAGGGCATCAACAGGAGGGGATAAAAGGTTGGGCTGAAGGACAAGAGGAGCAGACACTTGCAGCCTCCTGAAGTGCTGTGGTGTTGCTGTGTGTGGGCTGGAGCTTTCTGAAATTGTGTGGTGACACTCTGGGTATCCTGGCCATCTCGACTGCGACCTGTGCTGTGACATGTGAGTAGTTCCTCTCCTTTTGGTATTTTTTTTTGTGGTTTCTAACACTGTGATGGAAAAACCTTTCCAAGTTCTTTCAGAATTCTGTGTGGTTATTTGTGGTCTCAGAGCGTTGCAGGGCTGGGTTTGGGGAGTTTCTTGTGTGTTTGGCCCCGTTTCTGCTGAGTTCTTCCTGAAGGAAGTTAAAGAGTTCTGTAGAAAGCTTTTCCCTTGTGGACTTTGCAGTATGTGAGCAACTGCCAGAGCACAGATTTCAGATTCTTCCCATCTCAAGGACTAAAGTGATGCACAGTCATTCTTACCTGAACAAAGTAATAATAATCCACATGCAGGTACTGATCACTGTGTGGGATGTTCTAAAATAGTCTGGAACATTTTTCAAAATTGCTGCTGTGAGAAAAAGTAAATATATATCTATTGGTGTGTTGTTTTGAGTTTCAGCTGCAGCTAGAACTTGTGGTTTGTCCTGGAATTTTTAAGGAAAAACAAACAAGATTTTATAGCAATGCCTGCTGAACAAATCTGAGTTTGTCATTATTCTTCAGTAAAAAAAGTGAAATTAATTTATAGTTGTTCTTTTATCCAAGAGAAACACATGACTGGTAATTAAAATTAATTTAGACACACAGTGATTATTCTTCCAAGAGGGCCATGCTGTTCTGNTCCTTCTTCTAGAGGAAAAAGGATTATTGAATGTATTGACAATTTTCTTTGAATATACTGTAGCTAGAAAATTTGGTTGTTGTGTTTTGGTGTTTTTTTGTTTTTTTAAATTTTAATCAGCTTTCTGATATATTTGTTATGATTGAGATTTGGTTTAGTCTAAGACATAGTCCTGCAGAAACAGACACATTGTTGACTGTACTGTTTCAACTCTACATATACAAGGTATTGAAAAATAGTTTAAAAAATTTTTCTTTTATTTGAATTTTTTTAAAGCTGATATGCAAAAATACTGAACAACCAATTGTGCTTCTGAGGCCCTGCAAACAGCTTTAGAGGGGGTGTATAACTCTGTTTATAAGGGGCATATCTGTCAGTTATTATTTGTAAAATAGGATTGGTCAGACCTTCTCTTTCTTGTCCATTCAGGCTTCAGAATCCAAGTCAGTCCCACCTATCTTTAAGGTCTAAATTGGAAGTTTAGTCTAAACTAAGGGTTTAATCTCTTCCAGGTGGTGATTGTTTCCATCTGACATCCTCTGAGCTTTTGAGGGAGTGTCAACATCTGATACATACATGCTAATTATGTAAATTGTAAGTCTGAGTGGGTGAGCAAGGTATCCAGGCCCCCAGTTTTAAGGGTATGGATAAAAGAACCACAAAAAAATAGTTTAGGGTTCTACAGGCTTCAATGCCAAAAAACGAGGCTGCCATGAAGGAAGGAAGAATGTGAAGGATGAGTTGGAAATACCTTGAGAAATAGAATGCTAGGACAACAAAGTCACTTGTTGTTTTAGACCTGGCCACTAATGACTGAGACCAAAAGCTAGGCAACCCACAAAGACAAGATCTAAACCATAAAAAATGCTTTAAAAAAAGCATTTCTGCTAAAGTAGTGTCAGTGTGGCTCGTTCAGACACTGTGACATTGTACTACAGACTCCTCAGCCTGGTTCTGGTGTTCCATTTTTGGTCATGATGATAGGACAGTGTGCCTTCTGAGGAGTTGTGTTCTCACAGATTTACTGTGGCTTTGGAAGCAGCCTACACAGATTTGTACTGATGATGTTGCAAAGTCTTCTCACACGGTGCATCCTTTCCCCCAAATCATCTGGCATTCAGCAGAAGTTTATTTTATGAGATCAAAAATGCCAAAGGTTGAATCCTGTATGTTTTCCAATTCTATAGCACCTGTCATCCAGTCAGCTTCCATTTGTGCCATTTTTACTGCAGGAAAAGCAAGGCATGATTTACATGCAAAGGGCCTGCTTCACCTTGGTTAGTTTGATGTCTCAGGGTTTAGCTTTTATATTTTTCAGATTCTGTGCTGCTTTAGTGTGTGGGTCTGGGCTGCACATGAGGGGATGGTGAGCTCTCTGCACAGAGCAGGGAGACAAAACAATTCCTTCTCCAGCTGGGCACCAAGGACAAATGACCCAAATCTCAGGCCCAGGAGCACAAACAACATGGGCTGGAGAGAGAAAAACAAGCAGGATGGGACTGCATGGGCTAAAGCTGGAACTGGACAATGAACTGCAAGATGCAAATGGAGCAGAACTGATCAAAGGGAGAGCCCCCGTGAGCGGCCGTGCATTTTGGGACCATTTTGGTTCCTCTTGGGTGCAGCCCTGGCTGGGCTCTTGTGCTGCCCAAGGTGGATCCATGGAGGAGATCCTTTTAATAAATCCCTGCTTTATTCTGTAGCTCTGTCCAGCCTCTGCTCTAGATCAGCCTTCACAAGTTTAGGGACACAGGGACTTAGACTGGCTTGATCTGGTAGGGCCCACAGCAGTGGAAGAGGGTTCTCTCCACGAAGTTGTTTCTATTGTCTCCCTCCCTCTTGTATTTCTAAAGGAAGGGGACAGCTATAATGTAATCTTCTCTAGGAATTCTCTGGACAAGCAATGATATAAGGTCATGCTGCATTGAATTCTGTATCTGGACAGCTAAAATCTGCCATTGAGACCTTGCTGGGAGGATGATCACATACTGAGAGTCTTCAGCAGTGTTGTATCACTGTCCTTCTCTCGCTTTGCCTCTCCAATTGAAAGGTTTTACTAAGTGAGTGGTGCGGGCAAAATTTCAATTACTCATAGATGGTGGGGCAACTGCGGTCATCCCAGCACACGAAAAAAGTAGTCAGCTTTCATATTTATAGTGAAAGTGCTTTTTTATTTTTTGTTTTTGTGAATGACTCACTTAAAGTGGAGGCTGGCTGTAACAAAAATACATATGGTTCCCATGGCTCATTCAGGCTCAAGTGTGAATTCATTTTACTAAAAATGTTGTTTGGAACTATACTGTACTTCTAAACAACAGTTCTGTGAAATCCATTTTGCTGTCATGTGTAGGCAAAGCAGACAAGAGCAACTTCTGCTATGCTAGATGACAGGATAACCTTTCCCCTGAATTAGTTTCAGAAATCTGGCGTTAGCTTTATTGCCTAACATTTCTATCACATTTAAACTTCAAAAATTGAAATTCTTTATGTCTGTTTGGTGACTGAACAGTCAGAGCAGATTGAGTGATTGCATGGCACTTAGAGGATGGCCAGGCTATCAGACCCAGCCAGCAGGGATTTGGGAGGGGCAGGGTGTGTGTATTTTAAAATTCTAAACTTTAAGCTTTCTACTTTGTGGTATTACACACGTTCAACTTTTAAAGAATAAGGTAAAGAAGAACAACCCGGTTTTGTATTAAAATTTGTATTTTGTTTTATATTTATTATTATAGTCTAAAACTCTAAACTTTAAGTTTAGAGTTAAACTAAACTTAAACTTTTTTTTTGCTTTGTGATACTACACACTTCTAACTAACTATACACTCATGATTTCACTGTTACCAACTAATTTTGGAAGTTAGTCCTATGGCTTTAGGTCAAAAGCAGTGCCCACCTGGGAGTTAGAGTTGGTCTGTATAGAGAGTTTAAAATTCTTAGTATCTAGACCTCTAACATCAAGGGACTGAGGGAGCTGAGGGGAAGAGGAGAAGCCTGGAGAAGAGGATGCTCACAGCTGACCTTGGTGCTCTTGGCAGCTCCCTGAAAGGAGGTTGTGCCAGCTGAGTGTCAGTCTCTTCTCCCAACAGCAGGACAAGAGGACACAGTCTTAAATGGGCCAGGAGAGGTTCAGGTTGGACACAAGGAAGAATTTCTTACAGAAGGGGTGACTGGGCATTGGAAGGGGCTGCCCAGGGAATCCCTGTCCCTGCAGGTGTTTGAGGAAAGGCCAGATGTGGCACTTGGTGCCATGCTCTGGGTGACAAGGTGCTGTTTGGTCATAGATCACAGAGGTCTGTTCCAACCTAATTGGTCCTGTGATTCCATAAATACACCCCTCATAAAAACTGAGAAAGCTTGTGTTTCCCAGAATCTCAATTCAGTAAGTTCAAGGTTTATTTCTGTAACTGAAACTTTTAGCATATTGCTGAAATTGGCAATCCTTTTTGTGATTTTCCAGTATTTTCATCCTTATTTTTAAGGAAAAGAAATGTTTATCAATTATGTAATGCTGAAGTCGCCCTTTATGAACAATATTTGTTGCTTTCTGTCTATCCTTTGTAATTAAAATGGCTTTTTTTTTTAATTGGAAAGTAGAAAATGGTGTTGATAGTGTTCTGCAGTTGTACTGTCCCTCTGCTGTGGTAATCCAAAGATATATTACAAATACAGATATGTTGCACCCTTCAGCTGTAAGAAGGCATCATTTTACAGAAGAGGAGAATGAATTAAGATGCTTCCACCACTGGAACCCCCTCATTTTTCACCCTAAAGAGAGATTAATCTTCTTACCTGTTGTTTATTCATGTCATCCATTTCATGGGAGAATAAAGCTGCTAAGTCCAAAAAGCAGTTCAGTTAGTCTAAGAATACTGAAAAATACATGCTTCTGGGACACACAGTGGGAGATGCACATACATTTCACAAATCATGCAGCACTCCCCATTTCTTAGGCTTTAATAACAGTTTTGTTTGAGTAGCAAAAAGTGATACTGCAGGAAAAGTTGAAAATGTTAATTGGTTTTCTGATAAATGACTTATATGTGTGTATGCATGTATTGGAACTTAGCCAATGGCATGAAATGGCCAGTGTTCCTCCTTGGACTCTAAGGATGAAGATCAGGTGACAATTTGTCTCAATCTTATTTGTCTGACAGGTGACAATTATGTCTCAATCTCACTAAAGCATTTTCAGAAAAATATTTTGGACTGGAGGAATTGATTGCATAACTACATATTGTGAAACACTGTTGAGAATTTCCTAAATTTGCTTGTACAGACATGGATAAAATTTAAAAAGTGAGATAAGTAAGAAGAGTTGAAGAAGAGTTGCTTATCTGAGTCATTAGCAGTGTTTTGTAAGCTAGTTTTCAGTAATAAGGCTATTACTGAAAAGCTGTTGGGTAAATTGGTGTCTGTTTAATGTTGCTGAAGTTAATATTTTCAAAGTTCTCTGTACAGAGAATGTTGGTTTCTAAGGAAATACAGATCTGAGGTGATGGTAGATGTGAGCTTCAGGCTTAATAGATCTCAGTGATCTGTTGGAAATAATTTTATGCTGATTGAGTGGGTGTATACATTTGTAGTAAGCAAAAAAAAAAAAAAAATTCCTTGGAGTTCATCAGCTGACTTTAATGAGGTGACTGAAAGCAAATGAGCTCATGCTTTGGACAGTCAGTTTTTCTGGAAATCATTGTCCTCACTTAAACCCTTGGGTGATTCTAACCCTTCTGGATGTGTGTATATTTGAAGAGGGAGTGTTTTAAAAGTGACCTTTATGCAAGATAGAAGGGTGGTAAAAGAATGTGAGTTTTTCATCTATGTGGTAGCATGCACAAAATACCTGTCCAGGTAGGATGCTGGGACCATTTACTAAATTCTGCCAAGCTGATACTCTGTGATGCAGTTATAGAAACAAGGAGATGAGCGTGGAACTTCATGATATCTATTAACCATTGGGACCGGAGTCCTCAGTGGGACTTTTTTCCAGCTCCACTGACCCTGAGCTGGTACTAATTTAGGAGTAGGTATGAGGAAATATATTTTGTTTTACTGCAGACTCCAACTAAATCACTGAAACCTTTCCTGTTGCTCACACCTCTAAATGGAAGAAGAAACAAGGATTGGTTTCTTTTCTCTTTCTGTTAAGGCTGGGAATGAAGGTATTTGAGGTGATGTTTTGTGTTTACACTCAGATGTTTATTATCTCTTATCTATATCACAGTCTTACAAGATGTGAGTTCTGCAGTATTTCATTAACTAGTTACAAAATATTTAACTATTTTTTTCTATAAGGTCTTTTAAGGATAAACTATCTAATTAAGAAATGACACCTAAATTATTTTTACTTTTAACCCAATAACCACTTGTGTCCTGCAATGTGGACTTTTCTGCCCAATTACACAAAACCACCCAAACCCATGGAGAAGAAGGGGAAGAAGAAGGACCAGCCTCCACCCTAAAACCTTGATCTTGTTTCACATATATTACTGTATTCTAAAACTTTAAACTCTGAGTTTTCTACTACATGATATTACACACTTCTATTCAAACTCCACACCCACAATCCCAATTCCATCATTCCATTTTGGAAGCTTTCTCCACGGCCTCAGGTCAATGCAGTGTTCTCTTGGGGGTCAGTGCCTGCCAGCACAGAAAGTCTGAAATTCTCAGCAGCCAGGGTTCCAACAGATGAGTATCTGGCATATTCTTTTATGAACACTGCCACATTTCCTGTGCTGGCCACAGTCAGTGACCAGCTATTGTTGTGTGCATCAGACAAACATGTTGTGCCAGGTAAAGTGTCTGACCAAAGCACATTTCAGAATAATTACTTCCTGGAAGCAGCAGTGAAATGGTGACTATTTAAATAGGCAAAAAATGCAAGGCAACACTTGTCTAGTGCTGAAAATTTGTATTTTCTTCTCAGCCATGGAAGAGACGTCATTTTTAATACCACACATCTCAAAGCCACTCATCAGCTTCACAGTCAGTTTGAGGTAAGATGCAGAATATATCAGAGTTGAAATGTAGATAAATTTTGCAGTTAACAAGACTGACATTAAAGGTCCTGCTGCTATTTAAGAACAACAGCAAAAAAAGCCTCTGGTTCTAAATGATGTGTGTCATGGCATCAGCTGAACTTCATGTAGAAGTTTAATCAGTCAATTCTTTTGTGCCAGGGTGGGTATCTAAGTTAGAAAACAAGTTTTCCTTGAATAACTGCTGTGTTTTCCTTTCCATTTTGAGAGTTGGAAATGGATATGGTACAGCAAGTCTGTGATATCCCAATATAAAAGTCACCATAAAGATCTAGTCTGGTAGTTTGCAGATCCCTAAAAATGAATGTAAAATGACAATGAAGAGCAATTTTTTACTTCTTACCTGTTGTGAACAAATATATTTTCAATAACCTAAGGAAGCCTTAGAGGGACTGAAGCAGCTTAATTTTCTGTCTAGAAGACTTCTTGCAGTTTTTTAAATGTTGCCCAAAAGTTCATTAATTCCTTGATTCTTTTGTTGCTCCTTTTCAGATACTGGTTATAATGTTATTTTAAAATATTGAAAAGGGAGCTGCCACACTTTCTGGTTATCCCTGCAAGCAATTTAAAGTTAATGGGTCCTGTGTGATCTTTCTTAGATTTCCTGCTAATTACTGTGAAGCACAGTGTTGTGAGTACAGCCAGTGCATGCCATAATGTACAGCTTTGGAAGTGCTCTGACAGTGCATTTAGTTTGGTTCATTGACAAAAAACAAAGGGTTTTTTTTGAATGTATACTCAAACTGCAATTTTTTCAAAGGAATGGGGACAGAAGAGAGCATATTTTTAAAAGGCTCTGCAACACAGCTTCACAAAAAATAGGTCAGATGTCTGCTCCCTGGATTCTGCCTCGCTCCATAAGTCAGAAGTACTTTGGATTCAGTGTTTGTTTATCTGTTTATGGTGAATCTGGCAAGCTCTAGTGAGACTGCTGGAAGAAAGGCCAACAGAGAATGTGCAGACAATTTGCCATTCATAAAATTGTTTGCTACAGGATAGTGTTCTAGGAGGCTGCAAAGCTTTCCTGAAATGCACCTTGAACTTTTATTTCTTGCCTGCAGAGCATTATAGGAGTACAAGATCCTGTACCTTGAGCTGAGTCAGATTGACAGGGTGTTGTTCTGCAAATCATGCTAATGAAGAAATACTCCATTATTTCTCCATAACAATTGAAATGCCTCCTTTTTCTTTGTTTTTCCTCATCGTAGGTCATGCTCTTTATTTGTCATAAAGGTGTTTAATGCTTTTAAATAGAGTGCATTTGCTAAGCTCATCTAAGACAAGCAATTAATGCCTATGTTCTGCAAGTACTGAAACCAGCCACAAATATTTGTATTTGTTGATGCATTGTGCTGTTTGCACTATGTCACTCAAACCAAGCAGGTACTACTCAGAAATTAGGTTTAGCATTGAGACTGAAGATGGTAAAAACAATAACTTTAATACAATCAATATTTTATACATCTTCTATTGCCATCTCACAATTAGCTTGCAAACACTAAGACCAGTGAGGACCACTTAAATTTTACCAAAGAAAGAGGAATTCTTTCAAGGTGTAATATTCTGATATATCCAGAAGGAGAGATGTGCAAGTGAGGGATTCCTGATTATTGTGTATGGTTTAGGACAATCCTTCTACTGGTCTGCAAAATACTAAATCTAGGAAGGAAATTGTATATACGTATTCATGGGTGCCAGCTTTGAACTACATGTAATCATTATTTGTCCACAATGCAAATATATCTACTTGTTGAAGTAATTTCTGATATTCCAGATATTCTGAAATATCTGACCATGAACTTCTGAACAGCTTTTATGTAGTTCCACTAGAAGTGAAGATTTGGGTATGCAAATTACTTAAATGGATGAACAGGGGTTTTTTGGTTTTTTTATTTCTTTGTCCTGCAGTGTCATGTGCAGTTTGTTCTGTCTCACTGTATATGCATAGTCAAAGTCCTTCATTGCCACTTTGATTTCTTTTCTTCCTTTTTTTCAGTGTTTTTGTGGGCATCAGGTGCAACTGTCTTCTTTCATTTGGCAGCCATTAGATTGTGTGCAGTGTGCTCCCATCAGCTTTGTTGTCTCTTTGGTCCCAACTAAACATAGAAGGGCAATACTGATAGAAGAATTAATAGCAATTTCTGCACTCCCTGTCCGTTGATTGATTATGTCATAAGCTGTAGGAAGAAGTCTGAAGATCATTCTGTCTTGAAGCCTCTTGTGTTGAAGAAAAGTTTATAGCATTTGATGTGTAGAGCACTGAAGCGTTGCTCAGTTTAGCTGTTTAGATAAACTGACACTAATTTTCCCAACTTCTGTCTTTTTTGCAAAGCAAAAATCGAAGTTCTTATGATGTGCAAAGCAAAATGTCATATTACAAGGTTGTAGCTGGATCTATTTCAATTCACAGAGGAAATCTTCTGTTCTTTTTTGTTAGAAACCTTAGGAGAATATTACAGTATTCAAGACCAAACAGCAGGATAACCCCAAGCAAATACTCTCTCCTCTTGAATAATGAGCAAAATTAATCTTTGCAGTCTTGTTCAACAGTTATTTATCATGATTCTGTACTATCTAAAACATTAATACTCTTGCAATGTAGTTCTGATACAGGTCCAGAATTTCTTGGGTCATAGGACACATTTTGATTCTGGAAACTCAATAGAAGAGTAATGATGATACTAATTTTTTTCTAATATTATTTTTCTGTTCTGCTTCAATTTTTTATGGTTTTAAAAGTGAAACAGAAAATCTCTTGCTAAAGAATTGCATCTGGATTATAAAGATGCACAGTGGAAACTGCCTCCTTGAGTCTGTGGATTCCTGAACTTTTTTTCACTGTGCCATGGCTCTTTTGAGGTCTCAGTCTCTGGTGTTGTTCTAACATGTAAAAACATCAAACCAAGCCCATGCAGCCATCATCCCACTGTGCTGAGTCTGAAATGTGCAAAATTCTCAGTTTGATGTGGTCCTAGGTAAGCAATCTTTTCTGGAGTGCACTTGTACATATTTCTTTCTATGTTCCTACATTCTTGTTTCTTTTCTTTAAAATTCTTGATAAATTATAAAACGTGTACAGTAGATTTCAGTGTACCAGATAATAGAAGCTGGAATCTTTTGAAGATAGCAGTCAGGCTGATTTTCATGAGTGTTAGACCTACTACTGCTTCATTCTACCCAAGGCATTTAGACAGCTCCTTCCATTTTGGTTGTTACCTGTACCAAGCCTGTAACTGTTCCCCACATTTAAACTGCTCAGTTCAATCTGAATCCCAGGGGGGATTGATCAGATTTGAAAATACTTGAGTATAAATTAAATGGACCAAAGAATAATGTATGTTTAATGGCCTCAATGAGAAATATAAAACTGTCCTTACTGATGTCAGAAATAGAAAATTTTAAGTCTATCAAATTTAGCAATAATTGAAGTGTCTCATTTCAGCAGTCTTTTATCAGTTATAGAGCACAGGAATATACCACTAGCTTTCAGTGATGTGTTCTTTAAGCACTATTTCCTGTATTTTATGTGAGTCCTTTAAAGAAAACCCCTCTGACAGTTTTGAATTAAGATTTCTGAGGGTAACTGTACCTTCTTCAAATCTTGTTCTGAATTATGCAACCTAAAAAGAGAAAATAAGTTATTCACTTGTGTGGAGTCTGGATTGACAGTTCTTAAATTTGCCATATTGAAACTCTTGCCATATTTAAAATTATTATAAGTCCCATGCCCTGCAGTCTCATGATTTGTAGGATACCAGCAAGATTTTTTTCTAGAGTAGGTTCCCTTTTCATGGACTCCAGTGAAAACTTGGAATTGTGGCCTAGTGTAGGTTAAAAAATAATAAAAAAATGAAAGTTTTTCCGGTATTGAAGAGCTCCCAAACACACAAAACATGCTCTGCAGTAGAAGAGATTTGGGTTGTGCCTTTCTTCATAGATGGGGGTGGCAGCAGTGAAGTTCAGAGAGGTTTTACTGCCTTTGTGCAAGGTCCCATTAAAAAGCTTTGGGCATTGCAGAGGTAATTTCAGTTGCCATGCTGTTGTGCTTTGGTGGTTAAAATGTGAGATACTCTTAGCTTTATTGCTTCAGTGAGATTGTTCCAGATGAAAGTCCTGTGAATATCATGGTCTGTCTCATGTGAGACCTCAAAGCAGAGATTCTGGATGAGCAAAGACATTAAAATGTCATGATCCCAATGATTATTTAGAGCAGCTGGATGAATATGCAAAAGGGAGAAAAAAGCAAGGGAAATTAATTTGATTTATAAGTTTAGAAAAACTACATGTTTATGTCATTAGCTGGTTTGCTAGCAAATGTGTGCTAACAGAACAGTGGTCAAGTGTCTTCTGGAAAACCACATTTCATTAGATTAGATTAATTCATTAGCTATTAGATGGTATGTTTCATACCAGGATTGTCAATATGTGGTCTGGTAACAGGGAGAAAGTGCCATATTTATATGGTCATATTTGTATCTATGAACACTGGTACTGCCAATCTGGCAACAGCACAGCGGAGAGGTTTTATGCTCTTTCTGTAGCAAACAGACTGATTTTAAGCCAGTGAAAATTTACTGTAAAACTCATGGACAAGTTATGGGCTAAGAACTATTGACCTGCTTTATTCTATGAATAATTCTAAATAAGAGTATGTTAGAGAAAATGATTGTTGTATGGGCAATGCTTTTAAAATAGACATCAAGTTGTTTATAATTCATTGAGAGCTGCCTTGCAGTCTATAAGAAACAATATGTTTAATATTTATGATATTCATTATGTGTTGTATAGGAAGAGGGAAAGCCATATCTTAGCTACACATTTCATGCTTACATTGAAGGCAATTTACTGTTTGGAGCATGAGGCCATTAAAATATATCTGATTCATTATAGTCCACTCCTATCCCTTAAGAAATCTCCTCTGTGCGTACATTCTGTAGAGAAATAGTCTCCATTACAGTTAACCCCTTAAATTATGAGCTTTCTGTATTTGCTCTCTGGTTTGGACACGACAACAATCCACATATTATTGCTGTTCGTGCTGGGCTGAATTTTTATTTGTGCTCAAACAGTTGATTGCAAGTAACAAATGCCAAAAGCATTTTGTATGATTTCAGCTTTCTGCCAAGGGAGGCTGGCCTTGCTCAGTTCTCTGGAAATGGCTGCAGGGTGTAATTGAATGTTTGCAGACAGTTGAGTCAGAGTGCTGCAAAAACAGTCCAAGGAAAGTACAGAACACTGGGAAGTGAAGGCTTTCCTACAGGATTACATGATCATATAATATATATCATATACATATTCCTCTTTATTCCAGCATATCGTTGTCAAGCTAGGTTTTTCACCTATTTAGTTCTTTTTACATGATGTGGGGAATTTTCCATCGTTTGTAGGCTGAGGGGCTGGTTAACTAATGAAGGGGAAGCCTATCACCAAGCACACTGGTCAGCCACTCTTTTCTTGAAGAAAAGATGGTACTGAACTATGTGTGATCTTTTGCTGGTTTTTAAGTGCTACTCTCACTGCAACAGGTGGGTTTGCAGGACATAGGAAAGTATCTAAAGGATTTTTCTTCTTTATGTAGAGCTGAAGTTGGACTCAGAGCACTCCAGCAAAGTCATATGTGTCCAAATCTTGTCACAAATTATTTTCCTTTATTTAATCTCAAAATTGCCTTTTTTTTCCCTTTTTTTCCCCATTTTTTATTGTTATTTTTCCCTTTCCTGCCTATTTCCTCATCCCATTTCTTCAAATGTCCTCTAGCCTTGCTTTCTTTAAGTCTCCCCAGGTTAATACTGTCCAACCTCCCTAGTGAAAAAGTGAGGTGATAGTTATTAACACGAGGTGATGATAGCAGCTTTACAGTGTTAATTCTATTTGATCTCTTTTTTGTCCCTCTTGTTTTCATGTCCAGTTTATTTTTTTTTGTCATTGTTACTTCTTTGGATTAAGGGATAGCTTCTTATTGTCTGTTGCTGCTCAGGGCTATATACACTACAATAATTCTCCAGTTGTATTGCTCAAAAAATTAAAATTGAATTTTAAGCATTTAAATTAAAATTGAAATTAAATTTTGAGCATTAAAAATGCTCAAAAAATTAAATTAAAAACGTTAAAAATTAAGTAATATACACTATCAGGAGTAAGAAGTTAGGGACAAATTACTGTTAATCCTCCATTAGTCACCTGCCAAACACTGAGTTGGAGACATTTAATACAAAGAGGACAGTGTATTGCAACACTTCCTACATAGTTTTCTAGATAGTTCCCTGATTTTTTTTAGTGCATTTCAGAACTATCTGATTGCTTACTGTTGAAAAATTGGTTTTTTTTTGCTGAAATAAGTATGCTCATCTTCTTCATTAGAATAATGGTTTTTTTCTTCTTTTTTTTTTCATTCATTGTAGAAAATTGGGGTTCAGATACATCTCATTTGAAGGCACTGCAGGAGTTGAGGAGTATCTGTATCCCTATGGAACAAATACATATGTCAGAGTGCAGTGTTACTGGAATTAATTGGTTTTAACACAGAACTAGAAAACTTGCTGTGGTGCTTGAGAGAGCTTTCCAAGCCATAGGACAAGTAAAAAACCATTCTATAGGTTCTGTTACTTCTGATAAAATTAGTGAGACATAGAGTTGCTGTTTCTGAAAAATCAGCCTATTCTCCATGGGCATGGTCATTTTACACTCTCAAGAGAAGGTTGGTGGATTTACATGTTGAGCTTATTAAAATTGAATTTATTCCCCTACTTCCACTGGTTCCATTGAAATTCCAGCCTGAGAAAACAATCTGCAACCAGCAGAAGACAGAGTGGAGCCAAATTTGGTCCATTCTGCATCTATATTGTCTTAAACAGGAGATAACCACATGACTTTGGATGTCTCACTGGACTAGCAGTGATGCCATAGAAACACAGTTAAGAGAATGCTTTCCAACAAAACAAACTGGTGCAGAGCCCTGCTATTCTTTTGGTTTTGATTGCAAAAGGTTCTTCTGGTTTTGATGGCAAAAGATGGTGCTGGTTGCCAGTTTGAATTTTCTGAATATTTATGGTAAAATCACATTTTAATGCTTTCAGTGCAGCTCTCGTGATTTGCTTTTCTAGCTCGTGTTGACAAATACAAGTCACATTCAGAAATCCCGGTCCCAGAAGGGCTCTTTCAGCTTTAAGGCCTGTTGAGAGGTAGATATATGAATTGAGCTCAGAGCAGTGATGATGTGGCTGTGCTGTTTTTGTGCTGGCTCATGCTCTGGCACTTCTCAGCTTGGGTAGAGAGCACATTGAGCTGTCTGCACCATCCAGCCAGAGAAATCCCACTCTGGTCCTGCTTAGTGAAACACCAAATAGGAGTCTACTTTTTTATTAGGAGAAAATACACTGATTAAGTGTCAAGCCAAGCTTAGAAGTGACTTTAAAAGTTCTTGCAGAGAATAAGGTGCTGCAGTGCTGGAATTTTTATTGCTTCACATAAAGCAAGACTATCCTTTTCTCATTTATAACTTGCTGTTTTGTGAGAAAGGCAAGTATTTCTAAGCAAATGCACACTGATATGTTTCACAGTTTTGGAAATATATTCAGGAGATTTTTTTTGACGTTAATTTTAGGTGTGTTTATCATATGGTACAGAGACTCCCATCTTGAACCCATTTTCATGTGTGATTAGTGAGAAAAGAACTAGGCTTTAAAAAGATTTTGCTGTTGGTTAAAGGTGCTGACTGTTCATCACTGCTGTTTTCCTGTATATCTAGAAGTTTCAGAAGTGTATCTATGTTGCTGATGAATATTCTTTTCTTGACTTATTTCCCTTTATTAAACTAAAAGTACCAACTGTTAAAATTCGCCAGTCATTTCTAGAAATAGTGAGGCTGTTTCATTTCTTGCACAGTATTCCCAATATTAATGCCATTTAATGTGTGTATCCACAGAAGTCCACAGTTCTGTGAAATTCATAAAGAATGAGGCTCACTGAGTGAAATGACATGTGACCTTCTGTTTCCCATGATTCAACACACTAGTGCCTTCATGGAGGCAAATTAAAAAATGAAAAAATTAAAACAAATTACATAGATTGTATTACATATAATTTATATATTAGATTACATTGTANTCTTAAGAGAATGAAGCACAGGCAGGTTTCACTGAGGTTTTCTTCCCCCTCATGACTGTTCTTGCTACACCCTTGACACGACCATTACATTCTGCAGCATTTCACACTGTCATGAAAACTCACTCAGGCAGAAGATTTACTATCAGAGCCACATGCCCTTGGTTTATTTTAGGAAAAAAGTATGAATAGTTCTAGGTCTACATGTAAAATTTTTGTCTAGAGGGCATTTTTATACTCAAGTTATACAAAAGGCTCAAAATAGATCAGAAAATACGACGTCAGCTTGCTTCTACTCTTTCTGCTGTGGGATCTGTTGGCAGTCAGGCATACCAACTTTACATTTATTTTAGAGAGTGGCAGTGAATTCAGGCTTGCTGTAGACAGTGAACTGTGACCTACTGCCAGGTAGGATATGTGGACTACGCTCTTTTCCCTATGTCTCCTTTCCATTTTTGCTTTTCCTTCTTTTGTTCACCTTGGATGAACTAACAAAAGATGTTTTAGCATGACATAATGCCTCAAAATAGGAAGAAGGGCATTTTTACTATTTAATTGGAATGTTTTGCATTTCTGCCTGGTCCTCAAGACTACTTAAAACAAACATGACAATGTGGCCTCATCTTCTGTCCCAGAAGATGCAGAATGAACAGTAGGGAAGCTATGAGTTATCCTTGAAATGGGATTTTTTCCCTCTGAAAATTCTTAGTGATAGTCTGAAAGATTACTAATAATATAGTAATAAATAAATGTAAATTACTGATTCAATTATATATATGTAAAGTTGGAACTGACCAAGAGTTTGTCTGTAGATTCCTGCTCTTCCTGGGCAACAACTTAAATGTGCTTGTGTTACAGATTTTTGTGCAGCATCTTCTTAAAGCCCTCCAGTAATTAAAGCCTTCCAGTAAATATTACAAGTCCCCATAACAATTAATTTATGTTTTATATCTTTCTGATATAAAAAGTTTTACACAGAAAATGTAAGTTTAATCTAATACCACTTGCCACAATTTAAGTCCTTGATTTTTCTTCTTTCCTTAATTATACCTAGAAACAGTTTTTTAGCCTTCTTTTTCTAGCAGTCTTTCATATTTTTAAAATGGCTATTGTGTCTTGTACTTTGGTTTTCTCTTCCCTAGATCAAACCATCACAGTCTTTTAAGTCTTTGCTCACAGTTTGTGACTCCTGCACTTTTAACACTTTTTATCCTTTTTATCCTCCTTTGGATTGGATTTTCTCTAATTGATTAAGATGTCTGTAAGACGTTTCCCATAGCCAGTTACAGAATTTTAGGCAGTACCCTTCCAGAGTCAACCAGAACAAACAAATTCCTTTCTGAGCCTTATACAAAGAGATTCTCCTTTTCTTTTAATTAAATGGTTTGCTTTTTTTCTTTTCTTTTTTCCTAGTAGCCTGTCTTGGTTGATATGTGTTCAGATTAATTGCTTGAGCCCCAGATTCTCTTCTGAGGACCTTACCAGCCTCAGTAGTGGGGCTTTTTTTGTCTTACATTTACGTAGTTGATCAGTTTATTCCATGTGTGATACTTTGCTCTGGTCATGTTCCCTCAGGGCAGTTATTTAATCAAGATTATTCTGAGTTTTCACCACGGCCTCAGAAGAGCTAGCTGGCTCTTCCAGCTTTATTTTTGTCTTCAACTTCAATAGGAACTCTGCTGATCTGCCTTATCTTAGATGTGCTGGCATAGCCAGGAATTTTCTTTTCCTATTACTTGAATTTCATGCCAGCTTGTGATCATCACTTAGGAAAGGACTCTAAATCAGTCACTAAACACCACAAAATTTTTTAAAAGGCTGCAGTAGCCCTGTCTCACAACCTGGACACCTTACTCTTCCAAGCTGTCCAGAAGCACCTGTTTTGAGTCCTTTGTCAGGTACAATGAATCCTATACTTCAGATCAAATCAAATACTTGAAACACATATTTGTACTGGCACCTTGAGCAGAAAAAGGGAAGGCATTGATATTTCAGTGGTCTGGCACTGTAGGAATACTGGAATAAGTGGGAGCTTTGGGAAACAGGCAGCAGGAATGAGAGATATTTGTTTTACACAGTTGTAGGCTTCTCCCAGAGCCTGCACAGCCCAGTGCCAATTAATGCAGCATTTTTGGTGAAGTACTGTGATAATTGGTGAGTGAGACAATGGTTAACAGCACAAGTGAAGATTCATACTTTTTCTCCCCCCATCCCGTGTTTCTGAGTAAGAAGAGATGATTGAGGGGGTCTTATCTGTGGGAATCAGAAAAAAAGAAACTTCTACAGACACTAAAAAGTTTGATCTGCCTTAGAAGGCACTTAAAATGATGTAAAAATAAAATACACAAACATCAAGCAAAAAATCATAAACTTATATTTCTACAGTTATAAGTAAAAATATACCTTAAGTAAATAAGAAACTATACTAATAAAATAGTAAAAAATTTGAGTGTAATTATATAAAATAAACGATGAATTTAGAAATTATAACAAAAACATATAAGTTAAAAGCCCATAAACAAAAGTATCCACAGTACAATAAAAATAAGTAAAATAATAAGTTAAAAAACAAAATAAATTCTATAACAACTATCTATTAGTTTAAAAAATTATATATAACCTTGTAACCAAGAAACTTGCAACTACTCTTAAACTATAACCAAATACTTACTCCTCTAAAATCTCACAACCTCCGAGACTGATGTTTATCTGAACAATAAATCATTCTTAACTTAAAAATAATCCCATCCCTTCATTTCTAACAACAACAATGGTACTTCTCAATGAATACAAATATCTACAGGGCAGGTGCTGAGAGGGTGCAGCCAATGCAGTGGTGCCCAAAGGCAGGACAAGGGGAATAGTCACAAATTCAAGCACAGAAATAATGCTGTTTGAATATGAAGGAAAATTTCTTTGGTGGTGGAGCAGTGGAACAGGCTGCTCAGAGAAGTTGTGGGGTCTCCTCCTCTGGAGAAATGCAGAGCCTGGACACAGCCCTGTGCAATCTGCTCCAGGTGACTATGCTCGAGCAGGGGGTTTACAGAGTCCCTTCCAACCCCAGCTGTCCTGTGCTTCTCTAGATAACAGTAATAGCTGACTAGTCAAAGTGTTTCATAAATGCTGAGTGAAGCCACAGATACTGCTGTGATCACCCCAACCTCAAATAAATAAAAAAGAGTGGATGCAAACAGGTGGAGATCAAAAAATCCAAGCTTATGACCTAGACTGTGTACCAGATGCTGATCAAATCAGTGCTCTCAAAATACTGGAAGTGTGGGAGCATTTAATACAAATATGAGTGCTGACTTTCATAAATAACCTCATCTCTGTGTGCTCTTTTAGAGTGGTTACAAGGCAATTCAAGGACAGACGGGTAGAGCTGAGATAATAATGAAAGCAGCTGATTGCCAAGGGACTCTTGCAATAAAAATACAATGTGTATTTTATTGTGTGTTGTGATTTAGTATTTCATCTTTGAGTCCTTGCCTTTCAGTCCAGTTTTTACTCCAATTGTCCTTTAATTTTGTTCTTTAATAGCATCCCCCAGCAGTGCCACTTTGTGTTCTCCCACGGGAGTCTGAGGGGGGTGAGCTGTCAGGAAAGGACACAAAGTGCTGATTAATACCCTGGGTGTACAACTGGACTCTTGTCCTGTTGGTGTTGATCGTATTTTGTGGCTGTCTCTCCTGGAGCACATCTTCTGCCAAAACCATCCGATTCTGTGTGTTTCTTGAATAAATATTGATCATGCCCTCTTGAATGTGCCCCAATCTCTTTTTAAAGATGTAAGAATAAGGAGAAGGGGGATCTCAAGAGCGTTCTGTAACTGTTTGTGAAAACAGATGTACAACATTTCTATGAGACATACATAAAGCTTGCTGGCAAGGAAAAAAATAATCTTATTTTCTTACTACTACTTTTCCTTTTCACTAAGTCTACCAAAAGGTGCTGTTTAACCTGTTCCACGATTTTGGTTGGATTTTCCTTGCCTGTGATTACTAAATGCCTGTTGACCTCTGGGTTTCTAATGCCTGCTTGCCTCAGAATATTCCAGGGTGCTACATTAATTCTGTCATCTCATATGTGAAACAGCAAATCTCAACTTTTGTCCTCCATTTCATTGGCTTCTTGATGTGATCTGCATGACATGATATAATCATGGAAATAGGTTCCAGGCCATTTTCTGAAAAAAATGTCAGCTGCACTGTGAGCTCAAAAGTCTTTTTTCTTTAGCAGGGGTGTGATTGTAGGATACAGTGGAATGGTTTATACATTAAGATTAAGTAATCAGGGCTGGGAAAAGGGTGTGCAGGTAAGCTCTGCTCTTAGCCAGGACATTGAGGCTGCTCATGTTGTATCCTCAAATCCTGCAAGAGCCCACTGAATGATGTGCTGCTTTTTTTTTATCATTGTGTTTTAATGAAATACCATGATGTGTAGCAGAAATGCAATTTACACCTGTGTGCTTTGTAATAAAACTGTAACTTTCAGGCACATTTCTATTCTGAGAAATAATAGGATATATCTAGCTTTCCTCAAACACCCCTCCCCCTAAAAAATATTGAATTCTGTCGTTTTCAGCATAAGTCATTTGTCTTAAGAGTCCCTCTTAATTAGGCAGATGGCTGAGCATTGTCCTCTCTTGGAACCATAAGTTATAAAAAGACAGAGATTTCCTCACTGATAAGTTAAGGAGCTTGTCTGCATTTGGAAAGCTTGCTGCTAAATGAACAAAAAAAAGCAATTACAACTCCCCTGTGTTACAGAAGGCAAGCACAGTTTATGGCTTGTTTCTTCCTCTCTCTTTTTTGCCTTTACGTGTTGAACTTGTTCTCAGAACAGAATAAATTAGCAGGACTTCTGTTATTCCAGTTTTTCATTGCTAAAATCGTAGCAATATTTAGTGATATTTTTTTCCATCTTTTGTCCTGTTATAATTCCTGGCCTTTGATATGTGACTTGGTTTTGAGTAGTCTGAGCAGTTTCTCTGGGGTTTCACTAAAGGACTTTGATGGAGGAGATCATACTTGTGAGGCCTCAGCGTGGGTGCACATAGCTCTACTCTGCAGCCTTGGCTTATGCAGGGTAAAAGACCAACAGTGTTGATCATTTCTGTGAAAAGATCCAAATGGTTCCCCATTTTCTGAATGTGTATTGATCCCTCTGGGAATAAGTGCTTTAAAATTTGCTGATCTAGGGTTATAAGCATCTTAAGTAATCTATAGGAGCTTAAAAATCACCAGCATCACTGGAACTGGATCCTAAATGATATATTTTCACTGTTCTTCGTGGGAGAGGGAGAAAGGATTTGGGGGGAAAAATCTTTGTCTCCCTGTTTAGGAAAAAATTTCTTTAAAGTTTGTTGAAAGTTTCTGTAGAGTAGAATGAAGTGAGGAGGATCTGATCTTATTCCATGTGTGCTGTCTTAAAACAGTCCATCATGACTATAAGAGTTCATGCAACTAGAACTCTTCATTGCTTCTATCCTTGACCCTGTCTCTTCCCTTGTTTGAAACCCTCAGAATTTTAGTTTGTTCTTTATCTTAGGACAAGAACTATTGTTTGGGGTAGGTGCTAATAGCTCTCAATTTTGCCTGTCTTGAAGAAACAGGCATAACCTCAGTTCCCTGCTGTATTACTTTTGTATTTAATGGAGAGAAGTGGGCACTTCCAGAGAGGAAATTAAACTCAACTCAAATTGAGTTCCACTCAATCTGAACACCTCCTAGAGGTGTCTGTCCCTGTGAGGAACCTGACAGAAACCTGGTTCCTATTAGGAACCCAGACTAACAGGGAGGATGGCCAGCTGGGCAAAGGTCACTGGGCATTTTTGCAGGATACTGTTGTTACAATATTACAATATTAATAATCAAGAGGTGTTATAACATTGTGATCGTGAACCACCTCTTTTGTCCTCCAGAAATGGTGCCTCATCTGCAATCACAGGTGTGAGAATGGGTTTGTAAAGGATTCTCAAAACCTGACAGAAAGCTCACACAGCCTTGCACATCTGTTTGCAAACTCTGAGATGAGGTGTGCTGACTTAGCAAGGCCATGGAATAGGGATGGCACTGTAGAGAGAGACTGAACCAGAAACAAGTTTGAAATGATGGCCTTGCAGAAAGACCAGATAATTTGGAGAATTAGAGCTGTGAAAGATGCATTGTAGCAGTCCCACATGGGGTTACATAACAGGTGATTGGTGTTAGGAGTATTAGCAGCATTGTGTGGCAAAAGCTAATGGGCTGAAAAACATTTATGAGGTATTGTAACCAGGAAATAGGGTGGCTCCTGATGGAATGGTGTTGGGGTTTACATCTCTTGTGTCTCACCCTTCCATGAGACTGATAATGGAATAAAATCTTTTAAAACACCTCTCTATAGTTGCCCCATCTATAAAAGCTGGGAAAACCAGCAAGAGGGGGAAACTATTTTCCAGAATCTAAAGAATACTTGTTTAGTGATTCCCCCAGCTTCTTGCCTGGAAGATATTGGAATTCTCAATTTTCTTGGTGAAACTGGAGTAAATAAATTCTTTGGTTTGATTCAGCACTTACTGCAGGTACTCAAGTAGACAATTTGTTTTTCCCACAGCAAAGGGAGCAGCTGAGACCCTGTGTGTCATGAGCCTTTCCCATCTCTGCTGGCTGTTTAGGGCAATCCATTGCAAGTGCAGCTCTTGTCCTCTCTCCACCTTGAGGAGGGGGAGGTCAGGCTGTGCTTGTCAGGGCTGTGTAGGCACCACCAAAGTGTTCTGTGTGTGATGGTAGCTCCTGAAGCAAAACAGAAGGTGCTCTATTTTTAGGCTGCTGAGCTCCTGGTCAGTTGCTGTGCTCCATGAAGGATCCAGATGCAAGGTTCCCTGCAGGCAGCTGGATCTGGCTGTCAGCACTAGCTCGTATGTTCACGTTGCTGCATTTAGCATTACAGTGTGTTTCAGAGGAAAAATGCTTAAAAACCATCAAGTGCACGGTTTGGAAGGTTTATTTAGCAGAAGATGTTATGTACTAAGATGTTTTGTGCTGCTCACTAGCAAATAGGTGATGGTGACTGCTCACAGGCTGCCTCGCTGGCAGGCAGCTGCTATAAAATCTCACCTGCTAAAAACCAAACCTGTAAAATCTCTTCTATAAAATCTCACCTGCTAAAAACCAAACCTGTAAAATCTCTTCTATAAAATCTCACCTGTAATAATCAAGCTGTTATGTTTAAAAGAAAGAAATTGAACTGTTTTAAAACTGATGTGTATATCGTGTGTCTTACTAAAATAATTTTGAAAAAGGATCAGTGAGATGGATGAATGGTCTTTATGTGGTGTCCAGAATTACTGGATGGAAAGTGACACGCTGAGTTACCAACCTTCAGCACTGATTTAATGGTTATTTCTTCCAGTAATGTTCTTTATTGTTCACCCTATCCAAAATTAAAGTAACATTCTCTGCCTTAAGGCCAAGGAAATCAGTGGAAAATGTCCTAAATGCTATCTGTTCCTGGGGAGTCACACAAAATCTGACATTTTTAGCAGGGGGTGTTCTAGAATGAATTACCTTTCATGTCAGACCCCAAAAGAATGAGTCACCCCCTGCACTGGGTGTGATCTGCCCATCTCTGCTGTGGCTGCTACCTTTGCTCCAGCTCTCCCATTTCCAGCCTGCCTTGCTGTTCACCTGAGAGCAGATCTACCTCCTCACGTTCTCAGCCCATCTTTGGTGATCATTTCTGAAGGGCAGGCTGGGGATCTCCATCTCAGGTTCATTTCTACCCATGTATTTTGACTTACTAGCAGGTTTCTGTTTCCTGAGGCTGTCTCTGATTGCAATGTGACCTTTGGTAAACCAAGAGTGATTTCTCATCCCTCTTTTTAATTTCTCATTTCATCACCCTCACATGAATCTTGTCCAGCTCTGTGGATTTTTCATGGGGTTTCTAATCTGCTGCTCCTTCACTGTCAGCTGTCCTCCTTTGCAAAATGTGCAGATCTATCTGGAGGCTCAGTTTTCCTCTGAGATAACTCTCTGTGTCCTGTGTCATTTGTAACCATAATTACTCCTCCACACAGCAACCAACCTTCACTTTCCCCAACTTCCTTTTGCAACTGCCAAAGTCCTTCTAGCTCTTTTTTTCCCTCCTATTTAGGGTGCTTGAAAAAGATTTTTGATTCACCTTAATCCCTTAATAAAAACTCTGTTTTCTTCTTCAGCACTGAAATTTTCATTATCAACTTCAAATGAAAACATGTACTCATTTGTTTGGGGATTTTTTTTTTTTGGCCATAGTATGTTGATTTATTTGTTTTTCCTTAGTACAAATGTCATGGTTCAAATTTTTCAGATACATAGAACTAAAAAAGAAAAAAAGAATCCTCAAATCATTATTTTTATAGAAAAATCTTTCATTAAAAGCTAACAAAAAAACCTCCATGAGCATTTCAAAAAGCAATCAATCCTTCAAGAATTAATTCCTCCATCAAATTATTTTTTTCAGGATGATGTGCAAAACCTAGAACTCATGTTGTAGAATAAGCAAGCATTATCAAATATGAAAACAAACAAAACTTTGTTTTGTATCTTTCAGAATCAAACTTTTGGTGGGAGAGAGAACTAGAACATTGTTTAGAATTATAAACAAGCATTCTTTTCATGTGTTTTTCCAGGAAAAAGGAGATGCTTGTATAATGGTTAATTCAGACAGCCTATTCATAAAACCCTTCATTGAAATTTGTTCCTTTTTTCTTTTTTTTTATCTCCCTGATAATATAGCTCAGAGTTTGTTGATAAAACAGCTTGCTTCCCCCCAGATGGTCGTGCTGAAGCTACCCAAGAGCAGATGAGAAATTACACAAATGTAGGTCTACTTCTTTTTAGGGAAAAAAAAAAATTGCACAAAACATATGCTGACTATTTGTTGCCCTAAACCCTGCTTCATTCACTCAGAGGATTAATGACTGTGGCTTGAAAGTATAAATAATGAACTCAGTTTATTTGGAGGAGGAAGGATCTCTTCACTGTGGGCTACTGGATTCTAAATAGTGGGTCTGGAAAGTTATATGAATGCATAACTCTTAATTTTTTAAAAAATTAACTCAGAAAATTTCTGCTTAGTTCTAAGGAAATAAAAAAAAAACCAAAAAAATCCAAAAAACTCCTACAGTATATAAAAAATAAAAATAATGGTGTACCCAGTGAGAAATTTGCATTTAAAATGATCTTGCTAGGCAAAGCACCTGGTTTGGTTTCTGTTAAATTTTATTTTTTCCCCCTGTCACAGAGAAAGAAACTTTTTTTGTTTCCTTATGCTTTCATGATGTCCATCTGCATGGTGAGTTGGGTGCTATAGACTAAATAAAATCGAAGTTTGTTATCCTAAACATGAGTGTTTCCAGATTGAGAGAAAATGGTGAAGTTGGACAGAAAGGTGTGAATTTGATAACAGAAAGGTGAGAATTTAGTAGATAAATGCAGCTGCAGTCCAAGTGAATGGTAAATGCACCCAGAGAATTATGTCTTTGGCAGCAGCAAGGGAAGGAAAACAGCAGTAACAGCAACTGCTGTGTCTGTACTGAAAATTGGAGTGTTCTGTCACACCTCAGAACTACCAGAACTGATGAAACACATTTATTGATAGTCAAAATTTTAATACATTATTTGTGTGTAATCTACGTATTTATATAAACATTGTATGGTTTTCCTTGTCAGTAGATACATATGTTTTGATTATTTTTATATCCCACCACTGAATCTGGAGCTCCATTTAAGCATTCTACCACANTAAGGCAAAATCAGAGTTTGGAAAGATTCTAAAACTCTGTCAAATCTCTATAGTATTTGAACTCTACTTAATTTTATCATTGCATATTTTGTGCAAGTAGCAGTAGTTTTCTGTTCCTTCCTGTTATTTACTATTTCCTAACTTATTATGAACAAGATAGGGGCTATTTCTGCACATGCAAACCAGTCTTCATTTTAGAGAGCCCTTTAACTTGGGGGCAGATGTGAGGCTTAGCATGCCAAGGATGATTTATCCAGCATGACTTGATGAGTGGTGAGCAGATCTGGGACCTACAGCAGGCAGCAAGGCCACTGGGGGAAGTCTTAGGGTGATTCAGGCTGAACAGCTATTGAAAGCCAGGTTAATTTGATGTTTTTCCACAAAAAGAATTAGTGCAGAGTGTTTATATTAATTATATTAATATAACTTACATTAATATTATACATTATATAAATTAAATTATATAAAGTTTATAT
>VXBC01003772.1:289380-305742 GCA_013399945.1 Ploceus nigricollis
CCAAAAAACAAACAAACAAAAAAAAAAACCACAAAAACAACGTGGGCTGAAGAGAGAAAAACAAGCAGGGTGGGACTGCATGGGCTAAAGCTGGAACTGGACAATGAACTGCAAGATGCAAATGGAGCAGAACTGATCAAAGGGAGAGCCCCCGTGAGCGGCCGTGCATTTTGGGACCATTTTGGTTCCTCTTGGGTGCAGCCCTGGCTGGGCTCTTGTGCTGCCCAAGGTGGATCCATGGAGGAGATCCTTTGAATAAATCCCTGCTTTATCCTTTAGCTCTGCCCAGCTTCTGCTCTAGGTCAGCCTTCAAAAGGCATCACATGGCAGCAGGTTCTTTAGTTGCACCAGCCTCCATCCCAGTAACTGCACTCAGCACTTTGTGAGATTTGTAGGGAGAGAGGGCAGGCAAGGAATAATTCTGGTAATATCCATGCCCATGAAGCTAGAAAGTCATATTTGGGCAGTATTTTTAAATGCATTCTACTTTGCAAAGTTTTTATAAGGAAAAGCAAGTTGGCCAATTTAATTGCTATTCACAGGTGTGCGGTAACAGGCATTTTGGTTGTTTCCTTTTTTATTTAACTTTTATTAAATTTGTTTTTCATTTCCAGTGATGGCAGTAAATGAGTATTACACTGTTTATGCGTTTGGGAGATTGTTATTAATCATACTTTCCCCATATTGTTGTACATGATAAAAGTCTTTTCCAAGAACAACCTTTTATTCTTCCTGCTTCTAGAGTCTTTAAAATATAGACATTTCACTATAGTCAACTTGTCTAGTTACCAATTGCATTCCAAAGTTTGTCTGGGTCAGTAGAAGGGCTGGACATGTCACACATATGCCAAAAATTAGAAAGACAGAACATCTGGAGTGACTTGGTTGGGGAAAAAAAAAAAAGTATTTATAAAGTTAATTAGGAGAAGAACCCAAGAAAATTGGAAGAAGCCTGTGTGGCTGAAAGAACACACAGTATTTTTTTAGGCTGCTGGAGAATTTGTTCACATAAATTTTTTTGAACTCAAGAATTCAGGCCCTGCTCTCAGTAATATCAGTGCATGTTTGGTATGTAATAAATCCATGTTCATGTCTTGCTTTCCATTCAGCAGAGCAATAACTGCACTGGAATTGTCTGCCTCCAGATGATGTACTAAGTTTTGCTGACACAATTCCAATATCTGGAAACATTATAGTTTTATTTTTGTATTAAAAAGTGTCAAACACTCATTTTCTTATTTTATTTCCATCCTGTTTTGTGAAACAGATTCATGTTTCTCCTAAAAGGTTGTGTTATCAGTTCAAACATGCTCCATGCTGGTAAATATCAAACCAGTCTGATGGTTCAAGGAAAAATAAATTACCTGATTAGTCTGGCAATAAGTAGCGATGGCAAGGCTTAAATAGCTCTGGACCTCTAAGTAAGCACTTGCTCCCAAACAAGGCTCTTCTGCAACTAGGTTAAAACATAAATAATCTGCTGTGTTTGCCTGTGTTGGCTGGGAATAAGCTGACCAGTAATCTGTTTATAGAAAAATGCACATAAATCAAAGGAGGTACACAAGCATAAATCTGGAACAATGTATGTATGAATTGAGGTTTATTCTATTTGTGAAGCAAATAGAGGGGTTTGTCCCCCAAAGTTATGCCCATAGCACACACATATTTTCTCTTAAAAAGGCAATACTATCAATAATATTCAGAAAATATGTCTTGCTTCCCAGGAACACTCTTCCCCCTTCCCCCCTCCCCTTCCTTGTTTCTCCTGCTGTTTATAGCTTAAAATAGATGAGAATATTGCACAGGAGATCTGTAGGCTTTTCTGGGTTATTTCCCTCTCTGAAACTATTTCCTTTCAGTCTCATAGCTGTTGGTACCCAGGCATGGTACCCAGAGCTCCTTGCTCTGGGACTGCAGAGTGTTGAATTATCCTGGGGGAAAATTGAATTCCATCAATTTCCTGGACTGTGTGCTGAATGGAAGAGGTGCCTTTGCCCTTAGTGCTGATGGCTGGAGTAGTTTTGGCCATGGTAGCATTCTCCTGGTGTACTGAATAATATTGAATATTATTTATTGAATATTGAATATTATTGGATATTACAATAACACCTTATCCAAATTACTGTAGAATTGTCCTTATGGGTGTAGAACACTTCTAAACTAGCTGAGGTTGATAAAATGGTGCTCAATTTCCAATTGAAGTTAATTACATTTTAACAGGAGAACAAAACCCCCTCATGCTTTAAGTAGACCCTGATTTTTCCTTGCTTTTGTATCAGTGCCTCACTGTTTTTACTGCTGGATTTTTTTTTTCCAATGTCTTGCCTGAATCTTGCCATCTGGCAGTGCACAAAAGTACCCTGCTCACTCAGAACACAGAGAACAGGTTATTCTAAAATAGCAAAAAAGGGAAGCAGTAAACTCAGACTTTGAGAGGGGGAACACATGGGACTAAGCAAGATAAATTAGTGAGTAGCAGATGACACCTGGGGTGAGATTTTGAGAGGAGAAGCTGACAGAATGTACTAGCCTGTAGGGAAATAGGTTACCCACCTGCCTTGCTGTGACTGGAATATCTCTTCTGCTTGTTTGCCATCCTTAGGAATCCCTAAGATTATTTTCACTGTTTGCAGTAAGAGACTGCTCAATGGAGGCCTAATTCTGGGGGGCAAAAAATTAAAAAAAAGCTGATGGTTGTATTTTTCATGGCTAAAGAAAGAGAAATAACATGTTGCTGGCAGTCCTGCAATTTGGTACCAGCTACAACACAAACAGAAGCAGAATTTTGTTACAGGTTGCAAATTTCTTTCTGTGTCCTTGAGAATCTTCACAGCAGTGCAAGCATTGCTCTTCATTTGCAAATTGTTAAAGTAGTTATCATTCTGCTGTTACCTTATCTTATCCTAATTTCCTTGGCTTGTAATAACTGTGGCCTATTTACTTTAGAGGTCTAAATCATCTTGGTTTAGCAGAGGCATGGTTACCTGGGGCAGTTTCTATTCCCTCTGGAGACATGCTTTTATGATTATCATGTTTGTAAGCCTGGAGCAGCACTCAACTCCAGATGGCCCAGTTTCAAGCTGCTGACATGATTCTTCTTTTTTTCCTTTTTTTTTAACAATTATTTATTTCTTATTTCCACAAAGTACATTTCTTACTATGAGTGAATTTGCTGCGATTTTAACTTTTTACCCAGCTATTCTCTGAGCTGCTTCTTCACTTACTGTGTTTCCTTCTTAGGGTGACTTTTAAAGATTTTGAAATATATCTCATTTGTCTTCTGAAATACAGAGCTGGGTAAACTGTGAAACCTTAATGGCACTCACTTTTGAAAGCTATAAGAACCATGGCAGGCTATTTGGAAATCAAAGTAATTATCAAAATAAAATGATCAAAAATCAAAATGATCCAAAATCAAAAATCAAAATGACCAAAAATCAAAATGATCCAAAATGAAAAATCAAAATTACCCAAAAACAAATGATCCAAAATCAAAAACCAAAATGACCAAAAATCAACTTATATTTTGTCTGTTTCATCATGTTTAGACATCATCATGACTTCACCATGGTTAGCCAAATGTTCTTTCACTTATTGAATTCTGCTATTTTATGGGTGGTGTAGTTAAAAACTAGAGACTTTTGAAGAGGTTGGTATTTTTTCCCAGTTCACTCCCTTAATATTAACATTTCATTTGAATCTCAGCTTAGTTGCAGTCCACTTGCACCACAATGGTTTTGAGAGCCAGTCACAATCCTTGCTGGCACAAGAGCACTGGTTTAAGAGAGATTTTCTGTGCAGTCCTAGTAAGTAGTTTTGTCTGCAATTGATACATAACAGATCTCAAACTGATCCCAGCCAAGTTTAAGGCCCTTTGTTTTTTTCATTGACTTCTTATTGAGGGTGGTCTTGATTACTCAAGTTGTTCTCTTCTTTATTAAACTCTAATTTGGACAATGTGGTCTTGGAATGTTTAAAACTTGTTTCTTTTCATTGTTTTCTGCATGCCGTGTTATAGAATGGATTTGTCCTTTGCTGAAAAAATTGAAGTTTACCTGAAGCATTTGGAGGAAAGGGTCACAGGGCACAGCTCAAAGAAATCACCTGCTAAATACTTTGAAGGTGGAAAAACCCCATTAATTTACTGTCAGCTGGCTTCTCTTACCACCTGCATCAAATAGATGACATTGTGCATAAGAATTATTGACATTATCCATAAGAATTCAGTCGATGTGTTCAATGAAAACGTTTGTACTGTTTTTGTGAAGAACATGCAGTGCTTCAGACCAGACTGTTTGTCATTTGATACTCAGTGATTGTTCATGACTGCAGTGTTCACATTCCTTACCCAGCTTCAGTGACAAAATATGTTAGATAAGGAAGAAGTTTAGGAAGTGATAAAGAGATTAAAGCCACAAATTTACTTCTGTGTCCCAAACAGAAGATGAATCAGACATAACCTTTTAGAAATCCTTATTTCTCTTTTTTTTGTGTGTATATGTGTGTGAGAAATGCCATTTTTCCTGGGACAAGAATAAAGAAAAATTAAATATGGGGGAAATGTACCTGAATTAAGTGGTCTGAATTCTTCATGTGTTTACAGAGAATGAAAGCAAGAGGTTTAAAAGCCTGTCCCTGGTAGCACAGTAACTTTGCACTGTCAGGAGACCCAGCATGTTCCTCCAAGGCATCCAGTCCTAGCCACTGTCCCCAGAAAAGATGGAGATATCCTCATTTTGAAATATTTCTTCATTTCTCTATGCAGAGCCTTGCACTACAGTTATTAGTGTTAGCTATGTTGATGTTAGCATTGGGCTCACTGTGGAGAGCTGAGATGAGGAGGGACAGATGCACTTGTGTAAGCAATGCAAGTCCAGCTTGCTTTATTCTGGTACTTTGAGGCAGCATCACTTCTTCTACCATTAAGGCAAAACTGGTGAGGCTGCTCACAGAAACAACTACAAGTATTAGTAAGTGAAATACAATGTTGGCAAGTTTTGCTTGGAGCTAGAAGGGAAAAGCAAAGCAAAATTTAAAATATTTTCGTATTTTCCCAACTGTGTATGTGGGAGGAATACTACGAAGCATCTTGTCTGCCTGTATAGCAAGGAGCACAAACAATAGGATTTTTGGTGAAATTGCATTTTAGTGAGTGGTTGGCACACTTTATCTGGTTAAATTCAATGCATTCCAGGTGTTGGTTTCCATGACCAGTTATGTTAGTATCCAAGGTTTTATTTTAGGCATTTTTCCCAGTGAATAGTCTGGCAACTTTGGTATAAAAAGGTGTGTGAGTGCAGCTGGCTTTTGTTTTGTTTTCTTCTGTGGAGCCTGATTCCATAACTAAACTCTGAAAACATGTGTTGTGAAGAGCCTTGCAGGTGAGCCAGGTTAATGAAAGTTTGTTTTTTGAGTCCCAAAGTAAATTTTCACAGGGGAAAGTGTCCTTGTCCTCTGGTCCTGCCAAGCTGAGTACACAGGTAATGCTCCATAACCAAAAATATAGATGCCTAGGAAGTTCTGATGTTTCTAGCCGGAGATTGGTCAAAATCAAGTATTCAAATATTTGAAAACTTGCTTGAAATTCAAGTGTTAGCTTGATGTGGAGCCTTTAGAATTCACAGCTTGAACCTGGAATGCCTTACTTGATCAAGAGGTACTGAAAATTCAAGTTCATCTGGAGTTCCAAGTCTGATAGTAAACTCGTTTCTTGGCTTATCAATGTCTTGCCTTTACTGTCCAACGCCACATCATGCTCCAGTTTACAATTTCACACTGTACTTCAGTGAGCTGGGCTCTTGAGAAGATGTACTGACACAAATATAAACAGTTTCAATCCTGACCACATGCAAATCTTTCCAATTATAAAGTTTTGCCAGTTTTTACCTCCCATTATGATCCAAAATGACGCTTTCCTTTTCAGAAAAGTGTTATTTAATCTGACAAGAATTTAGGCACCCTAATGGCATTCTTAGTGCTCTGGGCTCTTGGGAAGACCAGAGCATTTGGGGCCAGTTCCCAGGTCTGAACACACAATGAACCACTGATGAAGGTTGGAAAAAAATTCTTCTGCTGCTGATTCTGGTTTTCTGAGTGTCTCAGTTTGGAGTTCTAAGGATCTGATGTGAGTGAGTAGCTCTGTCTTCTCATGTGATTATTTTCTCCCCAGGGATTTGAGAACAATATTCATTTTTACCAATGTTTTGGGAGAGCATAATACTAATTTTGCTACCAGGTGCTGGATGATCCTGCATCTCTAGAAGTGAGGCTGAAAATGTCTGTAGCTCTTCCATGTTTCAGATCCAGGCTTGGGTTCTTGGTAATATTCTAAGACATCAGCACTGGGTATCTAAAAAATGTACTTTCATCTGTTCAAAATAAGTTCCAGGCATTTTTCTGATGGAGTTTAGTTTTCTATTCCAAATTTTGGAAAAAGTATAAAAGAACCTGCAAATAGCCTATGTTTTCAAAAGAGATTGTAACCCCTCAGTCGGAAACTGAGCTCCTTGCTGGCTTGATGATATTTGGATGAGGAGCATAAGTGCCAGAATATATTCCATTTCTGCCCACTTTTCCCTATAGGCCTCCTGTGTCTGACAGGTGTGAATGACACCCACAGGACAGGGACCCTGCAGAGGTTGGACCCTCTGAGAAACCTTTTCTGGGGCTGTATCTTATTTCCAGTGCTATGGCACGAGTGACTTTTACACACTGTAGAAAATTCCTTCAAGGTGGCTTGCAAGAAGTGACTTTTTAGAATCTAAATGGTGGATTTAAGGTGCCTTTGGAAAAAAATATTAATTATTTCAACCTTCATATTAATTTCATAATAATTCATGAATATTAATTAGGTCAAACTTCAATAAGAAGTTTGGCTTTCCCACACAAAGCCAGTGTGGGGTTGCGAGGGAAAGTAAATGATTTGCAGCTCTCCAGAGCATTTTAGAAGCTGTTACTGCATGGCTGTTCCACAGCAGAGCAATTCCTAGAGGTCAGCACAAGCTGTCAGGTCTGCTTGCAGCTGCCCTGTGCCAGTTAGTCCCCTCTAATTGCAGACAAGACTTGTACACTACAGAGAAATGTCATACCCTGTTCTGATAGGAAGATAGAATCTATAAGAGCATGGTTATTTATTTGCATATTTTTCAGTGTTTGAATGCACACCTACGAAAAATTTGCACTTAAAAGGATGCCTGTATTTTATATTATGACACATACATTATAATTTACTTGTGTAGTTCTTTCAGCTAAATTTAGAAAGACAGTTTTAGGTCATGAAGTCTAGAGAAACATTTCAAATACAGAAAAAGAATATGTACCATTAATATGCCATGTATGAGTTTATGTGGATAACATTTGAAATGGAGATTGTTCATCATTCTCCATCCTGGCAGATTTTACCATAATGGATTCTGACTGGAATGTTACATGCACAAATGCACACACAGAGCACTTAACCTTAAAAAAGACTGGGCACTCTGTGGTGTTTAGGATGAATTTAGTTAATTGAGTATTGATTTAAAGAACTTGGAATACAACTGTCCTAAATTGTTGGTTAGGACACTTCTGTGGCATCGATGCTGTACAAGCATCAGTCACTGTGACTGGAACAGGACAGAACAGACTGCAGGAGAATGACCTGAATTGGGAATGGGATCAGTGCTGAAATCCACACTGAACTGACAGTGGAGTGGGAAATGCAGGGAGCAAGGACTGTTGAGTGAAATATTCTGCCCAGTAAGATCTGCAAGTAGAAAACCATATGAATTAGCTGAGGAAAGTCTGAGACCTATATAATCTTCACTGAAGATAAAGTTTCTTTTAATTTACAAGAGGGATTCCATAATTTCACAAACCCAGCAGTACTAATTAACATATTTATATCTAGTTCAGAACAGTTATTTGGAAACAATTTCTCATTTTCTTCCATGCCAATGTATTATTATCATTTTATTTAGGCTTGTCAGCACCCTCTCTTTATTGTGGAGAATATGCATTATCTTTTACAAGTGTAAATATATACTCTTCTAGTGTGAATGTATAATATTCTATGCCCATGGGCACACACACATAAATGTATGTGTATAAAAGTGTACCCAGATACACTTAAGACCTTCATATTTTTCAGGAGAGAATTTTTCATTACCTTGTTATATCACACTAAGACCTGAAGAGCCCTTTATGTCAGTTGTAAAGATGTCAAGTTCTATTAATAGAAGATTTGGACATGAGCATGGCTTGGAAAACACATTTGCCTTTAGAAATAAAAATGCCATTCATCTTCTATGGTACAAAAAAAACCCCGAAAAACAAGACATTTCCTAAAAACTTTTAGGAAAAAAGAAATTACGAATTAATTAAATTACAATTATGTAATCTCTGCATTTTATTAAATGAGCAAATTAAAATCAGTAGAAAATAGTGGTGGGGAAAGATGTCTTTCAGGTTTCAAGTTCCAAAATTACTCCTCTTCTCCTAGAAAGCTTCAGTACAGAAGACCTCTTGCCCTGTTGTGTGTTCTCAACTGACTCTCCTATACGTGGCCATAAGATGGGTAATGCTACCTTGGGACAGATGTTTAGGGGAAAAGTGGAGTAAAAATAACCTTCAGCTAACTTGCTCTGGCAAAATTTTAGGAAATATTTTCTGTGTTTTGTCCACCTTCAGAGCTTAAGTGAACCACGTGGCTTTGAAATTTGTTTTTAAAAGTGTACGAGCTCCAGAAAGCCAAGTATTGTAGAATACAACTTTTCCCACACTTTCAACATCTAATAGTGCAAGGAAATCTCCCACATTCATAGCCTTAGAACAGTGATGTTGAGTCATGAAGAAGAATCCTGCAAAGGCATGCTGTAACCTAGTGGATTCTTTATTCTGAGAAATTACAGTTCTCGTTTGCGTGACTCCCTTTCTGCCTGTCAGTCTATTTACTCAACCTTTCAACTGTTTATAGTCTAAATATGATGAGTTTGAGCTTATCAGTTCACATGACCCACCAAACCTCCTTGTCACTACCAATTTTATTAGTGTTAGCTCTGCACTGAGACTCGTGTCTCTGTTTCCCTCTGCTGTTCCGCTGAGACATTGCTTGTTTTTCCCGCTTTTTCCCTGGGCTTGGCAAGCCACACTTAGCTCACTTCAAAGCCGAATTTTGTTGCTTGCTCACCTACAAACATCTGCCAGAAGGTCTCCAAAACACCTGTTTTATGGTGTGTCTGTAATGCACAGAAATATTGGGATGCAGATGTACAAAAACCCTGCAGGGGACAAAGTCAGCTTTTTGGGGGGTGTACAGTGGCAGTGACAAGGACAGAGATGTCACATCCCACCTGTTGGATGGAAACTTCTTTGACTGAAGGTGAGCTGAGCTGAAAGGAAAGCCCCGGGAGGGAAAGCAGTTTTTCCACCTGCTGCTTTTCCACCTGTGGGTTTGTGAAACCCTGTAAGGGCAAGACAGGGTGGGATGGAAGGTGAAATGGAAGAGGGAAACTTCCACATGATTGCCTAGATTGGTTTCTGTGGAGGGAAACTTTCAGATTTTGATTCAGTGGAAAACAAAATTATGTCTGAGCAGAATAAAGATACCTACAAATATATTTTAGATTTATTTTCCTTTATGAAACATTAACAATTACTCTAAATACTTTTTTTTTTTTTAACAAACATAAAGCTTAGTTTGGGCTAGTTGCTGAGGTTTGCAATAACTCATGTCTTGACTCTTCCTCTCACTGAAATATTTCTTTTTCATGTGTTTTGCTCTTACTTTGGGAGGTTTTAGGGAAGTTTTGCCAATTTCCTGTACCTCAGCACCCCTTGGGGCCTCAGTCCATGAGGGGTTGCAGAGGCTGACACGGGGTCAGAGCAGTGAGGAGCTGAGGGCAGACACTTGAACCCTAAGTCATGCACTGTTGGAATTTTAAATGCAGGGAATTTTTAGGACTTTGGGTCTGTAAGCCAAAGCTTAGAATGAAACCCAAGATTGGATCTGAGACCTTGGAAAAGGCTCCCAAACTGAGGTGCTAGAAGTGAGAATGTGGATTTATGGTTTAAAGCAGGGACACATTAAGCTAAGTAAAGCAAAGTTTGGAGTTTGGAGTTTAAAATAACAGTAGTTACAGAGGTAACAAGGAGTTTAGAATGCAGCACTGTAGGTTTGTGTGCCATAACAGGATTGGCTAAGAAAGCTCACACTGTAGCATGGGTCCATGAGACAAAATATTTTAAGATTGGGTTAAAACCATAAATATCCTTGTTGGCAGTGTTTTATTGGTCAATAACTCCTTAAAAGGTCTTGTAACTAAGGGTCTTGTGGCCTTCTGAGCCATGAGTGAAGATGTGAGCCCAACTCACCCTTCCTGCCTATGTAGAAGATAAGAAAATCAATCCCATCATCAAAAACAACTCAGAGGTCCTATCCCTAACTCATTCCAAATTCCTCAAAATCCACCCTGTCTGGAAGGGATCTGGTGTTAAAGGTGCTCTCACGAGGGAAGGGTGGGCTTTTGGTTGACCCTTCTGCTTCAGACTTTGAACCAACCTTTAGCCCTAAGACCGTGGGAGGCAGCTCCAAATGGTCAGTGAGTGCTTTCAAGGTGTTTTTAGCAGCAGTTTTAGTGGGTCTGGCCGTGGCTGTGCAGTGAAATTCAGCTCTTTCTGAAGCACAGGGGTGGCTCCAGTGCTGCCAGGGGGTCACGTGCAGGCTGTTGGTGCCCTCACTTGAACCCTCAGCGTGTGCAGGGCTCGCTCCATCTGCTGCATCCTTCCTGGATAAAGCAGACAGCTGCAGTGCAAGGAGCCTGAGAGCCTTCCTCCCCTGCAGGAAACCCCCCTGCACAGCAAAGCTCTGCAAGTCTGCAACCAGCAGCACATTTATTCCCTGAGAGCTCTGGGCACCAAGTCACAGGGTTCCTCAGTTCTTAGCCCCAAGGCTTCCAGTGCTGCAGTGGTTTTAATTTAGATTATTGGTGATGAACAAATATTCTTTCCACGTCAGTGGGTACTGACAGTTTTAAAAACTGACACATTAAAATAATTAAAATAGTTGCCTAGCTATGTATTTAAACAATTAAGTCATTATTAATTCAGTAAATGCCATAATAGGCTTTTAGAAATGACAAAAGACTCCTTTCCCATGACATACATCAATGCTTGTCAATGCCTATCTTTTTATCTGTTGAAGTCAGAAATCTGGTCCTACTTTGTTTACATTTAAGACACTTCAAATTTCCCCCTCTAATTTAAAAGACATAGGTGGAAGTTCTCATGTAGTGGTATTTCCAGAAGGTCTTTAGAAATATTGTATGAACAGAAGTACATAATTTTAATACGACATTTTTATTTATTTTATTTNAAATAAGAATTGAAACGTTTTATAACACTATGTTATGTGATACCTAATACTGAGCTTCAGTATAATTTTCAAATCAACTCAGACAGGAAAGGAATGTAATCTTAACTAGTGTAGATAGTGATAAAAATGCATTTAGATGTTATATCTTTAATGAGTCAGAAACTTGAAACACAGCTGCTTCCCCCATCTTTGGGTGAAGCCTTTGCTAACTGCATTTTAAATTACAGAATGGCAAATGTCTAGTTGCACAGACTCCAAAATGTTCTTTTGTTTGCCGAATGGACACGTTTACAGGGCACAGCACGTAACACAACTTGCACACCTGCTCATCTGAAGATTATGAAGTCACTGATTAGGAACCAAAAAGCCTCTGTGAGAACAAATATTTAATATCTGTGTGCATATTTGCAAGACAGAAATATATTTGAACATTTGTAAGAGCAATACAATTAGGAACAGACTGGTTCTGCAGACTCCAGTTCAGGTTTAAGTTTAACATTTTAGGCTGTTTGAAGGTGAGCTACATGTTGTTTAAAAATCTCAGTTCTTCCAAATAAATAACAGCAAATGTTGGATATTTTGAACAGAAAGAACTGGCAACTGAAAAACAGAGAACAAAAGGCTTATTAAAGTAGATCTGATGTTCTTTAGGAATATATGAATTTAAAAATGTGTATCTTTCCAGCATTACAAAGGGAAAAAGTGTATGTATGTATACACAGACAAACACATGTTTATATTTGTAGAAGTACAAACGTAAAGCAGAAAGAAGTCATACAAAAACATCTGGTTTTATTGACATTTGATGAAATCACAGCTATGCTGGGAAGCAAGAAATGTATGAGTTGTTTCAAAAGGTGTATAGAAATAAATGAAACAAAGCAGAAGGTAAGCAAACAAATGAAGCAAAAGCAAAAAGGCAAATATAGGTGCTTATTTTGGCATGGACACTCAGGGCTCCCTCTCTGCAGCCAGGTTCTTTTACTTGCTGAGCACTACCAATTAAATGTGAGTATGAGATATAACCTGAGGTGATCAGCCCTGCTGAGATTTAGTTAATGTTGGAACCCTGGTTACTGAGAATTTCAGACTTTCTGTGCTGACTTTTAGGCACTGACCCCCAAGAGAACACTGCATTGACCTGAGGCTGTGGAGAAGCTTCCAAAATGGAATGACAGAACTGGGATTGTGGGTGTGGAGTTTGGATAGAAGTGTGTAACATCACAGGGTGGGAAACTTAAAATTTTAGAACATGGTAATATTTATAAAACAAAATAGACATTTAGAGCAGAAGCTAGTGTTACTTCTTTATGGGTTTAGGTAGTATTGTATAATTACATAAAAAAGTTTACATTGTGAGTTACAGGTAGTTAGTTATTGAGTTAAAAATAAAAATAATTTAGGTGTCATTTCTTAATTAGACAGTTTATCCTTAGAAAGGTTTCTAGAGAGAGAGATGCAGCTCCATTTTTTAGTTTGTTAGAGTGAAGAGCTATAGAGCTCACAGTTTATAACACTGTAACAGAGATAAGAACTAATAAACATCTGGAGTCCAAACATGAAATACCATCTCACACATTTGATCCCAACACTAACAAAAAGAAGTTAAAACTCCACAAGTTAACTCGGAGCAAAGAAAGAAGTGTAATGTTAGCTGTTCTAAATAATACAAATGTCAGAAATTGGTGTGCCTGCCAACTTTAAATCCTTGTTAGAAGCAAGGTGTAAAATCAATATGTTAGCTCATAAACTCTATCTATAACCTGCTCAAGGGACTCATTGACAGATTTGACTTTGACCTTCCTCTTTGTGAATGTCTCGGGTTAAGAGACCAAGCTTTAGGAAGTATGTAGATATTGGCTCTGATGGCTTTATGTCTTTAGTGCTTTAACAGAAAGCATTTAACCTCATGAATTTTTAAATTGTATTAGTAGATACAAACATTGGTATCCCACACATTTATAAATTAATAAGATGCTGCAAAGGGAAACAATAAATATTGAAAACAATTGAAAGTGAAATCTAATGCATGTCCTGAAATAGTTTTGACAGGTACAGCACCCATTTTCCTTTCAGAATTGTTTTCAATTTCTTCTGTGCTGAGCCAGGCGTTCTTCAAATCTTGTCAGGAAAGAGATTTCTTTCAGCTCTCCACCCTCCCTGGTGTGTGTCCAGTATTGTGTATTTTCTTTTCTGAACTGAATGATGTATTTTTCAGAAATACAGAATTTTATGTATTTTTCAGAAAACGTGTTGCATCTGAAGTACATTAGCGTAAAATCCTAGCACAGCAACAGTACCACGTGTGGTAAATGCTGTACAAATGCTCAAACAGGCATGACACTAATTCCCTACAATTATCTTAAAAAGATAAAATGAGCAAGTGTGGCAACCAGTAGCTGGGAGCAAGTTGTAATTTTAAAAGCCAAACAAACAAAGTTATGTATAATATTTTGCTTGAACAAACAGAGGATAAAAGCAAAGACTAATCAAACTTCCTTTAGGAGTGTTTTCATGCCTCTCTCTAAAGATATCCAGCCTCACTATATATATTCTTGTCAGCTGTCTTGCTACTCAATTCCCCTGGCTTTCCTCAGGGCCTTCAAGCTGCTGGTTTTACACTGTGGCTAATGCAAAAGGGAAAAAAATCTGCTCTTAAAATATCCTTTTGGTTCTCTGGCGGTCTCTGCCCAAGTATCTCTAGAGATGATACCAAACAGAAGTGCTTTCCCTGAAGGCTTTTGTGGGGCACCTTCTTTTTCAGACCTTTTAATGACCTGGAACACCTAAGCAGTACATGTTAAGTAAACAGAGACAAATAAGTGATGGAGGCTGCTAAAGCTGTCTGATTTTTGTGCAACAAGCAGCCAGGATTTTGGCTGTGACATATACATAGAAATATGTCCCCAAGAGTGAAAATTGTCATTCAGTGGAATAAAGGGACCATCATCAAAGCAGATCTCTGCTGAATTGTGTGTGCTATTTTACAGTGGCTGCTACAGACCAGACTGGGGAGACACTCCACTGGAATGAATGAATAAATGAATGAATGGCAATTTCATGGCAATTCATGCAAACATTGCTCATATCTTCTGGCAAGATTATCTAAGGATAAAACTATAAAAAGAAAGTATTTAAATGAGCTTTAATAGATTGCAGGTCTGTATAGTATCCCCTTTGTTTACAACCACTTTCATACATGAAATACATAAAAGTGGGGCCTTTTTTGCATTTAGTAGATGAATTTAGAAACAATTATATTACACAGTAAAAAGTTAAAAGACTACTGACTTGAGGGAGCAGGAGGATGTGACTTTTGCCCATTCTCATGTGACCTTGGTTCTGAGGCCAAGCTTGAGGGCTGGGAGGACCCTGGCACCCAGAATTGGGGTTCATTGCTCATGTCGTCCCACACTTAATGACCATGGCAGTGCAGTCCATGATCTCATAGAGCCATCTAAAATGCCTTTAATGCAGTTTACAAGCATGTAATGGGCTCCAAATGACACAAATGAGGTCCAGTCCCACGTGTTCCTGTTGCAGTGCCAGGGGAGAATGTCAATATCCTGGTGTATTCCTCGAGTCCGGGTGCTGTGCTGGAGTTACAAGAGTTGTTCACATCAGCAAGTGGCAGTGACTCCAAAGGACTATTTTATGTCCTGTAGTGGTTTTGGTTTGTTAATTTGAGATTTTCCAGCCGGTGTACTAATTAGTGTAGTGGGTTTAGTGCTGGTTAATTACTAGAGTACTCACCAGAATGCACCTGTAGGCACACAGGGTGTGGTGATTGGGAGAGGGGCTGTGGCCAGCCTCATCCCCAGTGGGTCCAGCTGTGCAGGACAGGTGACTAAAATTGAAGGTAAGGAGCCCTGGAGTGCCCAGGTGTGACCAATCACCCAGAGATCAGAGGGCACACAGGTGCAGTGCATCAACATGAGGGCATAAAACGTTGGGCTGAAGGACAAGAAGGGCAGAGCTTGCAGCCTCCTGAAGTGCTGTGGTGTTACTCTGTGTGGGCTGGAGCTTTCTGGAATTCTTTGGCGACACTCTGGGTATCATGGCCATCTCAACTGGGACATGTGCTACAACACTTACTTTTTTCCTGTTGTGGAATAGGAATAGGAGAAAGGTAAAATATGCTCAAAACTTTAAAAGGGTACAAGGAAAAAATGTATTAATAGTAACTAAAATTAAGAGTAATAAGAATTACAACAACTCTTTTAGGACCCGTCTCTTCTCCTTATAACTTTTTCCTTCTCGTTGATAGCACAAAGAATCCCAACCTAAAATGTGCAGTTTACTACTTTTAAAATAGTTGTTTTTCAGTTTATTTACAGAGAGAAGTCCCTTTTGTTAATGCTATGGAGAGTTCTCTATAAGAAAGAGTTTTCTTGTGGTTCTCTCCACAAAAAGCAGCTGCCTGGGGAAATTTGTAATTGTGAAATCCCTCTCATTTTCTACAAGCTTTTCTTAGAGCTGTGTTTATGGGTCATGTTAACTTATGGGGTACTGTTTTAAAGATGAGTTGTTTCAAGGCAAAGGTTCTCATTATTTATTTTTGAAGTTATCTTTCTACTCCTAAAGGTCAGCTGGATGGAGTAGAGTCTGGACAGGAGGTCTGCCTCACAAGGGGATTCTTCCTGTCAGGAACAGTTTCCTGTGAGACCAGAGCCAGCACACTGGTGGAGAAGAGCACTGTCATGTTTGCTGGTAAAATTAGTTATCGTGACTTAGGTCCATAGAATAAGGTGTGCATCCATCAGAACTAGGCTTGTTTTCCCCAGGCTGGGGTTTACACATGGCAGGGTATCCTTTTAACCCTGCCACTGTTGGAATAGCTTTCACTAGTGCACAATTTTACATGTCGTTGCATTGTTTGAACCCATTTCGTGTATTTCCTCAAAATTAAATTTATTGATTTTATTTATATTTATTTTTATTTATAGTTAATTTTATTAATATTTGTTTTTATTTATATTTTATGGTTTAATTTTATTTATATTTTATATTTT
>VXBC01003772.1:307542-325317 GCA_013399945.1 Ploceus nigricollis
TTTATATATATATATATATATATACACACACACATATTAGGCTTTGTTAATTACCAGAAATTACTATAGCAAGAAGAGAACAGTGCAATTAAATTCATCCCAAAGTGAAAGGATTAAGAGTGCTGATTCCCAAGGTGGTATTTACAGATAACTGGTGATACAATATGAAGATCCAAACCAAAATCCCTAAGGGTGAGGCCCAGGGGGAGTAACTGTCTCACAAAATGGGAACCAGTGACAGAGTTTGCAATTAACTTTAGCTTCTTGGCAGATAATGAAGTTTCATACATTTTTTATTAGGAATTATTAATCCAAACATTAATGTCTATCAGAAATCACTCTGCTATTAATTTTCATGTTCTTCTAATTTAAATTGTTGTCATCCCATGGAACAGCACAATTTCATGCAATTTTGATGATGAATGACATCCCAACAGTAGGAAAGTACTCAGGGAGCTACTTGAAATCAATTCTGGCTTGGGCCTGAGAATTCCTTGTGATATTTAATAATGTATATATCTGGAGAAATTGTGATCCTCTAACAAATCATTTATAAATGGAAAAAGAAGGCTGGAGTGATCATAAATATTAAC
The DNA here is from genome assembly GCA_013399945.1 of Ploceus nigricollis. Classification (NCBI taxonomy): domain Eukaryota; kingdom Metazoa; phylum Chordata; class Aves; order Passeriformes; family Ploceidae; genus Ploceus; species Ploceus nigricollis. Next base: position 308,136 of record VXBC01003772.1, read on the forward strand.
AGCTAAAGCCCTTCCACTGCATTGTGTTCTATTCTTTGGACATATGGTGTTCAGCATGGACAGATGCAAATAAGACTTCATTTTCCACTAGGAAGTGGTCCCTTTTCATGGCTTTAATATCCAAATGGAAAGCATCCTGGGGACATCTAAATATTCAAGGATGCTCAACGGAAAAAAAGCAATGAGGCAGAGATGACAGATTTTTGTCCAGGCTCAGATTTTGTGCATCTTCCACAGAAGTCATTGTTTTGTACACAAGAGCTAGGGAAGGGGGCTTGGTCTGATAGTCATGCAAAGACAAGTGATGAGAACTTCAAATCAGCACATTTGTCTGGTTTTTTGTTTCTTATATGTTGCAGAGGTGGTCTTTTTAGCTTTTTAGAGCATATTCACCTTGTTTTCCTGGGTTTGGTTGGTATAAAGTTCGTTTTCTTCCCAGTAGCTGGTACAGAGCTGTGTTTTGGATTCATTATGGGAATAACTGGTACCACGTTGATTCCACACTGAATTTTGGTTGTTCTTACCCTAAATCCAGGACTTCTCAGGGTCCCAAGCCCTGCCAGTGGGCAGGTGCACAAGAGGCTGGGAGGGAGCAAGGCTGGGGCAGGTGACCCAGAGTGGCCAAAGGGATTTCCATCCATGGAAGGTCATCCCCAGTACATAAACTGGGGGAAGTTGGCCAGGGGGAAAGTCACTGCTTGGGGACAGGCTGGGCAGTGGTCAGTGGCACTGTTCATCACTTGTTCCTCTTGCATTTTACCCATTTTCCTCCTTTCTTTATACCTAAAATACCTAAAAGGGATATTTTACCCCTTTCTCTCTCACATTTTCATTACAAAAATAACAACTACAACAGCTATAATTATAACAGTAGTTATATAATCGTCTATATTTTATTAATATAATCTTCTTATACTTTATTTTATGTTATTTCTTAAATGGTCCTCATCTCAACTAATGAGTTTTTCTTCTGATTCCCCTGTGCTGGAATCTGAAAAGCAGGGAACTCTCAGAACTTTGGGCCTGTAAACCAAAGCTTAGAATTAAGGACAGGATTCGATTTGAGACCTTAGAAAAAACTTCCAAACTTAAGAACTAGAAACAAGAATTTATCATTGGAACCAAAACCATGTTAAGTTAAATAGATGAAAGTTCAGAATTTTAGAGTTTAAGATATGAAAGTAATTACAAAGATAAACAAGTTTAGAATACAGTACTATAAGTTTATGTATCATAACATGATTAACTAAGAAAACTTACACTGTAGCCTAAATCAATAAAACAATTTTTAGATTGAAGCAAAAACATAAATATCTTTATTAGCAGTGTTTTATTAATCAATAAATCTTTAAAAGGTCTTGGAACTAGAAGTCTTATAACCTTCTAAACCATACAATAAAAATATAGACCAAACACACCCTTCCTAAGTAAAAAATAAAAACAATAAATCACATCATCAAAGCCAGCTCAGAAATCCTGTCTCTAACTCATTAAAAATTCCTTCAAAAATCGCCATCACTGGTGATTTCTCTCCCCATCCCAGTGAGGGGAGGAGAAATTCTGTGCCAGTAGTTGCTGGCTGAGGTTAAACCACAATACTTATTTAAAAATTCAGTAAGCTCTATAGTAGCAATAGAAGCATATACAAAAAATGCAAAGCAGAAGGAGTTAAGTCAAGAATGAAAAAATAAGGGCACAGTTTTTTGTGTTTGTAAATAATGACACAGGCCTGTTCCAAAGTGTCCATAATCATTAGAATTTGATTACAGGATAAACAGTTATAAATTGGACAGAATTATTGCACAGTTGATGAGAACTCCAACAGCTGAGCTGTATTTCTTAGTAAACCAGCCAAGGTCAGCTCTGGGATATAAGAACACACAAGCAGTTAACCAACTTTCAAAACTATTATTTAGAATTCCCAAACTTTTTGCTGCCTGGACACGGTACAATATATTTTTTTTTAAGACTAACAGTCCAGTTAATAAAATAAACACTTTTCTGAGATCAGGAAGTGCTTACAAAGTGTTTGTACCTATATTTGTTTTGAGTCAGTTTAGTTAACCAAGTAAAGCCTCTCCTAAGGATGTAGGGAGTGCATTTCTCATGGTGCACACCAGGAGTTCTCAGCCTTTTGAATCCAAGTGAAATGGCCCAGCATGAATGTTTTCTAACAGGACAGAGCTGACCAAGTGGTGCAACCCTAACAACTATAATTTCCTCTGTACCTTTTAGAGAAGAAAGTTTCAAGGAAATAAGGATATCTAATTGCAAAGTACTTTTTTACAGAAAATACTCTATTGCCTACATCATGGCATTATCAAAGTGTCTCCTTCAACTTTTTGTTTATAATCCATTTTACCTATGGATATAATCAATTTTACCTGAAATACCTATTTGTGAACAGGAACTTTGTCAACTTTGTGATCATGAAATTTAGGTGAGTGAATGATGACCGTTTTTCCCTTGGAGCTGTGTATCTAGGAGCATAGATACTTATATAGTACATGGCTTATCAGTGAGGATAAGTCATCTTTAGAAATTTATTGCATAATTAACAAGGACAGATCTATTTGTTGCTGTGCTAGCCAAAATCAGATATAATCTTAAAATATCTCTGTACCTAGATGACATCATTTTATCATAGCGGGAGGATTTTGTTTCTGAGAAATAGCAAAGCTTCTGCTGAATTTAGAGCTCAGTAGGAGCAGTGAGCAAGGGCTGCCAGGAGATGCTTTTGATCAGTTTTTGATCTCTGGGATAGGCAGAGATTCCCCAGCAGGATCTTTGTTTCCAGCTCCAGGCTTTAATCATGGTTATAGCAATTGTGCCAAGCCTACCCAAAAGTTCTGTCTAAAGCTCAGACCAGACCCCACAAGTGTTCCAGGGCTTCTGCTCATGACACAGGCACCCATATCACACAGCATTGATGCCTCAGGTTTAGCTTTTATATTTTTCACATTCTGTGCTGCTTTAGNTTCTTTAATTTGACCTAGATTCTGTATATCTGTGCCACATTTTAATTAGTGTGAATTAGTCACCCATTCTACAAAGCACTGGCATTAAGTTTGCAGACAGCCTTGTGTGTGCTAGTAATCCCTCTGAACCCAGCTGGTGATACCCACAGGTCTCCAGAGTGGAACTGTTTGCATGGTGGAAGTCTCAGGGGTTCAGGCAGTTTGCGTTTATTACCAGCATCCCTTTTCCAGAGCAGAATGTAAACCTCATTCAGGAATTCTGAATGAGGCCACTGGCTTAAAACTGAGGTGATAGCAGGAGATTTCATCTCTCATTTTAGCCAAGACTCAAGGCACTGGAGATGCTCTATCATAGAAGGGAAATGTCACATTATAGCATCTCTCCTGTAAGCAGCTAACAAGGCTCCCATCTCTTACTGAAATCACTTCAAGGCCTCAGATCTTCAGACAACCATGAGAAAAAGCTTTCCTTGGACTCACTGTTATTCACTTAATTTATGTCCTCAGGGCAGAACTTTGTTGTATTATATGTAACTTTACAGATGGGGATAGAATTTAATTAAAATATTTTAAAGTAGGGTAAGTGATGCTAATAGGAAAAGAAAAATATTAAATGAACAAATATGCCGGAGATTAAAGTTTATTGACTAAAAGTAACTTTTTACTAAAAAAAATTATGAAAAATGGCATGTAGAAATTCTAGAATTATGTACAATTTATTTATTGAAGTAAGAATTAATAAATCACATAAAACAGCACAGAAACTGTTGATGGTGGCTATAAATAAAACTGGATATATTTTTTCAAGAGTCAAATGTTGTAAGAAAATTGAAAATACTTTTAAAACACTGATGATACATGCCATTCATCAGCCATTCTATTTCTTTTGTATAATTATTCTAATAACTTAGTTTAACTATTTTGTGGGGAGTTTTGTGAGAACAAATAGAATGTGCTTCTCCTTTCGGAGTGGTTTCAGTCCTGATTAGCAATTTTTAACCCTGACCCAATATTTCACCCAGTATTTCATAGTATTTAAAATATTATGGGTATTTTTATCGTGTATTTCATAGTACTTATGAAATACTTAATTAAGTACTTAATGTATTTCATATATTTTCATAGTACATTTCAGAGTATTTAAAATACTATGAAATGGTATTTTAAATACTATGAAGTATGTAGTATTTACCTATAGTATGTAAGTCTATCTTTCACCTCTAAGAGGGATTTTGATGTAACGCTGTGTTGCTACCCAAGCCAGGAGGAGAGGTGCTGCATGCTGAATTTCTGCAGATTTTGACTGGCAAGGGCAAGCAGCTGTGGGGATTGCAGATAACGTGGAGAGATCTCGCTGATACATGTCTTCATTTCAGGTTGGTTGTGGGAAATGGATTCCTTACTTTCAAGCCAAGAAAATGTTTGGTTTTGTGTTCATAGTAACTCTCCATAAATGAGTTAGCTGCAGGTCAGCATTAGGCAAAGTCACAGTGAGGCAGAGCTAAGCCACACGTCCCTGAATGTTTGTGAAATGAAATTCAGCCCCATGCCCGAGGAGTACTCTGCCTGTTCTTACAAAGTCTGCATGACTGGAATCCAAAGCTGAATTTTTAGTCTGCAAGTACTTTGCCTAAGTTTTGTGGTAAAACATTGTAGGTTTTGTGATAAAGCAGGTTCCTATTCACCTGGCTTGGAAGCAGGTATTTATTTTCCTTTACTTTCATTAAGAAAGGCTTGGTTTTGTTCATCTTACTGTGTTACTCAAACACTCGTGGCATTCAGTCCAGACAGTCACCATCAGAAAGAGCTGAAAACTTTGCCCATAACACAATCATGTTGCAGCAGAGTAAGTGATAAATGCAGCAGCACAAGAGATAACTTGCAGCCAGTAAATGGCCCCTCAGTGCCTTCTGTGCCCTGGGGATTCTCTGTGCTTTTATCCTGAGAGCAAAAGGAGAAAGGTTGCAAGTGCCCTTTACCTCCCACCTCAGGGTCACACAGGTTCCCCCTCCAGAAAAAAGAAAACAATGGAGATACATGGGGAAATCTTGCTAAGTGTGCAGATGTATCGCAGCTTTCCAATACCCATCTACTTGTTTTGAAAATCTCCAATAAATCTTTGATGATATTTGCTCCATACTAGAACAGCAGGTTTTTTTCCTTCACCTACCTGAAGCTATTTACTCTGTGCTCAGAATGGTTATTTTCCTTGAAATGAAAATATTTCACCATTCCTATGGTGAAATCTTTGACAGATAAATAAATTTCCACCTGTCAAGTGGTCCAACTCATGAATAATTTTCACCTGAAAGGTGATCATAAAGAAAACTTCAAAAATTGCCTGTGTGATTATGTGAAGCAGGGGGGAAATGGAGTAAATTGTTGTTTGGGGTTTGGTTTCTTTGCAGCTCCTCTGTCAGCAGCGAATAAATGCTTCAAAAGCTGAAGGTGTGCACATCACTTTATGAGACTTTATGCCAGTATTTTCAGCTGGCATGAAGCCCAGAACCTTTTCCTGATGTTTTGAAATGACTGTAAAGTGCAGGGAGTGCTAAGATACATGAATTTTTTTTTCTCCCTTTCATTCAAATGACTAAATATCAATTTGTAAAGCAGTGTGTCTAACCTCCACATCCAAATCGGTGTATTTAAGGAAATTTGAAAAACACTATGTGATTGCATATTATAGTAAGAGAATAAGAAATAAATTATATGATTATGTATAATAGTTTAGAAGAACATTCTGGATCATCAATTATACTGCACAGCAGAAGAAAACCTTGAGATTCTTCCTTTTGGTACTTTGCAACCTGTCGTGGGAAATGAGCGGTTTGAAGTTAAGATTTGGAAGTTGAGATTTTGAAATTTGAAATGTGAGGTTTGAAATGAGTGGGTGGAAAATCAAAACGCATTCACCCTACAGAGTGAAAAAATGTGGTGACAAGTGGATGCAGGTGGAGCAGGAATTCTTTTGTGCATCAGGTGATGAGAACAACCCTAAAGCAGCCCCATTTCCCCTGGAAGCACAAAGCCTGGCTCCCAGAGGCCCATCAAAAAGCTGCTAATTCCCAAGCTTGATGGGCAGCAGCAGAAAGATGCCACCAAAAGATTAAATTGACAAGGAATTGCAGTGAATTCATCCCACATCTAGAAGACAGTGGAAATTGAGAGACAATTTGCAAAAAAACTGAACAGATAGATGGTGACAGCTGGCTTAAACAGAGATGGAAATGACTCAAGAGCCCACATTCAGACCACAGGCTATACTGTGCTATAAACTACAAAATACATTCAATATATTTGTGACAGGCTGAAAAAGAGAGCAATCTTTTGGTGGTACAGCCAAGAAAATTAATTTAGTAGTATGAAAGTAACTTCATTGAAAATGGCCAGGACATATCACGATGAGAGACTAAGGGGTTGCATATATGAAAATGAAAATATGGTGCTCTGGGTTTCAGCTTCAGCAATATGAACTAAGAGCAAAGGCTGAGCTTGGAGGGGTTATGCAGAAAGAAACAATTAGATTTGTTCTGGATAAATAATTTTAGAGATGGCTAGGATGAAGTTGACACCTCTGTTCCAATCTCAGGAAAGCAGGTTTTGCCTAGTCACTGCAGCAAGTTTCATTGCTATAGAAACACTTTCCTGAGGTCATATTTAAACAAGTTCAATTTATTTCTATGTTTCAATGCATTTAGGAGATTGATAGTAGAATCTAAAAACTTAAGGCCTTAGTACATTGCTCCAGTACTTCCTAAACATTGAAGTGGGAGAAGAAAAATAAGGTATTAAATCTGTGCCATTTTCCTGTGAGATATTTCCTTTCTACCTCTACTACTGTGACTAACAAGCATACTTATTTATGTCTCATAAGGTCCTAAACTGTGCTTAATTACTTGTTTAAAATAACAAATTTAAGGGAAATGGATTTTTCTGAGAAATTTTATGCATTGGATAGCCTCTTACAGTCATGCTGTGAGCTGATGGTGGCTATGTGTTGGTTTTAGGTGAAACTTTTGTCCTGTTTTTATAGTTTTCAGGAGACAAACTTTCAGTTACAGAGATTGTGCAGGCTATGCATTTTTCCACAATACAATTTCCATTATACAATTAGTTACAAAAATACACTTTTAGAACAATTAAGAATTTAATTAGTTAAATTAAAAATACATTTGTTTTTGTTTTAAAATTAAAAGTACTCTATTCCTATCCCAGCCCTTTATGTACAATCACTTACTTCCCTCCCTTCTTAGGCAAATTTGCTTGTTTACGTTCTCCTGTGATTTGCATTTACTCTTTTCACTGGTTCTCTCTTAGGACCCAGCACTGAGGCAAGGCTTTATGTGTGTTTATTAAGAAGTTAAAGAGGCATTTTGACTCTGAATCACCCATCTGGAGTCCAGATTGACCCCACTGGCTCTGGGGCTGTCAGCATCCTCTGTTTTGGTGGTAAGAGAGTTCATGGATTAGAGTATTTGTAAACTGTGTGACATCTACAATCTGAAAAGCAAAATGTGAGTGGAGCACCTTCTTGTGCTTGGCTGAATAACAGAGAGATGCAGTTCAGACCCCGAGGTGTTTTCTGGTGACACGAGTAGAGTGGCATAAATGTGCAATGTTAAAATTATGCACAGACTCTGAAAGTATTACCACCGTTTGTTCCCCTCTGCTTCCCGTTTCACACAGACAGCAAAATTGTTTTTCTTGGTATTGCAGAGGAATTTCCAAATTAATCCTTGGGATCTTCTGTTTTATGAACTGCTTTCCTCCTCTTTGTTTGCTTAACCTCTCTGAATACTTCCATCACCTCACCACTTCTGATGAAGGATTTTCCTGAAAGGTTTTTGGATAGTTGAGTGCCATGGACAATGTTGGCTGCACTTTGCTTGTGTGCTGTAATGATTTGGAAGAACTCCAATATGTCAGTCATGAAAAACTTAATTCATTAATCCACTGAAGCTTTTACTAAGAAAATTCTGGTTTTGGTGTGCCTGGTGGATGGATCCCACAGAACTAAATGGAATTTTTTCCTCTATCATTGATAATATATTTTCTAATGGCCTGATAGCCCTTATTTTTTGTTGCTGTATTTAGGTAGCTGAAACACAGATCCAAATGGGGTTTTTTGGTAATTTGGGACACTGACAAGTTTCTTATTCAGAATATTAACTACAAACCATTCTTTGGGCTTCAATCAAGTAAATTCTGATTTCTTGAACTAGAGATTAAATTCTGACATGAACACTCTGTGATTTAATCACTCTGCTCAGACGGACAAAGCACATCTCTCACTTTTACTGATGTTACCACAGTTTGCTACTTTTTGCACTTGCATTAAGGACAGACAGTAACTGACTTCCTAAATTTTAATATTTGTGGATGTCCACCATACATATAAGGAGCTATACAGATATACATACATACATATATAGATATATATGTGTGTGTGTGTGTATATATATATATGTGTGTGTGTATATATATATCTCCAGTGGTAACTGGATGACAAGATTTGACTTTGCTTCTGCCCTGCATGTAGGTGATATACAGATAAAGAGTCTTTAAATCTGGAAGTACATGATGAGTAAACAAGGTGGTGTTAGCAGTAAGTTAATATATTGTCCTGTGCTGGCCATCCTCCAGTGTGAACTCACCTCTGGTTCTCCTTTGTTCTGCATTTGTAATCCTGTAAGGAAAGGAACTGGAAGCTCGAGTTTCCAGGCAGTGCAGGTGATGTGAGGTATTTTGCAATGCAAGGCTGTTAAATTGTGCATTATCAGCCACGTTACAAAAGGAGTATTTGATACCACAAAGTAGTCAGGGGCTCAGGAGGAGCTGTGATCGTGCAGGTGGAGTTGTTATTGTTACTGCAACTGTTATAGCATTGGAAATTTAAGAAGATTTGTGCAGGGAGGAAGTGCTGAGGCTGAGTTGTAACTCTGAGAGTCCTCTAGCAGAGGAATGCTGTGCGGCTTAGAAATCCTGAGAAATCACCATTGTTCACATACTGATGGAGGAAAATCCAGAATATTAACTACAAACCATTCTTTGGGCTTGCATCAAGTAAATGCTGATTTCTTGAACTAGAGATTAAATTCTGACATGAACACTCTGTGCTTTAATCACTGTTCAAATGGGCAAAGCACATCTCTCACTTTTACTGATGTCAACACAGTTTGCTACTGGCACTAACATTAAGGAAGTAACAATAAGAGAAGCAACAATGGAAGTGGAACCCAAACACCTGATGGATCATCATGAGCATTACCCACATTTAGTTTAGAGCCAAAGAATGGGATGAAAATGGTCTGGCATAGGTGTAACAAAACATAGAGCTATGATGATCCCTGGCTGAGGTTAAAGCTTGTTTTGCAAGTTCAAAGTGACCTTTTCTGTCAAAGAGAAAACTGGTGCTCCTAGAGGGATAGGAAGTGGTAATAGAGGGATCTCAGAACTGCAAAGACATCACTTTTGTTGAATTTTAAGGCTCAATATTTTAGTGCATATTTAGTGGGAGATTCGTCCAGAAGACGTGTCTGTCTCTTGAAGAAAATTGTACTTATTCCAGAGCTCAGTAGTGCCTAGTTGGCACAGTGTTTTAACTAAGGCTCATGCCCAGTTTCTGATTGCTCACTGGCTGGCAGACACTGAATTTAGGTTGAAGTGGTCCAGCTGTGTCTGCAGGCAGTGACACAGAGGCTGAGCAGGAGAGGCTGGCTTATACTCCTGCTCCCTCCCTGTCTGAGAGGAGGAGACAACCTTAAACAACATAAAATGGGTCTGTAACAATGGGGTTAGGAATTGGTTAGGTGGGGCTTGGAACCAGCCTAAACCTAAGGAAAAATTAAGTCTCTTAATTACCCATAGTTTGAAGGATTTTCACTTTATGTGAGTTCAAAAGATGTTGATATGTCAGATATATTCTTTAAAAATTTTTATGTCAGATATATTCTTTAAAAATATCTTCCCCTAAGCTTGAACTCAAATAGGTAGACAAGGGAACAAATGAAAGCTCATGAATGAAATAAGTTCTGATGGTGAATTTGGTCACTGCTTTTTCCAGTAACACAAATTACGGAACGTGGACGACATATGAACATAAAGAGGGAAATTTAATTTGAAGAGAAAATTGAGAAGAATTTAAACAAACTCTGTTCTGTATAGGGGTGCTGAGACATTATGATTAAGAAATGAACTTTATAAGTAATATAATTTTGTCTCTGAGGGTGGCAAATCCATCCAGCCTTCAGATTTTCCAGGGAATTTGTACTAGTAAACCACATTTGCACTTATGGTGGGACCTGTGGCCCAAGCACTGACCAAGGACACTGTACAGTAACATTAAGACCAGAAATAAATCATATGAAAGGAGGTAAATATTTCAATATATACCTTAGTAATTTCTCACTTTTCCTTTTAGCAGGACTATTTAGATCTTTGACCCTAAGGTGCAGCCACCGTTAGTGCTGCTGTCCAACAAAGAAGATAAGTTTGTCCAATGCACATAAATTGGCTAAGATGTAATGGAAGGTCATAAATAGAAAAAAAAAGTCACTTGGGACTGAATATTTTAGTGTGATTGATGAGCTATTTTTTCTTAATTCTGATTTTTGTGCATAAAATTATTGTGCCTTGAAGAGCTTTTCAGATGCTTTGATACCAAAACAAACTTTACAGCTGAAACCCTGAAAATATTGCTCACCTTCTAGTAACATTGCTTTTGGGTCTAGCTGTGTTGTGCAAGTCAGAGGTGTGACTACACCTGTCGGGTTTGTTGCCCAAGTGAATGCTGACACAACTCTTGCAGTGCTGGTTATAAGAATGTGACTCTCAATGTTTTTCCCAGTATCTCAGATAGGTTTTGAAGCCCAGAACAAGCACGATGCTGAGCAGTTCTGGATGCTCACCAGCTGGTTAATTATATGTGGATGTCGTGCAGCCAAGGTTGGATGGAATAGGGACAGACTTGTAGGAAGAAAATGGCAGTAATGTCTCGAAATCCTTGTTTGCCAAGTGGTCGATGTGGCTGCCAGCTGAAGCCAATTTCATATGCTTACATCAAATGTTGTCCATTGATAAAATTGTGGAATGAATTGCTGCCTATAACACATAACTTTAGCTCCAGCTTTTGAATGTGTGGAGTAAACAGCTTCCACGGGCATGAAGCCACCCCTGAATTCTCTGCAATTCCTAATTTTGTCCAGGCAAGGTGGTCCTTCAATAGTGCTTCCTCCTCTCCACGCTCACTGGGTGTTCCATGTCGGGTCCTCCTGCACAGAAATATCGATGGTTCAGAGAGCTGGCTCCAGATTTTCAGTTTTACATGGATTTGTCCCTTTTGATACTGTCTTATTCCTTTCCTTGTATCTTTCCTTGAAAGAATGTGCAGGACAATCCTCTTGAAATTCCACCTTGATGTTTGTCATCACTTTTTGCCAGTATTTGCTTCACTGGGTGTGCCTCAAGGAATAAAAGCAGACAATGGTCCAGCCTACTCAGGGAAAAAAGTAGCCACATTTTTAATGGATTGGGGTATTCATCATATCTTTGGCATTCCACACTCTCCCACAAGTCAAAGGATCATTGAGAGAACACATCACACTCTGAAATCCCTCTTGGATAAACAGAAAAGGGAGGGAGATGGAGGCAACACCACAGATGCATTAAAAAAAAGCCTTATATGTTCTAAATTTTTTGAACAACTCTTTTGCAGAACCAGATCCACCAATTATTAGGCATTTTTCTAATAGTACACAGGCAAAATTGAAAGAAAATCCTTTAGACCTGATCAGAAACGGGACAAATTGAAGGTCCATTTCCACTAATAACCTGGGGCAGATTTTGATCACATTGATGTTTTCAGAGTCTAATCTTTTTAGTGTCAGGACACATTGTCTTGACTTGGGCAGCGCACTGTGGGACTTGGGTGGGGGTTGGAATAATCTCTTCAGTTGCACTTGAAAAAAATCAGCATTTCATGTGAGTATTATGGACTGTTTGTTTTGAGAGTTCTGAGGATTAAACTTAGTGCTTAAGCCATGAATGGGCTAAATCAGTCCAGCAGAAGTAGCACGAAATAAAAAGATGTTTTGCTATTTTAGACCCAGGCTGTCCAGCAGGGATTACTTCCTAACCTGTTATAATCTTCACAGTGATAAACACACTGCCTTTTTGCAACATAAAGGAGAAACTGACTTAATATTGACTGAAAATTCAGTCAGAAACTGAATTTTACTGTATTTCATTCCTGTTCATCTCTCAATTCAATCATTAGCAGCAAGAAGAAAATCACTTACTCTCATGCACAGAGAAATTTCAGTGCCTGGAACAGGTTAATAGCAGCATGTCTCCAAGTTCTTAAAGTACTGGGGGCAGAGCACGTGCTTCATTTGTGTCATTCTGGTGGAAAAGAAGGAGAGTTTAGCTGGATGTGCTTTCCTGTGCACCTCTTTGTCACACCACACAGTGCCTCTGAAAACCTATAATGCATTCAATAAAGGGAAATAAATGCAAAAATAGCTTTGTCTCTTCTGCATTCTATTTCCTACATCATAGTCCTATATTCTGCCATATGAGCATCATGAAAATAACTTTTTTTTTTTTTCTTCAGCGTCAGTTTTCCATGGAAGTTATTGATTTGCAATAGGTAGAATGATAAGATTTTATATATATAGATATATAAAACACATATTTGCATAAAAGATATTTTTCAAGAAGGTAAAAATGTGGAATTCTGTTCCTAAATGGGGCAGTAGCTCCTTTCATTATGGCAGTGCTCACTAGAATAGAAAGCTTCCCAGCTTCCTGGGGAGCTCTTTCTCTGTGTTCTCACTGTGGTCACTGAGCTGGCCTGACAACTTGCTTTTAGGTGATGTAAAATCTGCACACTGTCTGATTCAGTGGCTCAATACATTCCACAAGTGGGTCAGAAATCCTTTCTGTGTATTTGTGTCATTTTCTCATCCTAGGCTTGAGGACACCACCTTGCTGCTTTAGAGGAATATTAAGATGTACTCATTATGGTTGGCAAAGTGCATCAAAGGCCTTCAGTGTAAAGTGCAAGAGCTGCTGTTAAAATTACAAACCCAATAGAGGAATAAATGCCAATACTTTCATAGAAAAAAGTATCTCCACTTTCCTCTTTTATCCCTTTGGCTTCAGAGATTTATTTCTTTTTTTTATTTCTTTCCCTCTGAAGTTATAGAGCTTGATTCAGAAATTGTTTAGAATTCCTCCTGCCAAAGGCTAAGTTATAAATAATTCTTCCCTCATCAGCTATTCTAAAGTTTTATGGTTGGAATGGGTCTATGGAATGTATTTCAAAGGTTTAACAGTTTTAATATGTCTGTGGAATGTATTTCAAAGTCGCATATGAAATCCTTCAGTAAAGAGTGAAAAATGCACATGCAATTTAAAATTCCTAATGAGGCAATGAGATCTTGAATTACACTTTGGAACCTGGATAATATTATCATTTTTAAACATTTTTCAGTATTTTAATCTACATTCTGGACCTATTATTGAAAGTAAGAGAAATTTATTGGGGAAAAATATTTTAAAACGAGCTTTCGAAAGCAAAAGGTTCAATGTGTACAAAGGGATGCTAAATTGCATCAGTTATTACCCAAAATATTTGAAATGTCATCTTTTCTGTTCTTTCAGAAAGCGAAGGAATGAATTTATGCTAGCTGAGTAGCTAGGCTGCACTTGTTCAACAAAGCATCAAGGCAAGAAGTCTTAGGCAGCTGCAGAACTTCTCTTACCCCTGAATCTTTAACTGGAGTCATTTCTTACCAAAGCCCGTGCTCGGATTTATGATAGATTATAAAAACTACCATCTGATATTTGCATCTGCATGGATGGTGTCCCTATGAAATTTTCAGCTTAACACCAAAACCATACATGATCCTGATGTCAACTTTAGGGGTGGACAGGTTTTTTTCTTCTCAATATCAAAGTTTTATTTCATAAAACTTCTTTTGCTGAAAACTTCTTTTGTTGGTTACTACACCACTCCTCAACTGTAGATAACAGTAGACTGTCATTTGAATGATGACCTTAAACCAGAGGTATTTCTGTCAAAAGATGATGCTGCACTGCCTGATGAAAGTTAACATCTGAGATCAAGCACTTTCTGATTTCAACTCTTTCCTCTATAAACACATACATTTATTTTCATTAAGTCTCATATCTTACTGAGGAGAAAATGAACTCGTAAGAGTTCAACTTCAACCCCTGTGGAAACCCAACAATCTTCTTGAATTGTGAGGGTCTTCCTCTTTATTCTTGAAGGTGTGCCTTTGAGAAATTGAAGAAGAGAAAGCAAAAACACAGAAATTATTCCCACTGGATGGGAGAGAAGATGGATATATGCATGGCAGAGGAAAGGACAGAAAAGGAAAAAGAGAAAGCAAGAACCCAGAAATTATTCCCCCTGGATGGGAGAGAAGAGGGATATATGCATGGTGGAGGAGGAGAAAGGACAGAAACAGTGGAAAAAGTATTCATAGCTTTGGGAATTTCTGGAGAGTGATTTATTGAGCCAGGCTTTCAGACCCAGCATTCCAACAGATGTTGTGTTTATTTGTAGGCCAGGCACTGCAGACAAGGTAATTCATCAGGTGGAGTCAGAAGTCAGAGCGAGCAGCTGCCTTTGAGTTCAGGGAAATGAATACCCTGAGCCACTGCATTGCCTTATGCAGTGATAACTGCATGATGATAACTGATGACCAGGAAAAAAACCACTCCTCCCTGCAGCCTGAGGTGGGCAGGGAGAGGGGAGGCTCATCTGCCTCCTTTCCTGAGCCTCTCTGTATTGACAGCAAATGCTCCTCACTGTGTGGTCTTGCTGTGTCAGCTCCAGGGGCAGAGCAGGGGGAAGCCTGTGAATTCCAGAAATGACTGGAGCACAGTCCTCCTGCTCTAACTCCTATTTACTTTGGTGGGATGTTTACTTAACAAGAAGTTGACAGCTGTTCTAGAAAAGGGGACCCAAGTGAAGTGTGGGGATAATAGTTCAGCGGTGCTTCCAAGGTTGCTGTTTGTGACTTCTGCATCCTTCAGGCGCCACACAAACTCTGTGGTTTGCCTGCAGTCTTAGCTCCCCCATCATTTTGGTCTTTCTGGTCTGTTGCTTAGATTTCTTTCTTTCATGGGCTGCAGAAATCAGGGAGAGAAGGAGTTTTGATATGTAACTTGTCTGGTCTTTCCATGGGTTGGAATGTGACTTGCAGGCTCTGGTGCTGCAGTGGATGCCTTTTAGACATCATCACAGGCACTGAGCTACTGAGGAAGAGTGAAAACTGTTGGGACCTTGGATACTGAGAATTTTAGACTTTCTGTGCTAATAAGCACTAACTCTTAAGAAAATACTCCATTTAACCTGAGGTCGTGAAACCAGCTTCCAAAATTGATTAGTAGCACTGGGATTACGGGTGTGGAGTTGGTTAGAAGTGTGTAATATCACAGGGTGGAAAACTTAGAGTTTGAGGGTTTAGTAATAAATGTGAAGCAAGATGGAGGTTTTAGGGTGGAGGCAGGTTGTTCTTCTTTACCTTCTTCTTCCTTCTTCTCCATGGGTTTGGGTGGTATTTTGTAATTGAACAGAGAAGTCTGCATTGCGGGCTTCGAGTGATCAGTTATTGAGTTAAAAGAGAAAACCATTTAAGTATCATTTCTTTATTGGATAGTTTAGCCTTAAAAGACCTTATAACAAGAGATAGTTAGTAATTTCGTACCTTACTAATGAAAGAGTACAAAACTCACAACTCTAAAGCTATAACATTAATTAAAAACAATAAACGCCTAAGTCTAAATGCAAACTATCATCTCAAATACCTTAAATCCCAGCCCCAATAGAAGTAGAAAAAAAAACCAAAGAACCCACAAAAATCAAATGGACAAATATGATACTGTCTCAGAATGCTTCACCACTCCATTCTGCAATAACAGCCTACAGATAAGTATTGGGGTTTATCTTTGAAACCTTAGAATGTAAATGCTAGGCAGAAATCTTTCTGACACGGAGATGCCAAACCTCTCAATGCTCATTTAGTTTTTTGATCATATTTTGTGTACAACATATCCTATTACCCTGTGTTAATGAACACTAAATTATATTAATTTATGCTACTTGCAGCTCTTTAAGAACAAAGAATTTATGAATGTAAAGCAGAAGTCTGTCTCTCTGAGCCTCATGATGTGTTGGCTTTGCTACCTTCAACAGGAAAAAGACAGTGTGCTAAGAGAGACTACTTTAATGTTGAAATATTTTCATTCTTCTCTGCCACATCTGTAAGCTCTATGCACATGTGTTCATTCTGTGACAAAAGAAAAATCAGAATGTGAATTCCTCCTCTGTCTATGACAGCGTTGACAAAGGTAGTACAAACATAAGGAATATTTCTGATGCCTAATTCTCTATGATGCCACGTCACTATGATACTGATGCACAAATAATTACTTAATCTCATCTTTAGGTTTTTGTTTCTGACTGTGATTTTTTGATCAGTTATGTTAGATGGACAATGCTTTTTGGTCCATTCACACAGAGTGCATTGAGCTTTCTCACCCATCTTTCCTAAAACAAAAAGGATTCCAAATATTGGCTGTAGCCATTTTGCTTCCACTACCAGATCACTCTTTGATCTCTTTGCAGATACTTGTAAAAATTCAGGAGGAATAATAACAGTAAGTTTTATGATAATAGAAATTACTCAAGGAATGTTTCACAAATTATCTGTCTTCAGTAATTATCAGTTATTAAAGTCAGATAATATTTCCTCCATAAGTTTTGTAAAAAAAGATGCAATGCTCAGTTTTAGAAATGAGTATTTTTCTTAACGCTTTTCCTGAGTTTTTTTCTCCTTATATGAGCTTTTTTTTTCCTATCAGGTTAAGTGGAACTGACAGCAGCCAAGTCTCTATATTATGACTTGTGAATACTAAGTAACCAACAATTCAAGTGCTGTTAAATAACATTTATATGAAGTCTTTCATCCAAGCACTTCCAAATGTCTTATGCTGATCCGCAAACATGGGAATTAAGTATTGCTGTACAAGGGAAAGCCAAACAGAATATAAAAAATATAATATGAATATAATATAAAAAAATAAAGATAAAAATATAAGATATTAAAATAAAGAATATAAAAATAATATAAATAATATAAAATAAAGAATATAAAAATATAAAGAATATA
>VXBC01003772.1:325367-354315 GCA_013399945.1 Ploceus nigricollis
AATAATATAAAAATATAAAGAATATAAAAAAATTCAACTTCTTCTCCAGGTTTAGTGCCAAATGCAGATAAAGATATCTATCATTCTCCATCAGTTTTGTCTTATTAAACCACATTTTCCTGTCTTGTTTTCTAAGCTGCTGAGTAAAGATGTAGATACAATGAGTAAAGTTTGGGTTGTGTAGAAGCTGCTCTCTCCTGCCTGATGTATCATTAAACAGAGATGTAACTGGCAGGAAGAGGATAGAAAATGGTTATCCATGATTTAATGACATAATCATGAGATGTTATAATTAGAGGTTCCTGATGTCGTGGTGTAAAGCACCCACCTGGAGGTTTGGAGTTCTCCCTGTCCCTGTGGCAGCAAACCTGTGCTCACACCACCACTGCCTCTCTCAGGTGTGTTACAGACAGCATGTCCTTTCTGGCTGCTACAAACATTTGTACATTCAGAAATGGATCTGTCATTTCATAAAACATCCCCTCATTAGGGCAGTACTCCCTTTATCATCCTAAAACCTCCCTTTATCATCTTAAAACCCTGTAAAATGTGTCACTTGTAGGTGAGTTGATAAATAGTGTGCTTACTTCTTGGTGCTTGAAAGGGTGCACTGAGCACGTTTTATCTCTGTTGTACAAGAGAATAGAGCAGTGCATTGAGTTTGACGGTCATCTTTTCTGACAAATAATTGGAAACTGCAGGCAATAAATTGTCAGGGTAGGTTTTCTATGCATCATACGTGCATATGAGAGCATAAGTATGAAAATGTAATCATTAGGCAAAGGGACCTGATTTGAATAACCATCTAGGCAAAAAATTATAATCCTTAAAAATCCTTTCTCATCTAATTTGTTTTCAGACTTTCCTTTCAGTTTGTGTTAGGCATCCAACTGTGAAACAGGAATGTGCTTTCTTTTTATTTAACCAGAGTGCCTGGTTTTAATTTTCCTGCAGTTTTATGAAGGAGATTCGTTAACTGCAGAATAAAAGGACTTCCTGTGACTGCAGTTCCTACTTCAACAAAAACTTTTGAGAACCAGTGTTTCCTGCATTTGGAAGAGCTACTGAGGGCCAGTCACTGAGATAGCCATGGACATGGGGACTTGGTAGCCACTACTACCTTGAGGAAACAGCAGTACCAAGACTGAAGGGCACAATTGCTTCTGGAGGGGATCATCAGGCTCCAGGGCTGTCAGACAGACACACAGATCTCTGTGCTTCCACAGAGAGTCATCCATCACATCCCCCACTGTAATCTGCCCACTCAGCACCTGTAGGAACATCATGTTACCAGAATACTGCAGAAACTGCAGTATGTTGCAGGGATACTGCAGGAAAAAACGCAGCCTAATACCAGTAACACAAGACCAAGATGCATTCCTTGTCAAAATTCAATTCGTTAGTGATATTAGGAGGTTATTAGAATGCTCAACCTCTCATTCTTTTTTTTTTGCCTTACGAAAAAATCAACATAATTCCTAATGCTTCTTGCTGTGAAATACCTAGACTTCTGCAGGTGTCTTCAGCAGAGCTCTTGCTCACTTTTGTAGGTGGAATGCAGCTGGGATGCAGAAGTGATTTCTTGATGACTGAATGTAATAATGAATCTTGAAACTGTATTTAAACTGGAAAAACATTGAGAGTGTTTGCATGGATAACATATGGCAGCAGCTCTGGCCACAGAGAGCGGGCACAGACTTTGCCAGGCATTTTCCTGGGGAAGGCTGTGAGAAAATCAGAGGAAAGAATGAGAAAAAATTCTTATCTCCACTTACTGCACCTGCTGTTGTGCACATGTGGAATGTGTCATGGAGATTTGTTTACCAAAGGGTGATTTCTTAATTGGACACTGGATGGTGTTTGGATTGATTGACCAGTTAGGTCAAAGCTGTATCAACCTAGCTAAAAGGGTTACTGAGTTTCTTAGTAAGTATAGTATAATATAGTATAAGATGACATAATAAAGCAATTGATCAGCCTTCTGCAATCATAGAGTCAATGCTAATTATTCCCCAGCTGGGGGCCTGCAACAACAGTAACACTTTATGATTAATTCATAAGATGGAAATGAAGGTGCAAAGATAGATGGTTACCTCATTAAAAAATGAAAGCCAAAAAGCCCAAATGAGTAATACTGCTTCTAAAAATGTAACTGATTAATCTTCACTCTGCCAGGAAACATATCTGGTCTGGAACACATGCAGAAGCCCTGATGATATTTCCCATGGACCCAATCAGGTAAACAGTCACTGTAACTCAGAGAGTTGTGTTGGGTGCAGAAAATATGGGGCTGTTTAGGGGGAAAGAAGCAGAAGAATGTGCAGCAGGTGGTCACTTGCACTCTGCTGCAGGATGAGAACCAGTCCATTTAGCACTACATTTCCTACCACACTGCAAACAGAATGTTTGTACTCATGATGCCTTGAGAAGGCAGGCCTAGAGCAGAGGCTGGACAGAGTTACGGAATAAAGCAGGGATTTATTAAAAGGATCTCCTCCATGGATCCACCTTGGGCAGCACAAGAGCCCAGCCAGGGCTGCACCCAAGAGGAACCAAAATGGTCCCAAAATGGCACAACCAGTCACGGGGGCTCTCCCTTTGATCAGTTCTGCTCCATTTGCATCTTGCAGTTCATTGTCCAGTTCCAGCTTTAGCCCATGCAGTCCCATCCTGCTTGTTTTTCTCTCTCCAGCCCACGTTGTTTGTGCTCTTGGGCCTGAGATTTGGATCATTTGTCCTTGGTGCCCAGCTGGAGAAGGAATTGTTTTGTCTCCCTGCTCTGTGCAGAGAGCTCACCATCCCATAATGTGAAGCTCAGAAGTGCACACTAAAGCAGCACAGAACCTGAAAAACACAAAAGCTGAAACCTGGGGCATCATCTGTGCGAGAGGAATGCAACTGTAAGTTCAGCTCAGGCTATGACTCTAAACCTCATAAATGATATATTTCACTTTTATATCTAAACAATAGAAGGTGTGTGCATTTGATTAGTGTAAATTGAGGGAGTAAATTCATTTATTTATAATACCTACAAGTATCAAAGTTTAAAATATCACAGGTAGAAAAATTATAGCTCAATTCACAAATATAGGCAGCATTTCTCCTCCCCTTTCTCTGCCTAGACCATTGGGTTGGAACTTTACAATCATTTTATTTTAGTGACTTCCCTGTTTCATAGCAGGAAAGAATCACCATCAAGCATTGCAAAAAGGCCTGGGTTTAATTTTCTAGAACACAGTTTAAAGAAATGAAGGACTCTGTCTCTCACATCAGCCTCCATACAATTCATGATCTCCTGGTTATGAAGTAAACCCTTGGTTTTCTTTAGAGAGGAAGGAAACTGCATTTTAATTCTTTATTTCTTTTTTAGTAATTTCTTCAGCCCATTTGTGAAAAAGTGTTGTTTCATCTGAGGGAAGGCAATAGTGTTAAAGTGTTTCTTCCTTTGCCAGACCTTAATGCCAATAAACCCAAACATTTTGTCCTTACACTACACTGTTTTTCATAACTAATATTTTGTGGATCCCTTCTTTAAATAGTCCATAGACCCCTGGAAAGAAAGGCTGCAAACTGAAATCCACTAACTTCAGTTTCTTTATATCAAGTAGTTTCAAATTATTCTTTAAGATGACTTCATTCCAGGTTTTAATGTACTAATACAAGTTTTTCTTGTAGTATTATCTAAAATAATCTGATTTGTATTTCTATTCTGCAAAGCAAAACACATTACATAGTAATAACAGATCTCCTTTGTCTCAGAAATCCAAACAAACATTGTTCTCATTTTGGGACTATGTGCATTATCAGCAGCTTTATATTGAAAAAAAATATATTTGTAAGAGTGTTAAATATTCACATATGTTATTTATATATACAGAATAAAATTTGAGGAACTCTCCATTTGTAACCTAGAAGGATAGTTAAATATAATTCATTCTGTAATTAAACTGAGGGAATATCTGCTAAAAAATTAGATTAATTTAGGATTGACTGAGGTTTCACCCTCTCTTTTGCTATGTTCTTCTTGATAGGATACTTTATGAATTACTCCCAGATATATTCAGAGAAAAATGGTCATGTCCCATATTAAGAGACTAATTTTTTTAAAAAGGGAAAAATTCTCATGACTGTAAATATAATAATCCCTTCATTTCATCATATGGCAGTTGTTTTCAATATTTTTTGTTCCAACCTTTTTTTTTTTTTTAAGAATGGTGTTGGAGGAGATGGGGTGGAGGAGATTATATTTTTCTTATGTATTCAAAGTCTCAGCTTTTCAGTGATGAATGGATGCAGTGGGAGAAACATTTATTCACAGAAATTACTCCCTTGGGATCCTTTGTGGTTCTGGAGGTCCAGTGCACATCCAGCTGCAAGAATAGAAAATGAAATGAGCAGAAAAATAGCAGGTGAAGCCAGCAAGCAGGAGTGAGTGGGCAGGAGAGCTGGTTCAAGGTCTGCTCTGATCTACCTGTGGCTGGGGTCAGGTGCCTGAGAGAGGCACTGGTGCACCCAGGATAAAAATAAATGTCCCACGGGGAACTTGTCAACAGAATTTTATAAAGGTACTCTGCCTCCTGCCTTTTCCAAGTAATATCTGTGTTCTGGGGTTTGTAATACCTGCTCTTAAAACATAAGAAAAATTCTTACTTTTCTTATTTTTGCATTAAGAAAACTCATTTTTGTGACTAGATCTTTATGGTTACAGTTGATTCTAGTTAGCAACTTACAGAATATGGAATTACTGTTTTATTTTTCTCTTGGAATAGCACACTGTAATCCCCTGGCAACCTCATTTTCAGGATGAGGACTGCATATGCTAATGCTGAGCTTTATTTGAATGGAAATGCTCTAAATTTTCCTATATGAACAGGAGTCCTTGAAACTCTGAGAATGGAAAGAGTTGCAGAGAAATCTGGAAAAGTTCTGTCTGGGAAGGACAGCACATTGTCTTAAATGTGTTTAAGGTATTAAATGTGTATGCATTCTTCTAAAATAAGAATTTTCTGTTGCATCTTGCACAAAGTACCTGTATTTATAGATACTGCAAGGAGCTTTTATTTGACTTCAGTTAAGCAGTATTATTAACAGAGTGTAAAGGGTGGAGAATTCTTAGCCCAGAAGTAAAAGGCATTAAACACCTGTCAGCCTTGTGGAGCTGCAGGTAGATCAGAAGCCTTTTGTGTTGGGATCCTTGGATTATTTCAGCCTGCCTAACAAAGCTCCTGTGATCACCAGCAGCTGCTGGAGCACCTGGCCTTCTCTGGAGTGTTTAAATTGAGACTTTGGGCTGCTCTACTAAAGGGTGCATCTTTCACCATCTGCTCCCTTTCCTCTGCTCTTTTGGTGTTGCACAAGCTGTTTTGAAAGAGAAGGAGGTGGTAGGAAAAAATGTATTGCTTCCCATTAAAGTGTTGTGGCCTTCTATGTAATTAAGAATAACAGTATACAAAAATTCATTCATTATTTTTGTCATGAAGGTAAGCCTACTTGCATCACGTGCTTCCCAGCAAAACCATCTGTTTTGGTTTCTTCTTTTTTTTTTATTTGAATGGTGTAATGAATGCTTGGTCTGAATACTTCGTAGGACAATTACCAGGTAATGCTTCATCCCTCTGCATGTATGGAGCCAATTATGCCTGATGGATTATGAGATGAAGGGCTCATTGCAGTTTGTCTGCAGAGGCATTGAAGGATGGATTTGTCTTTGTTTGCCTTCCAAATGTTAGTAGCTTCTAGGGTTATATGGTGAACAGCTGTTTAAAAAAGAAAAAGCAAAGAGGAAAGCTGTGCTCTGTGAAATCTGCCTTATTTTTAGCACTCCAGGAAATCATACAATGATTTTGACTGAAAATAATCCCCATGAACATACCATGTAGGGGATTGTTTCTACAGATAATTTCAGTTATTTACAAATGGCATTACATTTCACAAAGACAAAGCTTGAAAACTACTACTTCATGCCAACAGCTGTACCCTAGTAAAGAGGTTTTACCCCGAGGTTGTTCTCCCTGCCACCTGAAAAAATGTCTTTGGTGAGTTCTGTTTTGCACACAGGTGCATGCTGAAGTAAAAGCTACAAAAATATGAATGATTTATGTGTAACCTACTCCCTTAAATTTTTTTCTATGCAAGTGGATCTGAACTATTCCTAGAAATAGGGTACAAAAGTGGAAGGTGTGCTTTGGTGAGCAGGGGCTGAACACATGCTTTTACACTTTCTAAAGTACAAAAACAATAATTTCTCTGCTTGATCTTTTGTTTCTTTTTTTGTAATTGCTTCACTGCCCTTTGTGGATAATGGCATTCACTGGCCATTTTAAGGAAGTGCTTTGTATTTTTGCCCCTTCTGGTTTACAGCAGCAGCAGATTTCGATTTAGCAATTTTTCCATAAAAACCCNCCATTATAAGTATTAAATAGGACATAAATAGATCCTGAACCAGTAGGAAAATTAAATGCATGGGAAGACCCCAGGAAAGTTAATGGAAATATTCACTTAACAAAGGGAATATTTTCTGTTCAGAATTGCAAAGAGCTTGAGTTGAGGTGTTTTCAGCAGTGAATTGGGTTGTTAACTGGTTTAATACAGCATAATCAACAGATTTGGAGCTTCTCTGGTTTATTCTCTGTTCAGTCTCTGCAGCCTTTAGAAATCATTCACAAGTGAAATTGCAATTCCTATGCAATTTAGTGCCATTCTTGACTGACATGGTAAATGCTTACTTTATGAAGGGGCAGCCATGAAAACCAGAATCTGAATCTCATTTCTCCTTGAGAGTATAAGTGGTTTTTTTTCAATGTGCCCTTGATGCATTTGACCCCTTCATGAGTGGATGCTGGCACCTTTATTCAACATAGATTTTTGGAAGGTTTCAGTGACCACGAATTTCACTTTTTATTCCCTCTTTACATGTGCAAACCATTCTCATGTGGCGGTGATTTCACAAATGAGAATAAAATCCACAGGTGGCAGGATCTTAAAGTGCTCCACTCAGTGGAGGCCTTATGCTTGTAGCTGAACATATTCCATAAAAGCAGACCTTAAACAAGGCACAAATTCAAAACAAGCTAAACATCCACAACAGCCACCTGTAAAACCATGTGGTATTTCTAAGAAACTAAACTAAGGAGCTGCTTTTTTTATCATCATCAGTTTCTGTGAGTCTTTCTTGACTAGAAAATTGAAAGTAGAGATGGTTTTATGGCTTCTTTGCTTACTTTCCTCTACAAAAATCAGTATAGCATCACAGTCATGGTGTATTTTACCATCCATCTTTCCCTTGCTGGGAAAGACTGGGAAATCAGTGGGTAAAAAGAGACAGGACCCTGTTGCAGGAGGCTGTTGGATGGAGCCCTTTGTGGTTATGAAATACCTGGGAAATTGCATCAGACTTTTAAAAGTATAAATCAGCATCCTTGCCATGACTGTGTATGGAGCTTTTCCAACAACAGACCCCAAGCCTTATAATTATGATGTTATATGCAGGATATACAAGATAAATACAGATTTATACAGGATATATAAGGTGTATATATATATACAGGTATATATAAGATGTATACAGGATATAGAAGAAAGAAACACTTTGTCTCTCTTTAAAGCAAGCCTAGAATAGGAAAAGTCATTACTTTTTCTTCTTAGTTTTTTTTTTCCTTTTTTCTGAACACGTCATTCTTTTGACACCAACTGCACGCTACCTTCTGTTAACCCAGTTCTATTTTAGTGAGAAATATCTGAACCAGGAATTCTGTCTGGTGCTTGCAGAAAATGCAGTACATTGAATATTCTAAAAAGAACTTAGGATCTCATCAGAACCATTTGACATCCTGGATGCTGTGCCAGACCTTCCTAAATGTAACACTGGAATGAAGTATATTGTAGAGTAAGTAATTGCTGATGATTTGAAGGGATATTTCAACAGTATATGACCCTTAAGGTAGTGCACCAGTAACAGAAGAAATGCAACAAGTTGCTTGTTATGTATGGGAAGATATTTTGAAATACCCAACAGGATGTAGATAAGGGAGATGTATTGAAATTGTAAGTCAGATCTCTGTGGGGGAAAAAAAAAGGAATAAATCCCAAAAAGCCATACTCTGCAGTTTAAAAAAGCCCCCAAAACCCCAATGTGTGCCATATGAAAAATCAGCTTATTCTTTAAATGCTAATTAAAAATGCTGTCTGAAGACAGAAATTGCTGCTAGAGAACACAAGAAATGGCAGGGTTAATTTGTTTTTATACTTATTGTCATGCAGAAAATGTTGTTATGGAAACCAAATATATGTTATTTCTTAAATAAATATTCTCTCAAGGCCTCTGGAACAGAGGAAAGAAATTGGAGCTATTAGTGTTATTGTTGCTGTTGGCTGTCTGAAATCCCAAAGCTGGGATTCTAATTGAAAATCCAAGGATTTGGGCTTCCTGCTTTTGTAGTAAAAATGTAGAAAGCCAGTCCCATTGTTATCTCCTATTAAACATTGTGAAAAACTGGGAATGGGTCTCCAAGATGCCTCTGCTCAGAGCATCTCGAGGTTTTTGCTAGTTTGGGAAGCCTGCAAACCAAGAATAATTTATATAGAAATTCAGCAAGTGAATTTTCCATATATTTTGGTGTCTCTCAGGTGTTTCCTAAATCTACCTTGATACAGATTGATGCTGTTAGATTTTCTGAACAGACCTGGAGCCTCATGCTCATTGAAAGAATCCATGCTTGGTTTGTAGGCTTTTTGCCTTTTATCCTGTGCAAACTCACCAATCTCCAGAGTTCAGACCAAACCTGTGGGGCATTCTCTAGAGAAAATTTGCTGCTACAGAGATTTGCCATGTGTATCTGTTATGGTACATGAATAATCATGATGGAAAGGGGAAACTTGAAGGACGTTTCTGATGTTCTGATGTGAGTAGCAGATGAGAAAAATACAATCAAGGCTTGGTGTGGGACATATTTTCAGGCAGTGGCACTGGTGAAGCATGACTGATGACTGGACTTGTCACATGAAATTGCCAAGGCCAAATTGGTTCTTTCAGAATTCTTTGGTTTAGTCATTATGGAGATGGAGAGGTCACTCAGGATGTTTGACTTGCATTTATCCTTCCTGGGAGCAGGTTTTATGGCCTTGAATCTGTTCCATTTTCCTTTTTTTCATGAGCCATAAGCAGCAAAGAATTATTTATTTTGCTATTATGCACTAGGAAAACTCATTAAGAAAATGAATGCATTGGAATCCAAAGCCTTGTATCTGTCATATCAGGAAAAAAAATTCCTAATGTATTTTTTATGATGCACAATTTAGTTTTGGATATCCTGCATTCATGGAAACAAAATTCAGAATGAAACTGTCAGGAGCTGTCAATATGTTCTGCAGAGTTATATTAAAACCAGCAGCTGTAATCCTCAAATTATTGGAGGAACATCCTTTAGAAGTGGGGAGAAAATGCTTCATCTGTATTACCCCTGCAGTGACAAGGATGTTATTGGAATTGCACCTCTGGTTCCACACACCAAAAATTAAAGCAAAGCATTACAAAGGATTCAGGAAAGAGATGGAAAGGCCTGAACATTGTGGAAAATATGGCTCCTAAAAGTAAATTTAACTTTGTTCAGGAAATTTTGGGGGGAAGGATTCAGAGGCAAGTTGAGCTTCATTAAATTCTCCCTGCTGAGAAGGGCTGAAATCTGACAATGTCTGTATGTTTTATTGTATACATATTTTTTTATTTTACTTTTGAGCTGCAGCCTTAGCTAGGTACTTATAACCTAGTACATTACAGCACATCAGAGGAAGTAGTTTAGTCTTTTTAATCAACAATTATCTGACCCCCATGCCAACAAAAATTATACCATATATCAACACATTATATTAACATAAAATATTAATTAGAATATACACACTATATTAATAATACATTCTATTTTATATAATAAACTATATATAATATATAATTATATATTATTAAGTAATTTTGAGCAGTCTTTAGTTTCTTTGCAAAAAGCTAGAATATTAAGAATATTTTCAGCATAAGAAGCCTGTGTTAGTTGCTTCTTTTATTAAAAGTGGTTTTTGACCATATTTCAGTAGAATCAGAAGTGTGCACAGGCTGTTTCAGAATTCATTGCCCAAAGTTTTGCATTATCCATGTAAACCTCTGTAGATGTTTCCTTGAAGTGCAATTGGGATGTTAATTTGTTTTTATTGAACTTGTAGAGTGGTAGGCCAAAACTGAAGGAAAGTAATTTCTCTGGTATTTTTTACACTGATCTAGTCAGTCAGAACATGTTTTGCTTTAAAAGTCTCTTGGTATTTGTTCCAATTCTCTTTATAAAAGTCTCTGCTATAATTTTTAGGGATAATGGAAGTGTTGATTATAGGGTTATTTTCAGGTCCAAGAAACATTAATATTATTCCACATTTGAAAATAATAAATAATAAATGAAAAAAAGGAAATAAATAAATTTAATAAAAAGTTTAAATAAAAAAATTAAATCCAGCAAACAGGAATGTAAATATGAGAGTGAGTTCATGCTTCAAGAGTATATAACGAAGCCATATAATCTCTGATTTGTCAAGCATAACTGAGTCCCACAGGGTGATTATGCTTGGCCAGTCAATCTGGTGAATATGCAGAAATACTGAGAAAAGTATCTGAAATAACTGGTCTTGTTTTGGCAAGGTTTTGGGTATTCTTTCTTTTTTTCCCTTCAGTATGTGCTGGTAGCAATCCATCAAATCTGACTAATTTAAAATTGCAGCTTGCATGAAAACAGCTTTCCCTTAGCTTTAGATAGCAGATTGCTTCTGTTCCTACCTTAAATTTCTGCAATCATTTTTCTTTTAGGAAATTGTTTTGAGTATTACCCATCAGCTTGCAATTTTGCAAAATGGGATGTCACGTCCTCTAACAAGATTCACTCTGTAAAACTCTTTCCAGATTGATGTTTTAGACCCTTTTATTCATCTT
This sequence comes from Ploceus nigricollis, assembly GCA_013399945.1. NCBI lineage: Eukaryota > Metazoa > Chordata > Aves > Passeriformes > Ploceidae > Ploceus > Ploceus nigricollis. The sequence goes on from VXBC01003772.1 coordinate 336,331, forward strand.
TAACTCTTGAATGACCTCTGCCAGCTGTCACTGCCAGCTAGGGATCAGTGTGCTGTCACTTCTGAGGAGATGTAAATTCCTGTGCCACATTTCCCAGGCTGAAAGACCCAGCGTGTCTTATCTGTGGAATAAATCAAGGAATAAAAACAACCGCCCACATGCACGGTAAATACTATTTCTGCAGAAAATAACTTGCCCTACTTACTATCTAAAATAATCACAAATATTTAATGTGCCCCAGGATTAAAATAGCTGGGAGTGACATTTGGATGACACAATAAAAGAGGTGCTCAAAGGTCTGGGTAGTCTGGCCTGGTGAGAGATTCTGTGCACAGGAGAAGCACAAAGGTATGAGGAGATTATTGTTTCCTGATGGAAGTAATTACTCAGCTTTTTGAGAGGGGAGAACATTTTCAATGAACCCATCTGGTTTTTAAAAGCACTGGTGAGCAATGGAGAGGTTCCTAATATTATAGCCAGGTTACTCAAAGATCAGGATTCATTTTAATTTAAAAAGTAATATCAGGAAAAGCCGTCTGGCTAAATAATGTGTTCACATCCTAAATCATATTTTCTGATTTCTGCAGTGAAAAGTAACGAACAGTACTGTCTTTGTACTATTTGCCAAGGAATTCTTCACAAATCTGTTGTAATTGAAATGATTTGGACATGTGATATTGTTATACTAATTGGTGTTAATTGGTGGTTTTAAACAGGTATCTATTGTAGTGGTATTTGACCAAGAAGCTCAGAATTCAGTAAATCACCAGAGAACCAAATTGTTTAAGAATGACTCTAAAATCTTCACAAATTAAAGGACAGGACTGATTCAGAATTACATAATTCTCAACTGTTTTTTTTTTTTTTCCTCAGCTGAAAATGGAGGAAAATATTAGAAGCCAAGACAATGCATTGGATGTTTAACGTGGCCATAATTTTTGAAAACTTCTGAAACATAAGAACAGGTTGAATAAGACAGACTGGTACTTAATTGTAAAGAAGGATTTGGAACCCAACTGTACAGCTTTATTGCTGCTCAGAAAACATCAACAGCCAAATTCCATGTTTCTGTGTACCTGCATGTCCAAGCATATATATATATAAAACATGAAATGTGGACAGAGAGAAAGAATTATGTACGCATATGTTCAAGTGATTCATTTAATATATATATACACACATATATAAATATATCTATTCTGATTTAAATATATCTACTCTGACTTTTTTTTTCTGAGTTGAAGTTCCTAGGATGATTCAGTATGTTTCAATGCTGTTAAATCCCTCTGTTGGGATAGTTTCTCAGGGATGCTGGAAGGCAGAGCAGAGGCAGCTCATGGATTCTTTCTTTCTTCATCCTTTCTGTTCTACCTGTCATGGAGGAGCAGAATATGGGAGGGAATGGTGAGCTGAGCTCTCAGCACTTCTCTCTGCATCCTAATTTTCTTCTGGCTCTTTAATCTTTAGGTTTGCTGTGGAATCTTGGAGAATCAGGGATGCACATTGCCACTGATAAAGTGATGAGTTTTCTTCTTCATTTACTACGTGCTTGTGTGTTTACTTTGTGTGCTTGTACAAAACCTGGTGAAACCTCTTTTCCCATTTAGAGTCAGACAAAAGAGGGAAAGCAGCTATTTCTGTAGCTTTTGAAGAATACAGTAAGCATAAGCATTAATAAGGGAAATTTTGTTAAAATTTGATTCACTGTTTTGTGAATGGCACCTCCTGGAAGCAAAAGGGAGCTTAAAATTTATGAGACCAGACCTGAGATTTGGCAGCAAGTGGAACTACTGAGACTGGTGATGAGAAATGTCTGATACCAGGTAAAAATGCCTGATGAAAGGGGATAGCTGAGTGCTAATTTTTGCTTGCATTTTCATCTTGAACCCTGTAGTTTCTACCTAAGATGTAATCCTAATGTCCTGAATTTCATCTCTTCAATTCCACAATATTTTATATTTTTTTTATGTTTACTTTTTTCACTAACTGTTATCTAATTAGCANTGGAGGAAACCAGCCCTAAGATCTGTGGGCTGAGGAACAGATTGGCATTTTTTTCTGTTTCTTCATCATCACATGAAATGACAATTTATTTAGCTTTGAAGGATGAAACCCTTACAATCCCATAACCATAGAATTGTTTCAGTTGGAAACCTCCCTGCCATGGTAAATAGTTACACTTTAATAGGCTGGCATTGCTGATTAATAAAGAGCTGTTTCTGCAGGCCAAGAATACTGAAATATAAGGCCAACTTAATCCCAAATGAGCAATCTTCATGCTATTCTGACTATTCTGTCATAAATTCACAGATCTGTCTCTCATTAATGTCAGTGGAAATTCTCTGGCAAGCTAGAACAGTATCAGCCCCTAAAGAATTAAATTATTTAGATACCAAAGGACAACTAATAAAAGAATCATGTAACAGTTGAAATAAATTAATCATTTCACCAATGTTAAGTACCTTTTGCACTGGTGAAATAGATGTAAATTGAATATGATATCAATTTTGAAGTAAAAATCTCGACGAGATTTCTCAGAGAAACAATCTGAAGAGATCTGTACAATTATATGAACTTAACTAGCAATTAGAGCATGAAAGTTCAGTTTGGAAACAGAGGAGATTGCTAACAGTTTAAGATGTACCCCAAAGGATGGACCCAGGCCTTTCTCTTCCCCCACTGATGTGTCTTTTCCCATTTTCACTGTTTAAACCACCAAGGATGGTGCAACCACTGCTCTGTCTCCTCCTACCTTTTCCTGACCTATTTATTAGGGTCCTGGCAAATTTCCAGCCCTCTCCAGCAGTGATAATTCATTATCTGTGTATAGAACAGGGCAGTCTATCAAGCTGTGAGATTAAGTTGGTGATGAGAAAGTATTTTAGAATTTGTATCCAAGTTGCAAATAGATTTTTATTTAAAGTTGATTTTGACATGAGATTTAGACTTAATTTTATCCATCTATAGCTCAAAGTTGAAAGAGAAATTACCTTAAGTGCATTTAAATGCCTTCTCTTTCCATTTTCTCTTTAATCAGCTCTCACTGAGAATGCTTGTTTGAACAGAACTACTTATCAACACTGGTCAGAACAGAAATTTTTTTTAAAATTTGTTTTCAATATGTTTCCTATGTTTCTCAGTTTTTTAAAACAGAAAATCTAAACATATCTGTTAGAAAAGCACTTTGGAATTAATAATATATATTTCTTCTCAATAAATTTTGACATCTTTCAAGTTCCTTGAATATTTTTTTAAAATATCCGGATTGGATATTCTTATGGAAGAAGAAAAAAGAAAAGAAAAAAAAAAATCTGAATAAAATATCTGAAAAATATCTGTTTTCTGGCCTTGTAACAATCTGAAAAAAAAAAAAAAAGAAAACCAGCAGAAAATATATCAGGCTAGGAGCAATGATGCTACTTATAGCATGTTTACTTTGGAAAATATTGAGCTGGAAAATAATTTGTATTACTGGAAAATATCTGCAGTGCTGTTAAAGGCAAATAAGCAAAACTTGAAGAGGAGCCCCTTCTGATCTTGATTATAGTAGTACTGTCACTAAAGTAAAATCAGACTTCTACTACTACTACTGCTTGTTTGGAAGAAAAAAAAAATCAGTCAGCATTAAAATCAAACCAAAAACCCCAAAAACCAAAACAAACAAAAAAAAACCTCCACAGCAAAAAACTGTGTTTAGCAGAGTTTTATAAGAATTTCCAGATACCAAACAATGGAAAATTTTCAAGACATCCCAGGAATCATTCTTGTGTAAAATTCTGAGTTACATTTTTCTTCAACAAATATTGAAGTGGTTGCGCACCACTTTGAAATTAACGTCTTTTATTATTGTGAAAAATCCTTATTCTAAAAAAATAATACTTTGGAATGAACATCATTTATTATTGTGAAGAATTCCTATTCTAAAAAAAAATAATACTTTGGAATTAATGTCCTTTATTATTGGGGAAAATCCTTATTCTAAAAAAATAATACTTTGGAATTAACATCGTTTATTATTGTGAAAAGTCCTTATTCTACAAAAATACCAAGAGGAAAATTCAAGTGGTTTTAATCAATGGCCATCTGAATAAGTTTGATTATCTCAATTCCCAGTAAGTTTAGAAATACTTTTTGCAAGAGTAAGGAACAATTGGTTTATACAACCAGAAAAGTGGTCAGATGATATGAAAGGTTAGGTTGTTTTTGGCATAGAGTGGGTGGGCTTGTAGTTGCCAAGTTGAATAGTCACTGACCTTTAATTTGTTTAAGTTTCCAAATATTAGACTGAAATTTTCTAGTTGAACAGGAGCTTCGTTTAGTATTTAATTTATTATATTTGTTCAGCTGTAATTGCTGTCCTCAACTCTGCACCTTCTCATGTGTAAGAGGTTAAAGCAAGCATAAAATCAAATGCTGGCTACAGAGACTCTTTTGAAACTCTCACTAATGCAATGTAAAGCTCCTCAAGAAAAGGGTTCTGTTGAACAAAGGTATTATTTTGTGAACAATAAAGTAAACTAGAAAAATTCCTAGAATTCCTATACTAGAAAATATTCCTATACTAGAAAATTTTCCTGCCACCTGCAAAGTTTGGGGATTTTTGGCTTAGAGTGAAAAGACAGTGAAGGTTGATTTCAAGTTCTGTGATGAATGCCATGACATAAACCACGTGTAAATCCTGTGGCACTACCCATCCACCACCTTGGTTCCCATATATATAATTTGTGCCATTTTGAAATTACTGCAATTTCATATTGCAGGCTCCTGTGGCTGTGGAGAAAATTCCACTTTCAGAGAGTGCTTTCTCAGCAGTGCTCTACAGAGGTTAACATTGCCACAACTCTGTTTCAGTTCACTAAAGTGACTTTTTAGTGTTTTACTCCAGGTGAAGACACCTTATCCTGGATATATACTTTGAAGTTTGGGTAAAAGAGTTGAGTTACTTGAATCAAAAATGCTGGATGTGGTGATGACAGGAATGACTGTGTTTACCTGCTCAGATTAATGATGTACCTTCTTTGAGACAATAGAAGACATGGAGGTGCACAGTTCCTCTCTGAGCTAAGCAACTGTGTGTGGTGCAACAGGTTTTCTGCAAGGTCAACAACACTTGGCAGCCTACTACTAAATTCAATGTAATTAAGTGGTGAAGGTGATATTTCTAAAATTATTTGATGGTTTTGTGCAATGAAGCCGAGCTCTGATTCTGAATTGTCCTTGTGTTTTCCATTAGATTTCTGTTGCAGAGCCTGAAGAAACTGTCACTCTTTGACAGAGCCACAAGTCTGTGGCAGATAGTGATTAAAATAAATAGACCCTCATAACTAAAGCCTGCACCATTTTTCATAGTAAGGGGCTCTCTGCAGATGTTGATTTATTGGAGACTTAATCATTTTGTTCACAATGGCAAACCTAAGATGTTTACAATAATGTGGTTAATGAAAATCAGCAACTGCATCAAATAACATGATTTTAAAAATCAGTCTTTAGGGAGGTTGTGTACTCAAACATTTCTTGTTGTGGTGCTTACTGGAATAAATCAAGGAAAGGTTTATAACAAACTCTTATCCTTATTGCTGTTTCTAAGAAAGCTGGAAAGGTTCATCAAGCTTTTGAGGTAAACATTTCAGATGAGTCTCTTTTTTAGAGCTATTGTTGAATGTACATCACTTCTGCTGGTTAACCCAAGGCAACTGTCACTGGTTTTTCTTCCAGTTCAGTTGATCACAGGCTGACTCATTTTTTTGTCCATCTTGAAAATACATTAGAGCTTTGAGAAAGACTTACGGAACACAAAACACAAAAGAGTGAAATATATTTTGAACTATACTGTTATACCTCAAATACTTTCCTATTTTGAAATCTAAAGAGAAGGATCTAGTAATATAAATTTATTAATGTGCAGTCTTTCACAACCTGCTTGAAGAAATGGCAGCACATCATGAAGCACTTCTAATTTCCATGTCACCTTGTATGATGGTGTCATTCCCTTGCAAGAGAAGTAATTTTTCCACAATAACTAAACTCTTCTGTTTCAGCGTATTTGTTATCTACTCCAGTTGAGTTTTTTCCAACTTCAAACTGTATATTTCAACTAATAATAGAATATTAGTTGAAATATTACTTTATCAGTTGGAATATTATTTATATTATTATTTATATAATGAAAATCTTATTTAATACTTATGCAAAATCACAGTTCTATCAAATTTTTATCTGTCCTGTGGAATTACAAAATTTTGAAAATATTTTATAAATTATAATATATCAAGAAAAATATCCCAACAGTTTTCTGCTTGTTGGTAGTACCTAGAACTAGATGCTTCAAATGAAGCTGTAAGGCTGCTTCTGCAGGCAGATCGATAATGTGATTTACATTTGGTCACAGTGAATCTCCAATAGATTAAAATGGCTTCGAGTCTAAATCTCAAAGTGTGCATCTTAATGATTTACAGCAATGTTGTTATCAAATTCATGGATGTTTATACAACTGTACAGTTTCAGCTTGATTTTTATCAAATTATTGACCTCTGCAGCAACTAAAACAAAATCAGTCATTTTCAAGTTTTCTACCTTTTCTTTTTGTTGTGTCATTTAAAAACCCTCAGACCCTAATTTTGCTTTCTCTATACCATTTGTCTTGATCTGTTTATTATATGCTTCCTTTGATTATTTTTATTGGTATTCGCTGAAAATATGGCAGGTAATTAATGGGCACACTTTTAGACCTAACTGAAAACATTTCCTTTAGTTGGAAAATTCCTCCCAGTCACAGTAGCTGAGTTTCCATCGATGTAATAAAATATGATTATTTATTTCTCCTCTGAAACTTGTCTTTCAAAAACATAATGCTTTACATTAGCAATAAGAGGTTTCATTTTAAATTGCTTTCAGAAATTATAATATCTTGACACAGAAGATATTGACTTAGAGGTTTAGTTAAGATATTGAATTGATGTAGATATTATTGACACAAATTTAGTTGAATGAAGGTCATTCATCTGCAACTGTACTTGATCATTTATAGAAAAAAAAAACCAGCCTTCACTTAGTGATGTCTGTAAAACCATTCTCCTGCCCATTTGTGCCATTGATTTGTGCTTTTTTAGACAGGCCCCCTCTGAGAGAGGGGATGAGGAGCAGCTTCTTGCAGTGTGTAAAGAGCTGGCAGAGTAATTATTGAAGGATTCAAGGTATGGCTTTATCCTGGATATATACTTTGTACAAATATGATATATCTCATACAATACAATTATATATATACTTTATACAAGTATGATATACTTCATACAATACAATTTATATATATACTTTATACAAATTTGATATATTTCATACAATACAATTATATATATATTTTATACAATCATTGAAGGATTCAAGGTATGGATTTATCCTGGATACATACGTTATACAAATGTTATATACTTGATACAATTATATATATATTTTATACAATTATTGAAGGACTCGAGACATGGCTTTATCCTGTATCGTTGCTGGGATCATTTCAAGGTACCAAAACCAGAGTAAATCAGTAGCAATGAGCACTGGCAGCCCAGAAAGGTAGCTGGGTTTGGGCTGCACCCAAAGCAGGGTGAGCAGAGGATGAGGAGGGGATCCTGCCCCTCTGCTCTGNTCTGCTCTGCTCTGGGGAGATCCCACCTGGAGCTCTGCATCCAGCAGCGGGCTCCCCAGCAATAAAAGGGCACAGACCTGCTGGATTGAGTCCCCCAAGATCAGAGGGATGGAGCACCTCATGTACAAAGAAAGGCTGAGAGAATTGGGATTGTTCAGTATGGAAAAGAGAAGGCTTTGGGGTGACCTAACTGTGCCTGAAAGGAGCCAACGAGAGAGATTGAAAGGACTTTTTCTAGGGGATGCAGTGACAGCACCAGGGGAATGGCTTCACACTGAAGGACAGTAGGTTTACATTGGTTTTTGGGACAAAAGCCTTCCCTGCCAGGCTGGGGAGACACTGGCACACCTTGCCCAGAGAGCTGTGGCTGCCCCATCCCAGGGCCAGGCTGGGAGGGGCTCCGAGCAGCCTGGGGTAGTGAAGGAGTCCCTGCCCATGGCAGGGGCTTGGAACTGGATGGGCTTTAAGGTTCCTTCCAGCTGAAACGATTCTGTGGTTATGGGATTGTAAGTGTTTCATCCTTCAAAGCTGAATAAGCTGTCATTTTAGTGTGACAATCAAGAAACAGGAAAAGAAATGTCAGTCTTTTTCTCAGTCCACAGACCTTAGGGCTGATCTCCTCCAGGTAACAATCCCATAGAAGGAAAACAGTATTCTTAATTTCAGTTTTGTACATAGCTTGCAATACTTCTGATTCTCTAATAAGAATAAACCTGCCAGTGACTAAATGACTGTGTATGCAGGGAAAAGCATGTGTCTTGATGTTTAGAAGTGAAATTGTTTTGCTTTTGATACCTAAGGAAAAGGAAAAGTAGTTCCTTCAGACAGCAGGCTGCCCCTCTTGGCTCCACATAAAACATAGAGACCTTAATTTGCTAATTAGATAACAGTTAGTGAAAAAAGTAAATTTAAAAATAATATAAAATATTGTGAGGTTGAAGAGATGAAATTCAGCACATTATGAATCTGTCTTTTACAATTCCATGATTGGGAATGTTTTAGCAAAATCTGACAAATCTAGGAATTAATGTCCCTTTGTTTATGACTTTAAAATATGTTGAGAGGTCTAGTTTAGCAAGGATAATCTAAAATATAGAGTAGCTTACTGGGTTTTGTGAGATTTGAGTTCATTATGTGGTTCAGCCACAGACTTTAATATAGTATATTCTGTTTATAGTGAGTGCATTTCTATCTGAGAATGTTGTAGGACTGGAGAGTGCAGAGATATTCTGTTGATACACTCTAAAAATACCCAGTTTAGCATCCAGCTCCGTGCTGTCTCTGCAAAGGCACATTTTGATTTAAATGGCATTAGTAGTGTGCATGAAGTTAAGCATGTCCATAAATGTCTGCAAGGCTTTAGTTATTCAGTGCACTCATTATATCAATTTGTTGTTTCATGGTATTATCCCAAGTATCTCATCTAATCACATTCTCCTGGAGGCACATCATATGCTCACAATAGCACGAGCTATATCTAGCTCCTTCCATATTTATGGAAGATCAATGGAACATTTTTATTGCCAGTGAATGTATGTATCTGTGAATTACCCTGCAGGAATTAAAATCCCTCAATGAGATCATGCTGTGAATTCCCGTGGGTAGAAATGCAATTTTTTTAGATAAAAGCATTATCTAAATAATACATTGATATACTGATACTACATTTGTTTATATATTTATTTGTTACAATATATATTTTATGTATTATATATATTATAGATTATATATATATTATATTTTTATATTGCCATCAATTATCAATATAATATAATATACAATTAGTAATATATTGATATAATTGATGGCAATATATAAACAAATATATAGCAATGTATTATAAGTAGTATAAAATAGGTATGAGTATATAATTAAAGACTGATTTATATAAATTTAAAAATAAACTTGACACTAGTGTTTGTATACTAATCACAAGTTTGATCCACAGATACAGAAAACACTGTCATTGTGCTGAATGAAAATCAGGCACGTGCTCTTCATTGAAGACATTTTACCAAGTTTGTTTCAGGTGCTTCTGAATCACCAGCCTTTGGTGTTCAGCTTGAAATGCATCTGGCAAAGAGCCCAAACAATCCTGTTCTCAGTAATGCTGCTGTAAGTCTGTTGAATTACTTTATATTATTGAAAGGGAAGCAGAATGTGACGAAATATTATGGCCTATTTCTGCTGAGTTTGTTGCTTTCATCTACAAAAGCAGTCATAGGAACCAAAGAAAGTATGGATAGAAATTACATTTGCAGTGTGTAAACACAGCAGAACGTGACTCTTTGGAAAGGACCCTGGAGTATTTCTAACCTACTCACCCTCTCTGAATTTGTTTTCAAGTAACACAGCTAAGAAAGTCAATTTTTCCCTAGAGCTGGCTGTAAAATGGCAGCATTAATATTGTTGTGTATCATTATCTGCTGAAGGAATTAAGCATGAATCACTGAAAAAGGAGCTGTCTAGCATTCCAAATCCTTTAATAAATGTCTTTGTTTCTAGATATACAATTCCTTCCTGGCCTTGCCATTTAATGTATTTTCCCAGCAGCTGAAAAAATGGTGCTGTGGCAATCATCACTAAATATTTTTTGTCTTTATGATCATATGTCATTTTTTCAATTAAACCAGACAGAGTCAGAGTAGTTCAGATGAAAGAATTCAAATACTAAGATGTTCAAACAATAGAGAATATCAAGAAATTAAATTTCAGATGCACTTAATGTTTCTGAAATATCAGGTGGAATATTACTGATGATGAAGAGAATGAATATCAATTATGTTGATTTTAAATTTGAACATTATATTATTTATATAATATGTTTATCATCTACACTGATTAGATAATGTAGATAATGTCATTTTAATAGCCTTTAATGAGATTTCCATTTCTTAGCTGAAAATCAGATTTACTTCCAGATAGTCTCAGGTAACATTAAAGTAGTTTTTAAAAGAATTCAGGAAAAATATCCCACTTCAAATAAAATTTTCATTCCATTCTTTACCTCCTATGTATTTATCTGAACATATTCCTGCTTGCCAATGAGAACAGAAAAGTGTTGAAGTTGCAGGCAACAAGGCTATAAAAATGTTATTTTATATATATANCAGCGAGGCCCGGGCGAGGAAGCGCCGATAGAAGCGACAAGGCATTATGTTCCTTCAGCTGAAATAAAACTGTGTTTCTTCTCTGCATGCATTCCTAGAGGGGGCAGGGAAAGTTTAGTTGTTATATATTGTTTGAATTTGCTGTATGCAGAAGTTTTCCAGCTGTACCAGAAGAGCACAACAGAGTGTGTGGAATTAACACTTCAACATTTTGCACTTTGATACCTTGTTTTACTTTCCAAAATCCAGTTCAGTATCAATGGAAACATAATTGGTTGCCATGACAATAAGTGTCAACACCTATTTATTTCTTGTGCTTTCCTTTGCCTTTTCATCCCTCTAGGGGTGCACATGCAACTGGAAAAAATGTTAAAACTGTTGTGTCATCAATTATTCTGCAATCCAAATAAATCCCAGTCAATACTTCACTAAAAATGTGGTTTTGAACCTATAAATTGGAATGATGCCAGTGGCAAAAAGAAAAAGGTGTCCCAAATGTTGGACCTAGTTCCCAATGTACAGTAAAATAATAACACCCTAAATTAGGGTTAAGGAGTTTTATCTTTTATGGTTTTTTGCTAACACTCCCACTGAGACTCCAGAATCACAAGCTGCTCACTGACTTCCCTTTCCCCCCTCCCTTCCACCCAAAGGTGGCCAAAGAGGAGAATTCAAAAGGGAGAAAAATCACATGTTGAGATTAGAACAATTTACTGGAAGCAGAAATGAGGTAAGAAAATGAACAGTAACAGCAACAATACTAACAACTAAAGTGTCCCCCAAAAAAATGTGAGTGAACACTAATTAAAATGGAAACAGGGCATGTGGGATAGCAGCCAATAGTTAATAAAACTTGAATTGGCTTTGTAGGCCATGTAATTTTATAAACTGTTTGAATAGGAAGGTAACTGCATCAGACTGGTAGGGCAAACATATCAATATTGATATTGCAATATCAATACATGCTCATGCTTTTCCAGCTATGCTTACCTAATCTGCAAGCAGCAAGGGTAAAAATCAGATTCATAAGATGAATTTATTATGGCTTCTTAGTCCTTCACTCAGAGGAGAAATAGTAGAATATTACAATGTTATGTTTTAGGTTTATGAGATGGTATTCAACAGTAATAGTTTCCTCTGCTGTCATTTCTACCTCAACGTTTGCATTAGATGGAATTGGATCTTGTTACCAAAAACAATTGTGTGAGGTAGTCATTCTACTACATTTACTGTGCTGACAGATCTCTTTGTCTCTGATCTTGACCTCAATTCTCCCAGCTGGGAACAAGTTCTGGGTACTATTCAGCCAAACCAGTTAATTTTTCTTGCCCTCATATTTTTCCTGTGACTGATATATGAAATTGTAAGGAGCAGGTACAGAAAGTGTTTGGAGTATTGCCTGTTAGATTGCCATCTTTCTCTCACTATTTACTTTTGGTGCTCATTTTCCTCTTGCTGTCTCTATCTACTCTGAGATCAGCACCATTCCTGCTTTTATACAGCAAATGATGCTGCAGAGTTCAAATTTCTAAGTGATCTAAGTGATGCCTGAAGCACTATTACAATATTAATTTAGCTTTGTTTTGGGGGAATAAGCATAAGAGGAAAAGCATATTAATTAATTGTTTTATTATGCAACATATCCAATTAACTGGGTTAAATAATTGATAATTATATTAAGAATAAATTCACCAAGAAGTATCTGTATATTTCTAAGAAAAATAGTAATGGAACAACAAAATCCATCCTCTATCCAAACAACTGTCCACTCTGAGTTTTTTCCTTCACTCAGGATGTATTAATGAACTCTCTACTGTTGCAGGCTCAGCTCTGACTACACCAAATCTTTGCCTAATCTTGCCACTTAGCCTGGATCCAACCCTGATTGACCTAACATTAAGCAGAAAATTAATCTTACACTGAAGTAAAAGTAGAAAAGTAAGTAAAGTTAAGTAGAAGAGTAATCTTACAAGAACATACACTAACCACTGCTGGTGCACTGCCCTCCCCTGGCCCACTCCCTCCCCTCCTTGCTCCTTGGCCACCCTCCAATCCCAGGAATCCAGGGATCCTTTAGGAGATTTAGGAGTTTTGCTGTTTCCTGGACCTTTCCTGAAACTCCTGCACGGCTGAGCCAGGGTCAGCCCTGTCCATTCTGAGCAAGGAGCAGCACAAGGGGTGTTTGGTGATCCCCAGTGCCCCTGGGACATCACATTACTGCCTGAATTAATGGAATAAATCAGCCAAGAATCCATTTTCTTCATGCAGGAAAGCTGGTTCTTTATTCACCTAATCATTTTTATACACTTTTCACAGACCTCACATGTGGCTCCCATTGATTAGTAGTTTTCTTGCCACCTAATTCATTGGTTAGTAAATAGTTTTTTACTTATCCATCAGATCTCTCCATTCCTGCACTGTTTACATATTTTTTTCTACTGGTTCTCATGGGATAAACCCCTTCTTATTGCAGGTGCATTTGTTTTTCACCCTCAGAACAGGTTGTTGTGTTAACAAAGTTCTCATCCTCAAAATAGCTTCACATGGGAACTTGCAAACTGCTTGGTAGCTGCACGTGGAGAGGTGACAGGGCAGCTTTGGCAATTCAGCAAAGCCAGGCCTGCCTTCATAAGGCCTTTTTTTAATAATTCTTCTACCTGTCTACCTCACCTGAATGAACCTGGGGACAGACAGGTGCCTCTTGAAGCCTTATAAGCAGAGGTGTGGGCATCCTCTGACATCCCTGGGGCTCCTTGTGCCCCTCTGCTGCCCAGAGCTCACAGGTAAGTGTTAAATTAGTCAGTGATTAAGTGGTGCTAAACCCTTCAAACATAATCTCTTGATCAAGTTTGGCAAGGGGACCCAGTCTGAACCTCAAAGGGTCTCTCTTACCCTTTGCACTTTTATTTTTCTGGTCTCCATGTGAGTTATTTTACATTGATTGTGTAATCAATTTTCTTTTGTGGGCTTTATCTGTACAGCGAATAGCAGAGTAAACGTTGCCATTGAACTCTGCTAGTTTGAGCTTTAACAAATTTCCATCCAACCTCCGTTTGCCAGTACCTTTGATGGTGGTTCCATTTGGTGGCAAATGGAGGCTGGATAGAAATGTAAAGAACACCACCATGGTGGTTCTTTAGACTGCCTGAACCACTAATTCACAACACCATCACACTAGTTCAAAAACAGCAGTCCACACTGCACTATTGCTGCAATCCTCTCCACTATTGTGGTAAACCTTCCCATTAGGCAAGGGCATTCCCCAGATTTGTGGGATGTATCTATAGGCCCTGAAAGAACTCGAGGATATTATCCTTTTCAATATAAAGATAGAAATTGATCTATTTCAAGGAAATGTGTGGTACATTCTGTTGAACGTTATCATACAGCACATAAAACAAAATTCGAAGTAAATCAAAGTGCTTACTGCAAAATTGCAGTTTTCTACATCTTCTGATTACTGTAGTTCCATTTTCCTTTAAGAGAACATTGACAGCTTTTATGGTGATTATTCCCACACTTATCCATCTATTTTTTCTTGGAAGTAAATATTCTAGAATTCACTGAGTACATTTAGAGTTGCTGAAGCTGGGAAAGTGTTAAGCATGTAAAAAGGAAGAGTGAAAAATCTGTAAACATTAAGTTCTTGCCTGGTAATTAGTGTTGTATTTTCTTATTTTTAGAATAATCTGTGCTCTTAGTCATTGGTTTTAGTCACTCCAAGAGGAGTGACTAATCCAACTAGAAAATAATTAAGCACCTTCAAAGAGAAGAGAAATGTATTAACCATGAAAATGACAACATGGGGGTGGAAATTAAGGTGAATGACATGTAGTTTTAAAATCCTTGCAGGTTCCCAAGGACAACAGAACCAGGTAGGTTTGTGACAGACCATGAGCCTTTGGTGTAATATTGTAGCATAGAGGGTCTTTTTTAGTTTTGTTTTATTTAGAGCCTTACCTTGAAAATGTGTACAGGACTTTGAGGTGCTACAACTAGAATTTAAGCAGTTCAGTGCCATGAGGCTGTACTCACCTGTAGAGCCATTTAAGGGCTTTGGAATGGTCAGTGGTAGAAGCACCCACTGCAAGGTCTTTGGTGGAAGCACCAGGTAATCTGAGCTTTTATAACAGCAGGAATCTGTCTCCAGGATTTGTTAGATTAGGTTGTAAAAGAAACTGTAGTTGTTATGTTTCAAAATTATTAGTCATAATAAAAAATATTATCTCTGATCTTTAAGTTAACATGGAGTAAAAAAAAAACAAAAAACAGTTGTTCTACTCCTTCTACTCCTGCAGTACACTTGAAAAGCTTTAACTTGACTTTATGTGGAATATTAATACAGAGATGATATGAGAATGAAGTTGGAAGAACGCATACATGTAATACATATAATTTGTCAGCCAAGGAAAAACCAGAAAAGCCCAAGCACAATGAGTAGGGCTTTAGCAGTGTGCTG
Organism: Ploceus nigricollis; assembly: GCA_013399945.1. NCBI lineage: Eukaryota > Metazoa > Chordata > Aves > Passeriformes > Ploceidae > Ploceus > Ploceus nigricollis. The sequence goes on from VXBC01003772.1 coordinate 351,539, forward strand.
CTAGGTCTCAGCCAGAAATGCAGTCCTGAGAGATTTGTCCATTGGGTTTAGGTGCACAGGATGTTCTAGAAACTGCAAAGAGAGAGACAAGAGCAAAGGACACGTAATCTGCCACTGTAAAATGTAGTTTTCTGTAGTTTTAATCGAGGTAAACAGTTCCAGCTCTCAGTCTTTCTTCAGGAGAGAGGCTCCAGGCCCCTAATCAGCACTTGGCTGGGTTTTCCCTGTATCTCCACACCTCTCTGATGATGGGGGAGGCCAGCCCTGGACACAGCATTCCACTGGCCTCAGGAGGGCTGAGGAGAGCAGAGGATCCCCTCATTTCTGTGGCTGTGGTTGCTCCTGCTGGCAGCAATCCTCCTGATGCAGCCCAGGACACGATTAGCCTGCTGTGCTGCAAAGGCACATTGGTGGCTCACGTTCAGCCTGGTGTCCCCCAAGTCCTGGCCCACCAAGCTGCATTCCAGCTGGTCACAATCCCAGACACCTTTCCCTGCTGGTGCCTGGCTCTCCAGGTGCAGGACTTCACACTTTGCTGACCTTGGGGATGTTCCTGCCACGTCATTCCTCCAGGTGATCAAGGTCCTGCACGACCTTCTGGCATAGCAGCCACTCTCCCAGGGCTGTGGCGCCACAAACCTGCTCAGGGTGCACTCTGCCCCATCACCTGAGCCATAAGGAATGGCCTCACATTGACCCAGAGCAGTTTAGATAAGATATTAGGAAAAAATAATTCATTGAGAGGATTGCCATGGGTGGAAACAGGGAGCTGGTGCAGTCATGATGCCTGTAGATAATTTAAAACCATGATGTGGCACTTGGGGACATGGTTTAGTGGTGGACTTGGCAGTGCTGAGTTGGACTCAATGACCTCAAGGGTCCTTCCGAACTGAAATGATTTTGTGATTCTATTTTAAATAGGACTGCACCCTGTGGTTACTGGTCTCTAAATGACTCTGGGCCTGAATTTTCATCCCATTTTCAATCCACCCCACTGCTCATCCAGCATTATGGCTCATACAATATAGAGTGCCATAATACAGAGAGAGCACAGTTATCAGCACTGAAAGAATACCTTGTTCCCCTCTGAGGGTTTTCCATGTCTGTATCCAGAAACACAGCAGAGAATCACTGCTGCCCACTGCATTTAGCTTATTACACCACAGCTGATTCCATTTTAAAAATTTCAGGTAAAACACTTCATGTCCCCTCCATCTTTCACATGTTGATATTTTATATGTTCAATCCTGAGAAGCGGAAATATGTCACTTGGAGTGGCAAAAACTGCTGTTTAAGGGAGGTTATTCAGGATCCTGTAGAGTGAGGAAGAGTTTTTGTGTAACAGCCACAAATAGCTGGGACAAGGTCACGTTTGAAAGCTGCTGCCCAAAGGCATGGATGAGAGACACATTATAAAAACCACTGTTGATACTTCTCTTCCTCTTGCCTCCTCCAAATTTCTGGTCAGGAATACTTTTGGAAATGATATCAGACAGTTTGTCTCTCTAACAGCTCTCAGTGTGTTCCTGCAAGTGGGACTAACAGAGAGAGGAGGGTTCTGTACTGACTGTCAGCTGCTGTCTGAAACAGGTAATTCCTCTGAGATCACCCACATTAACATGATCCACTACAACCCCCTGTGTCAACTGTGTGCACAAATCAGGTGTGGGAATTTTTATATCCTTAAAAAAGCATTTTTTAAATTATTTTTGATGGGTTGCTTTGGATTTTTTCTTTTCTCTGCAGTTAATACCTGTGTTCTTTGACTGTGCTACCGTAGCAACAGGTTCCTAATTTTTTAGTAAAATTATGAACTGTGTCAACTCACTGTAAACTCTTCACAGAGAAATAGAAATTCTGACATAGAGATTTTTGTATCAGGAGACAAGAGTGTTATTGTCAGTTATAAATCAGTTCCACAAGTGCAAAAAAAAGGCTTTTTACTTCTCAGGTCCAGTCAATAATATAAAATTAAGGTACAGTTAGCACAGGGACCAGTTGTTTTTCCCCATAATGAGGCTTCAACCCATGCAACACCCTGTCATTTGTAAGCTGACATACCATTGTACATAGGGCAAAGTGATGTCTGCTCTGGGCAGACACATATCTGAATTTTAAAATGCATTACGTGGGCAAAGTAATTCTGTTTTCCTGTTGTAATTATTTTTTCTCTCTTAGTCTTGATCATTCTGCAGATTATCTTCTTTTCAAGGCTGAAATTTATCATTTGTATAAAGTTCTTAGTTTTAAGGGACCCTATAGGATCTGTGGATTATTCAGAACTTGTTTGTGGAGTAGTCATGAATGCTTTTACTACAATTTGATGTAGAAAATGTGTTCATCTTCTGCCTTCCTCTGGCACTCTTAGGCATAGCAGTGAAAACAGAACTTGAACTCAAAACAGCAGTACAGTGGTACACAGCATCAGCCAGCATTTTTGTATTTGCCATTTCGTGCTTCTTGGCATGAATTAAATATTTGTGTTTAGCAAAAAGCCACTAGAGCATATCTCTTCAGCCTGGAAAAAAAAAGGTGGCCCATCTGGGAAAGTAATACATAGCCCTGGAAACACACTGGATTTGATCTGACATCTCTTTCTCATTACAAGGCTCCCACTGTGATTTACTGGACTAGGTACAAAAGAAAAATTTGCAATGTGAGACCTTAGAACTGCTAATTCTTTCTATTCTGGCATGTAATTTTCATTCTCATTTTTCATTTTCCAAACACGATTTGAACGTTTTTCTTTTCTTTTATACTAGTGAGTTTCATCCTCT
>VXBC01003772.1:354925-385956 GCA_013399945.1 Ploceus nigricollis
ATATATATATACATGAAATTAATAATAATATATATATATAATTTCATATAAATACATGAAATTAGTAATGATATATATATAATTTCATATACATACATGAAATAAATAATAATTTCATATACATACATGTGTGTATATACATATATATAAATATATATGGAATTAAAAGAAGGAAAAAGAGAAGAGACTGGGCAGATTACTCAAATAAAAGGAATAATTTCAAACATTATCAGTAACTTTTGTGCCATGAGTTAAACAGCAGCTTAATGACCATGATGAAATCATCACCTGTGCCTCCTTCATTCCTCTCCTCCAACAGCCTGTTCTTCTCAAATGTGTAAAATTGCATGACAGAACATGAGAATCAGGAAGATTTTGCTGAAGACTGGGCTGTGGTTTTGCATGTCTAGCATTCAGAGCTCAGAGGACTATTGCTCTGCCTGGTGTGACATCTGCCTTCCTGTGCAGCAATGGAACATGCATGTGGCACATCAGGCTGGGAAAAGTTCAACCTCTTGGCTGTCTTTAGTTTGTGCTGTTTGAAAGCAGGGATCTGAGGAGTGACCTCAGGGTCCTTAATCACGATTTTGCCACTGGTAGACTTGTTAGGACCAGAGAGGAAAACCACTGCCTGGTAGGACTTCGGGACATCAGACACCAGGGAGTGTCAGCCACTCTCTTGGACCTGAGTTTGGGCTCCAAAATGTCACAGGGGGATGTCCCAGTCATGCTGCAGCCCCAAAATGTCACAGGGGGATGTCCCAGTCACGCTGCAGCCCCAGAATGTCACAGGGGGATGTCCCAGTCATGCTGCAGCTCAGCCTCAGCTCATGAGCTCTGCAGGATCTTTCTTCAGCTGAAAGTCAGTCCTGAATCTGACAGGATGTCCTCCAAACTGGACAGCAGTCTGGTGCCATTCCAGCTTCACCCCAAGGATAAGCTGCTATTGAGCATTGTGCAAAATCTGGAGCAGGGAGATGATTTAGGAAGCAGGCCCAGTCATAGTCTGGACAGGAACAGAAACAGGATTTCCATGGTTCAGGCCCTGTGGTGCTGAGATCACTGATGTTCTGCTGCCACATGTGAGAGACAGGTGAAGGGACAGCACTGTGCTTCCTGCAGCCCGCAAAGCAAAGCTTTGCACATCAGTTTTCCCCCAGAAAACTCTGGTTATATGTGTGCTAAGAGGTTCAGGGTGCCTCAATCAATCTGAGCAGAAATATCTCCCCCGCTCTCTGCACCTGGAATATGATGGAGATGTTGGAGGGTCTCCTCAACACTGCTCCATCATGTCTGTCCACCTCGATTAACACACACAATTTATAAATTAAGTCAGGTTTGGAGCACCTCAGCTCCATTCTGATCCACAGACAGTGTGTCACAATTTATCACTTTGCCTTTGCATGCCTTGTTTCACTGCAGCTACTAAACAAATGGCAGTTGTTGTTGTTACTATTATTATTGCTATTATTATTATTATTATTATCCTGATAATTCTGGCTTGCACAGAGTTATTATTATTATTGTTATTATTATTATTATTCCTATTACTATTATTACTACTATTATTACTATTATTATTATTACTGCTATTATCCTAACAATTCTGGCTTGCACAGAGTATGGGAAGCTTTGCTCTTTTTGCCATGCCTTTCAGCCACAATCAGAAACATAAAAAGGGAATCTGTGGTTACTATTAAGACCATGCCTGGGTACTCTGTGTGACTTAAAAGTGAGAAGGATTTTGTCTTTTTTATCTCATTTGTTACCAGCCTGATTTAAATGATTTCATATCAGTGGAAATGCAAGAGAAATTGCATTAGCTGGAGCTTGTGGTCCCAAGTACCCAAGATAAGCCAGCAGCTTATCCAAGACATTTCACACCTCACTCTTGTAGTACCTGTTAAAAGTGCATCACTTTGAAGGTTATCAGCATGAAGTGGTACTCAATGAGAAAAATGAAAAAATGAAAATGTTTATTCACTCATTATACAGTGTTTTAATTCACTTATTCACATGAAGAGCAAGCACTGTAGGGAAATCACTGTTGCACTATGTATTCTAATACATGACAAATTCAGGAGAAGCTAACCAGGGTCTGTATATTAGGAAAAACAGAAAAATCCACTGTTTTAGTGGCTTCTCATGTGTTTTCATCTTGTTTTCCCAAGTGGCAGTGAGTGACCTCACTTAAAGATTAATCTTTGCATTATGAACAGTAATAGAGCTCCAATACCTTCCTCTGCCAGAACATTTCTTTCAAACAGATGAGAGATATTTTTCCAGAAAAATATCTTTTATAGCTGTATATATAGAGCTATATTCTTATATATATAATATATATAAATATGTATGGTATATATATATATAGCTAAATAGCTATTTTCTGCTCTTTTTCTGGAGACTTTGAGTTTCTGTTCTTTCCCAGATGCTGTTGATTTAAACTCAGAAAATATTCAAACTTGAGGTAGATGTGTAACATAATCATGGTCTTAATTAGACCCAGGTTTTTTATAATCTGTCTGAAAAGAGGGCAAAAAAAAATGGAAATTGTTTATTTTATTTCCAGAATTCATAACAGAATTTTTAACCTCAAAATTATAGATTTTTCACTGAAGGAATTTGTGACTATGTTGAATTCCAGGTTTAATATAGTTCCTGTTTCCCACCAAAGAAAGAAGCAGCACCTTTTAAATTTTTTTCTTCTGGTTTAAGTTACTTTTTAATTGACATGGGTTTTTTTAAAACAGAACTTGCATTTGGGATGAAAGTTCTAGTTTAAAATGACGTGTCATACACGAGTGAAAACTGGTGAAAGTGTCCTTTAAGCACCAATAGCAGGTGGGAAAAAACCAATGAGAATATAAACAGTTAATAGGCAAAATTTAGATGCTCCAAAGCTGCAGTAATACTAACAAATGTACCAAAACTAGTGTTTTTCTAGAAAAAAATAAGAAATATTTAGAAGAAATAAAGACTTCATCAGGTCTTTATTGCTCTTTGTTTATTTATTTATCACTTGGCTAAGTAAAACTCTTTGGAAAATGAGGGGAACTCCAATATTTCTGCTCTGAGGCACTGAACAATCTGCAGTCAGCCTTTGTCAGCTTCAGATCCATCTCCATCCTGGCAGTGAGGAAATAGATTTGTTCACTAATGTTTGACTTCATCTCATCAGCAAGAAAAGACATCTATTTCTTGGGATGAGACACTGCCCACTGATCATTTTATGGTAATTAATCACAGCCATATTAATTAATTAATATAATATATTAATATAATATTATTAAGAGGAAAATAATCATATTTCCTCTTCTATGTTGTTTTGCTGTAAGAAACTATAATGTTTATAGTAAATTAATCTAAAAGAAGCATCAAAAATGCCTCTCTTTTCATTTTGAAAGGCGTAATTTATGTTACTTCTGTGACAACATGAATAGTGCTGCAATTAACAGCCTGTGATGCTTCCCATGCTAAATCTGCTTTTCAGATATTCATCATTCAGATGTAAATATTTACCCCACATTCAAATGAGCCTCATTGATTGGGAGCAACTCTTTATCATTCACTAGTCTAGAGGCAACAAAATCATATTCATGCTTCAGTTACTTCAAAATAGCCAATTTTTAATCATTTTAATCACTACTGCCTTGTTAATATGTATTTAATTAATTATAAAATGATAGTAAAGAAGGACTTGAACTCTAATTTCAGTCGCGAACTTAAACTAAGCTTAAAATAAATTTTATTCTCTATGTGGCAGAGTCAAAATTAAGATCACATCAAAGTTTACACCTAACACACCTGACATTTCTTTATTTTACCTGACTTTGTAAAGTGCATGCTCTTTTGAGCTTTTTTTTTTGTTTTTTTTCCCCACACCTCACATGTTGGCTTCTCGTGTATGAATTACATCTTCCTGCACCAATTTGTGCTTGTCCAGGTCTGTTCTGTTTCAGTCCAGGCTCAGATACTGTGAATTTCAGTAAATGAGGAGTGACAGGCAAGGGCAGATAAATGTGTCTGGGTTTTTTTGGTTGTCTCGTACCTGTAGGAAATGGAAAGGCAGAAACTTCCACAGGTACTGGAGGGTTTGATTTGCAACCTTGGAAGAAGCTTGGGTTGATGTAAGAATAAAAGTACACAGACACAAAGCAGAAAAACTATAAACTTATGTTTCTATAGTTGTAAGTAAGAATGTGCCTTAAGTAAGTGAGAAACTGTATTGGGTAAGATGGTGAAGGGTTTATAGTGCAGTAATGAAATTGTATAAGAGTTCAGATGTTATGATAGAAGCACATGTGTGTACATTCTATGGCAGCCCATTGGATAAAAGTATCCACAGTGCAGCAGAATTAAAGGTGATAGGTTGGAAAAACAAAATAAACTTTGTGGCAGCTTCCCATTGGATTAGAATGTGATATATTGGCTTATAGTGAAAAAACTTGTGACTACTCTGAGCTATGGCTGAGTTCTTACTCTGAAATCTCACAGCCTCTGAGGCTGATGTTCATCTGAGCAATAAATCATTTTTAGCCCAACCAAGTAGTCCCAACCCTTCAGTAAGGTGTTGATAATAATATTAAGGCAGCATCAAGTTTTTGTAGGTTGTGTTTGCTTGTGCAGCAGGTCACCCAGAGGAGACAGGCAAGGAGAAATCCTCCTGTCACTTCTCACCTGTACCACAATCCTTGTTCCAGCTTTTACTTGGAATTGGCAGCTGCAGAGGTGTGAACAAGGCTGCACACTCCCCTTTTGCTCCCACCACCTCCAGCTTCTTCTGCTCCTCAGCTCTGTGTCACACACAGACAGGAAACTCCAATGTCATGCACATCTCATGCTGCTCACCTGGGCTTTTTGCAGTTCTCTCCCATCAGCCACTCTTCTACCCCACTGAACTTCTCCTGTCCTCCTCATTTAGCTCAGCCCCTCCCAGCAGCCAGTTTGTTCTTTTCTATTCCCAGTGTATCAGATAATGTCCCTCAATGTGCACTAAATCTGACATCTCTGGGAGCAGCATTTAGGCATGAGCCTAAATGAGCTTTCTGGAGCTCCTTGTGCCATTCTGTCACGTTTTTATCTCTTTCTCTCTGCCTAAGGGGTAACTGTGAACGGTGTTAAGTACACAAATTAGGATAGGAAATATTGCCTCTTAAAATCTGAAAGGATAGTATGTTTTACTTTGGGAATCTCACTCTCCATCAGCTGATGAGCACTTGTTGCATTGCCTCTCATCCTTCTCAGATTAAAGTAGCACTTCTAAGCCAAGTATATCTCAGTCACTTAAGATTGGTGACTTTCTCCCAGATTTTATTGCAAAAGAAACCTCAAAAAGCAGTCAGGTGAAAGCATTTCCTGAGCATGGTCACCAGTAATTGGAGCTGCTGGAGCTCTTTTTTCATGTAGCTCAGCTTTTCCTCTGCTGATGATTATTCTAATCCCTGGTACCTGCAAAGCAGTGGAAGATACAAACAAGTCTCCTACGTTCTAGGGGCTACACTAATGTAGCCACAGACAAAGCAAAAGTCATTAAATATGAGTTCTTCTAATAAGCAGTTGAAAAAATTTTGCTATGGATGAGATTATTTGTGCTTCCAGTATAGATGCATGCTGAGAAATAGAGAGAAGAAAACCTTCTGTCTTCTCATGGAAATAAAACTACTGAATTAAATATCATCCACAAAAATGTGATTTAGCTCAAATAAATGGCATAGGCTGTGGTTTGGTTTTGGTGGTTTTTAGGGTTTTTTTTTGGGTTTTTTGGTCTTTTTTGTTTGGTTGATTTTTTTTTTTTTTTTTTNCACCACTGAGGGAGCTTTTGAGAAGCTCCTGAGAAAAATATTTTTTTTTTTTTTTTTTTTTTTTTTTTTTAAGTGTGTTACAGAAAACATTTATTTCATGTGGAATAAGCTCCCTATTTTTCAACAAAGTGAATTAAGATCAATGGTTCAACTGTTCAGGTCAACTGTTGAGTTTGCTCAACAGTTTCAAAATGCCTCCCTTCTTCTTCCTACTTTTTTTTTGACAAAGATTGAACCAAAAACTTTTTCCTTGAAAATTTGTTTTTGTGAATTTCTGCTCTCCTCAATTCCATGGGGAAGATCACAGATATTAAAAAAAAAATGCAATTAAGTAAATCTGAAAATATTTTATTTGGGCTGCAGGGCTAAGAATACTTTACAGGGATTGTGGGCAGGGAAAGCATCATGATATAAGGCCAAGATTTCAATTATTTATATTCTTAACTAAACTTTAGCCTGTCTGCTCTTATTTTATATGATTAGGAACAGAGTTTTTAAACAAGTATTTTTTTTCATGACCAGTTAAGGTGATGCATCACAAAACTCAGGGTTTTTTTTTCTGTGAAGAACCATTCCAGTACAAGCTGTATATCACCTCAATTAGGCACATGCAGCTCTGAAGCTCTTATCTTAATCCCTGTACTGATAAAACAGTAATTGTTCTGAAACACTACAAGGGAAACCGTGACTCAAGGAAGGACACAATGTTCCAAGTGATCTCAATTACTCTAATGTAACTAATTCTTTTGTCCACCATCTAAATTTAATGCTTCTGTCTCCCTGAGCATTTGTCACAAGATCTCCTGTATTATTGGGTTTGTGCTGACCTGTCACTATCTAGTCTGCATGCTCAACCAAACCAAAAGAATTGCCTTCATTTACCTGACAAGTCTTTTGAGCCCTCAATTCATCACGGTGTTTTAAGTGTTTTAATCAGTTACACGTGAATCATTAGCTCAGTGTCTCCTCAAAAGATCAGATTTTTTACCTTCTACCTGGTTTTGGGGGATTTTCACATGAAGAGCTAAACTTCTGCTCCAAGTGAACACTATTGACTCATACTTTGTGAAGATTTCATTTTGGCATCTACAGCCTTCAGGAGAGTTACTTCACATGTGTATCATGAAGAAAATAAAAATTTGCCCATCAGCTTAAGTTGTCCTAGTAGAGTGAAAATTTGCCTAATGGCAAGCAGTTTGTTCTTTTCTATTTGCAGGGTATCAGATAATGTCCCTCAACATGCACAAAATCTGATATTCTTGTTTCTCTGGGAGCAGCATTTAGGCACGAGCCTTTCTGGAGCTCCTTGTGTGTAACAGGAAATATTGCCTCTTAAAATCTGAAAGGATAGTATGTTTTACTTTGGGAATCTCACTCTCCATCAGCTGATGAGCACTTGTTGCATTGCCTCTCATCCTTCTCAGATTAAAGTAGCACTTCTAAGCCAAGTGCAGCTCAGTCACTTAAAAGGATGGGTGACTTTCTCCCAGATTTTATTGCAAAAGAAACCTCAAAAAGCAGTCTGGTGAAAGCATTTCCTGAGCATGGTCACCAGTAATTTCCTCACTCCTAGTACAAGTAAAAATAACAGAGAAAGACAAAAAAGATAGTCCTGGAAAGGGTTTGTGAAGAAGAGGCTATCTAAAATGTTGTTTAAAAACAACAGGAGGAAGGGAGGTAGACAGGCCAAAGTATATAGGACAAAAAAGGGGACAGAAGAGCTCTCTTTCAAAGGACTACTAACTGCAGTAGCTCATATGAAATCTTCATTTGGGAATTCCCTTAACAACAATTTGCCATGCCATCTTCTGGAGCAGTAAGGGTGGGTTTATTTTATACTGCATCATCTCTATTCTCTTGCCTATCCTAAGAAAACATTGTTGCCTGTTGGACAATTTAATGGCTTTTAAACCTTGGGTGGTTATGTTTTGCAAATGCAATTCATAATGTTATAAGATAACAAATAGAAACTATTATTTGTTCATTTGTAAAGTGCAAATTTATTTTTCATCTGACATAGTGTGTCTTTTTGTAATCCCCAAATGAAGAATGCAACACCCTCCAAACCATTTCCCTGTCTGGCTGCCAGTGCTGTCTCTCCTGTTCTCTGTGGGGCCTATAGCAGCCTGATGTCCCTTAGCTTATCCAGCCTTAATTCTAGATAAGCCAGCACTATGTGATTCTGAGCCCAAATCTCAGCCTAGACACTTTTGATTTTCAGCAGGCCACCACTTACCCCACAGTGGGATTGGATATTCTGCCTGTCCAGGTCAGAAAAGAAGATAGGACCTTTCCAGAGTCATGAAAGGTCAGAAAAGAAGATAGGACCTTTCCAGAGTCATGAAAGGTACTGTAGAGCCACAGGTTTATCCCTGCTTCCACTGGGGCAGAGCCTTGTTCCTTCACAACCTGTGCCTGACAGCAGGATACGCCCAGAGTACGTAATGCAATCCAGAGAAAGGACAGAAGGGAAGTCCCACATCCAAGCTTTTGGTGCAGCTGGACTGCTCTGACTTCTGTCAGAGCCTAGAAGGAGGCATGGGCCATTGGGAGAACCTTGCAGACCAAGCCAGCTCACATTTCAGTCTTGGGGGCCCAAAAGAGTGAGCAAATGAATTTGTTTTTAAAGCCCTTGGCAGAAATTTGCTCGTGGCTGTGTTGTTTCCTCCAAAGGGGCCAAATTACCAGGAGCAGAGCAGAGCTTAGGGCTTTTACTTTAGATTAAAAAGTTTTGCTGAGGATAGCTTCTTCACTGGATGTGGAGAAATAGTGTAAAGACAGAACTGTGGCTGCAGCCAACACTTATAGCACATTGGAAGAGCTGGATATTCAGATCAGAAAGGCAAATTTTGTGCCTCATTCTGAGCTAGCACTGCCCTCGCTCACCTGAACCTCTGGAGTCCAGGCTTACAGCCTTTAAAACTAGAATAACTAGTGCTCACAAGTCTGCTTGGACACTTGCATGGATAAACATTTGTGTGTAAGGACAGAGTGATTGCCATGGCATAGCCTCGGGCAGTCTCTTGTGGCATGACACCAGGCTCAAGGCTTTGTTCAGCTCTCAGGTTTTTAAACAGCCTTGTGGTGGAGAAGTGTTTATATTCTATCTATTCAAGCATAGACAATCAGTTTTGGCTCATGTTTTGTTAATTGTCCTTAGGTCTGGACCTCTAGGAAATTTATAAGATAAATAATAACTAAATGACAGCTTTTTAAAGTTAATTATGGGATACAATTGGATAAATATTATTTAAATAAAGGGTACTTATGACAGGATCTCCTTATCCCTCAGGTAGGAATTTCAGAAACCTTGTAAAAAAAGTTTTCTTCATCAGTCTTTTCAGTTTTAGCCTTGTATATACAACTCAGTTCTTAACTGATTATAACATAAGCACCTGGGATTCTTTTCCATCACCCCAGGAAACAGATTAATCACTTAGACCCAAGCTGTTTGAGAGAGAGGAGTACAGCATTCAGAAGAAAGAAAGAGAACTGAGGGAGTTTTACTAAAAGACACATTTTCTGTACTTTTGCTTTCATGCTTTCATGAATTTCCATGAACACACCCAATCTGTCCCAGAATTTGTTTGTCTAACCACGATTTCAGAAGATTAGTTTTGCTGCAGAAAGTTTCAGACCTGGCTAGAGCTTCCAAGCCTTGGCAGTGTCTAATTCTGAGCCTTTTGAACAGCTAGCTTGTCAAACCCACCTGTCTTTATCATAAAGCTAATTCTTTATCATAAAGCTGATTCTGAGTCTGTCAAGCTTTGATTTCATCAGTTTGGTCTGAACTGTCCTCCCCAGAAACACTGGAGTGGGAGCACCAGTGCCTGGAGCTCTCTCAGGTTTGTGTGAGTGGTCAGCTGGCAAACAGCCAGACTCTGAGGGTCACCACTGAAAAATGCAAAGATTGTAAAATATTAGCTCCTTTCTTTCCTGTGACTCTGGGGAAATGCCCTGCTGAGGGGTTCAGCTGTAGGACACAGAGTGTGTGTGGCCACAGCCCAGTTTGAGCAGCCCCTCTGGCTGGTGCTTCAGCTCAAATGTTCTCTTGTTCCCAGAGCTGCAATGAATCCCCTCAGATCTGGGGAGCCAGATTTTGCAATGAATCCCCTCAGATCTGGGGAGCCCTTGCCTGTTTTTCAACCAACTCTGAGCATTAAATGGACATGGCCAGACAGCCCCAGAAAACACTGTATGAAATATGGGCTCACCTCTAGGAGGGTTAGGGAAGAAGAATGGAAATATATTTGTTTCCTTATAGAAAGAAGGGGAAATACTCTTTTAGGTTTGATTAGCCAAAATCGTTTCTTTATCTCACCACTGTTGCATGTTGTGGCATGACTGAGGAAAGAAAAGGAGAACTTTAAATGACTGCTACGAGTTAAGGCAAGGTGAGAAGATACTGACCCAAGCCTCTTTGAGCCTTTAGAGATTGCTGCCTTATAATCAAATCAAATAAAGAGTTATTTTCTTTGTTGTGTGTTTTATCCAGGCAGAAGTTTGCCTAGGAATGTTGAGCACTTGCTGCTTCTCTGCATGTTGGTAAAGTTGCTCTTTTCTGTTGAGGGTACAGTGTATTTTGTCTGGTCCCTCTTTGCTGGAGGGGCTGTATTTCACTGTGGGTCTTCTGTACCAGAGTTCAGATATTCTATCAGCTTTTCTGATGGAATTGGTGGGTAACTAACAAGATATGCTGTGGTACATTCTTCTTGGACATAACTGAAGAGAATGAGTCTCACTGAGCCTACAAAATTATTTCTGTCATCTTTCAACTGTAAACCTAGAACCCCAGATAGCAATTTTAAATATTTTAAAGAAGAAATTAAAAAGAAGAAATTTAAAAGAATGTTTCTTTTAATAAAGAAGAAAGAAACATTCTTTCTGCCCTGTGTTTAGAGAAATCCTTCTCAAGCTGGCTAAAAGTATACTCCATGTGAAAATGCAGTGTGTTTATCCGTGGAGCTCCCTTCAAGCCAAGCCAGAAGAGTTTCTCCACGTTCTGTACCACAGAAATTGTATGAGCAGAGGGATGGGATACATTTGTGCTGGTATTTGCTTTCCTTGAACTCCCTACACCGTTTCTGGAGAATTATTTCTGCTTACAAGGGAAGTGGTGGGACAGATAAGGAGCTGCAGCTGAGGCTGGTGAGCATTTCACTGGTAAATGAGCAACACATGTTGGATGCCCTCCAGCCCCCCTGTTCACAAGGCTTTTTTATCAAGGTATTTCCTTTGAAGACTGTGAGCTTGTTAATGTAAAGTACTAAGACTGAGTGAACCTGAAGTGGATAGATTAAATAAGTGCTGCCTGCTTTCTTTTCCCTTTTTTTCTGTTTATTTTATTGTACATAGGCTCGATCCATGGGTTAGGAGGAGCCCTGTGTTTTCTGTCAAAAAGCTTGAACCTCAGCCTCAGTGACAGAAATGGCATGAAAATTTGTTATGCACTGGAGATAACTAATTTGTCAGTTTGTTTGATGGAATTCTTGGTATAGAGTTTGCATCCCTCCCTTTTTAAATTCTCCTCTGGTTTTGCAAGTGTACCCTCTTTTTTTAAAAAATTCTAATCTATCTAATCTATTAATCCTAATCTATTTTTTCCTTTAGTCTAGTTTGTCAAGCTTGTGTCTAAAGGCAAATGAGAGAACAGTGCTGTCACTTCTAATGAATGACAGAACTAACCTGATCTTAATATGAACTAATGCTATGAAATTATGAAAGAATTATTGTTACATTAAGTAACCATAATTACCTATTACCTACAATATGACAATAATAAGTACACCTGGTATAAATTCAATTATCTCTCACCTCTAGCTGTACCATGTATAACAGAAAGACAGGACATAGCAAGTTCTGAAGGCCCCAGAACAGCTGTGGGAACATACCTGATTTTAACACAGGGGGAAAATGGCACCCAGAAAATGAATGAATGAAGTTACTCCTGCACATTAAACAGTTAAAAAGCTCAAACTGACCAAGATTTTCTAATCAACATTTCCTAATAAAACAGTTATTAATAGTTGTTGTAGAGGGAAAAAAGCTATGGTAACCACAGTACCTAAATGCAGAGGAAATATTCTTTCAGTCTTGGTGAATATTGGTTTCTCAAGTAACACTTGTGTGGCAGTACATGGTGTTTTTGTGTACATTCCTTACATTAGACAATATAAGTTTGTTTACAAAGTGATTATGGCATACAGGCTTGGGTCCTGTACAGTTTGGATGGAGTTTTCTTGTGTTAAATGTTATTTTCTGCTATAGGTTAGATTCCTGAATAAGAATATTCCATGGGTTTTGAGGCATCCCTCTTCAAAGCTTCTCTACCAGGGAAAGCAATATGTTATTTATGTTCTGCTGGCTGTTGGATGCTGCTGTGCTGAGCCCAGGGTGAGCAGTGGGACCCTCTGGAATACAGTGCTGCTCATTGTGAGGGCTGGTGCCACTTACTGGGGCCATGAAAAACAGCTTATAAGGGCTGTGCAGAGGGAGAGCATGAAGCTGGCAAATTCAACCTTTACTTTGACATTTTACTACTCCACTGAAGACTGTTAGAGATTTTTGGTAAGCTAAATTTGAGAGATATATATTGAGATATATATATGGATGCAAACATCCCAGCCCTGGTTTTCTATTATGTAGTTAAACTTGTTAACTTGTAACAAGTAAACTTGTAAACAAGTTAACTTGTAAACAAGTTAACTTGTAGTTAAACTGGTCTTTCAAGAATAATTTCTGGAATTCCAGCATATTCTTATCTCAGTCTGTGTTCTGGGGTTCTTGGCACTTTAATGTGTTTATATTATTTTTTTTAAACTGTACAGGTCTTACATATTTTTTGTTTTTATGTAAATTTAGTCCATGCAAATAATTATTATTTGACAACTGAAGTTTTTTTCCCAAAATTATTAAGTTCTTCTAAATAATAAGGAATGTATAAAAAAATTAAAATTCTGTGGTAATTTTCTTTCAAATTATGTTTGTTTGTGAAAAAAAAAGGAGAAGATTTATACTTTTGGGTCATTCATTAAAGAAAAAAAAGAGATAATTTATACTTTTGGGTCATTCTTTGTAATTTCAAACTTTGTCCTCAACAGTACTGCAGCTGAAGTTTCTAATGCTCAAAAAGGTAAATAGATTCTTGCAGCACCCAGGGAAGAGGGTGAACACACAGACCTTGGGAGTGACAAAGGAAAGGAGCTGGCCCTTGGTCTGATTTCTTTCTTGAGTCCTGTGCATGGCTTGGAAGCCTGGCAGTATTGGCACTCCTGTTTTCACTCTGCACTTGCAATGGTGCATCAGACCCTGCCTGGCTCTTGCTTGCTCTGTGGTTTTCTGTGATTCCTGCCCCCCATGACTTGTGTCATGTGCAGACAAGGGGCCTGAGGAAGAGCAGCTGAAGCTCTGTGCTCAGGATGGTGCCTCAGAGTTTAGCTTTTGTATTTTTTCAGATTCTGGGCTGCTTTAGCGTGCGCTTCTGAGCTTCACATTATGGGATGGTGAGCTCTGTGCACAGAGCAGGGAGACAAAACAATTCCTTCTCCAGCTGGGCACCAAGGACAAATGATCCAAATCCCAGGCCCAAGAGCACAAACAACGTGGGCTGGAGAGAGAAAAACAAGCAGGATGGGACTGCATGGGCTGAAGCTGGAACTGGACAATGAACTGCAAGATGCAAATGGAGCAGAACTGATCAAAGGGAGAGCCCCCGTGAGCGGCCGTGCATTTTGGGACCATTTTGGTTCCTCTTGGGTGCAGCCCTGGCTGGGCTCTGGTGCTGCCCAAGGTGGATCCATGGAGGAGATCCTTTGAATAAATCCCTGCTTTATTCTTTAGCTCTGCCCAGCCTCTGCTCTAGGTCAGCCTTCTCAAGGCATCAAGGAGAGCATCTTTACCACTTGTGCTACTCAGTTACTGCCCAGCTCCAACACAGCTCCTTCCACTGAGTCCTCAAGCACTGGCTCATTTTCTGTGGGGTCACAACAGAAACAAACCAATAACCAGGGGTTTGTCTTCCCCCTGTTTCAATAACATTGAGTAAGTGCTTGTATTGGTAGTAAGAAGAAGGTTTTAAAAGGAAAGGAAGGCTTTCAAGTTTAGAGATTTCACTGAATAATTGTTTTTCTTATTTCTGCCCACATGATGGCAGTATAAGTTAATCCAAACGAATAAAATAATAAAAAATTATAGCTTTACAACAACAGAGTTCTGTTGCGCTCCCCCAAAATCTGAAAAGCCATGAGAAGTTTCCAAAAGCCATTATGACCAGTTATGAAAGGATAACTCTTCTTATTGTAAAAGCCCCAGAGACTTAAGAAGTGGTGAGGCATTGCTTCACGCAGGAACCACAGGGAGCTAATTCCGGATGGGTACGGAATGGTGCTGGGTTAAAAATAAAAGTGGTCAGTACAGCTTTGTCAGTCATGCTTGTCTTCATCATTTGTAGTCAATAAAGTCATTGAAGGGTAATTGCCACTCCCTGGCATGGCTTTTGCAAGTGCAGAACTGGAGGTTTGAGGCTGCACGGGCAGCTGGATGCTGAGTGTTTCATCTCTGGTAAAAGCACAGAGAGTCTAAACAGACAGACTATTGAGACACCAGCTGCAAAAAAAAGTTAGGCATTCCTTCAGAAGGATTATAACAGGAACAAAATGCATTGAATTTGTCAAGCTCTTCATCTAATTGTAAGTTGAATCAAGAGAGTTTGGGGGGGGGCTCTGAATGTGTTTACTGGGTGGAATCAGAGAGTTTCACTGAATTTTGTCAGTAGTCACAAATTAAAGCTTATAATGTTAAAAAAAAGAAAAATGAAAAAAACCAAACCCCTAGATACAACCCAACCAAAACCAGTTTTTTTTCTGAGCTTTGACATATCTGCAAGCACATGCTCTTTTTTTAAAATTTTCTGTGCACTGTAACTTAAAATTCTAGTACAGTTAATTTTAATATTCTTTTTTTCATATCAGCTTCAGATAAGAAAATGTCAATAGCTGAACTGTGTGCTTTGAACTGCAAAAAGATTAAACAGATACTCAGGTCAGCCCAAATGCAAGAATAAGAGGCATCTATGAAGGCCATCATGTTCCTTTGGGTCAGGTCTCAGATGAGTGACACCTGTAACCAATTGCTTACACCTGTAACCAATCTGTACTCCTGCTCAGATTACAGAGCATGAGAGCACAAGTAACACTTTTTTCATTTTCCTCGGTTTTTTGAACTCTTGAGTTCAGTCTTAACAGATGTGGTTTTCTTTGTCTTTTTCCTGATGTTGATAAATGAGGAATTGCAGCAGTACTGTTTTATTTGTGCAGCTTTGGTTCTTGAAAAACTTGGACTTCTGGGTGTCTGGAGACCTGCATGGCATGTACATGCAGATATGAAGTTAAGGAGTGGGAGCAGCTGAAACACCAGGGTGAGTAATCCTTTGCTCTGTTTGTTTGGCACAGCTGAAGTTTGTGTTTCTCAGGTTGCAGAACGTTATACAATGCTAGTCCTTCCTGGCTTCTTGTGTGGCTACCATGGCTAATGAATCTTATCATGCATCTCTTTTACCTGCTGCTGTCTATAATGTGAAGTCCTTGCTCTCATTATTTATACTTTATACAGGAACTTTATATACTTTATATAGGGACTTATGTGGCATGCTACCTTGCCACATGTTTGGAGTTAAGACTCAAGTGATACCTAAAAATAAACCCCCAGAAGTGCTGTGGTAACTCCTTCCTGTGTCTATGTATGACTGGTACTACTCATGGGACAAGTCCTGATGTCACCAGTGTCTAGGGAGTTTTCTGACACATAATTCCTGTAAATTTGATCAAGTGTTCATTTTGTTTTACCCTTACTTGCCTCTGTAATGTTTTTCTCTTGGAACATGTCACTTTCTCCTCAGTAGGTAGCCTACAAATAATACTTCTAGAAATTGCCTCTCAAAACTTCGTAAATGTCTTTTTCTTCTGTTTTCTCACCCCACCTCTTGTATTAAAAAAAAAAAACCCNATTAACTCAGGTAAAATGGGCTATTTAGTAGATAATCCAAGACCAGAGTCTCCTGTGCCAGGCCCCATTCACATTAGGAGCAGGAAAAAATGTCTTCTTTAAAGTGAATAACATGAAAAAAAAAAAAAAGAANGCTGTCCCGCATTTTACCATACTGAGCTATTATTCCACCAGGAAGTTTTCCCATTAATTCCACAGAATAGGTCAGGTTGGAAGGCACCACAACAGGTTTTGTCTCATCTCCCTGCTCAAGCAGGGCCATTCCAGAGCACATTGTACAGGATTGTTCCCAAGTGGTTCTCAAATATCTCCAGTGAGGAGACTCCATGCCTCTCTGGGATATTTTGGAGTATTTCTGTGCAGGAGGTGAACATTCCTACAAGGCTTCACCTGTGCTTCTTGTTCAGTTTGTCCTGTGCACCACCTGTTAGAGTGTGCAGAAGGTACAGGGGAGGCTCCCTTGTCAGGAGGATATCATCAGTCTTTTTTGCTTGTGCTGCCTGGTTAGAATAAATTAAAATGAAAAAAACCTAATCCCTTCTTTTATAGATTTAAATGGATTTAGAGACCCCCCAGCTCTTTTTCACAGAGCTGCTTTCCAGCAGGTCAGTCCTCAGCCCGTGCTGGTGCACGGGGTTATTCCTCCCCAGGCGCTGGACCCTGCATTTCCCACTGTTGAATTTGACACAGTTCTTTTCTGTCCACCTCTCCAGCCTGTCGAGGTCCCTCTGAAGGGATGCACAGCACTCTGGGGCCATTGCTCCCATCTCTGTGTCATCAGCAAACTTGCTGAGGGGGCATCTGCCCCTTTGTCCGAGTCATTGATGAGTAAGTTAAACTATACTGGGACCAGGATAGAGCCCTGGGGACATCACCAGTGCCAGGCCTCCAGCCAGACCCTGTGCCACAGCCCTTGGGATCTGCTGTGCAGCCTCTTCTCAGTCCCCTGAAATCTCTGCTCCTCCAGCCCACACTCCCTGAGTTTGCTCATGAGGATGTTGTGAGAGGGTGCTGAAAGCTTTGCTCCAGTCCAGCCAGACAATATCCCCTGCTCTCCCCTCACCCAATTAACTCAGGTAAAATGGGCTATTTAGTAGATAATCCAAGACCAGAGTCTCCTGTGCCAGGCCCCATTCACATTAGGAGCAGGAAAAAATGTCTTCTTTAAAGTGAATAACATGAAAAAAAAAAAAAAGAAAATTCAGATACAGCTTCCACTAAAAGCTAGGTAAGAAAGTCAGGCTCTTGCAAATTAGGAAAATGTCACATCAGGGACAATGAGGGGAAAGTGTTCCAAAAGATAAACATGGTGGAAAAAGGGATTTATTAGAGTGGAGGGGAGACTGAGGAGGGCAGGCTGGCTGTTTCCTACACATTCAAAGTACAGCTGAAATTAATTTTTAAAAAAAGTAAATTTTTCAGAATGTCCAGGGTTCTTTATTTGTGATTATTCCTACTGCCTGATTTCTTTCTATGCCTAGACTCCAAAATGATTGAGAATTTGAATATTAATAACAATATGAGGAAGAATAGGGAGGCCCTGTACATCTTTGAGTTCAGATTGCTGCCCTCTTGTTTTTTCAGCATTGGCAAGCAGAAATATGTGGGGGGAAATGGCTTCTCAAGTTTCTCTAGGGTGTTTTTGGAGAGAGCCATCAGGGCTGCTCAGAGGGAGCAGAGGAAGCATTTGTGCTACCCAAAACTCCTGGGAAGAAGCAGCAGCAGCAGAAGGATGGGAATGGTTTCACACACAATTGTGTGCTGTAAAGGAAGGGCTGGACAGAGCTGGACACACACCTGCCACAGGCTTTGGCATTGCTACATCTTCACCTGGGATTGGCAATTTTGTGTTTTCCAAAATAATGGTATTAAAATAATAATGGTATAATGGTGTTAACATAATAATGGTATAATGGATTCTTATGGTGGTTTTGCCTTCATGAAAGGTGTGCTTTGTGGGGCTAATTTAGGGAAAAAATTAAGGCTTAAAAGGATTTGTCTATTGGTCCAACTTACTGGTGTGTAGGAGGCAGTGTTCCCAGAGAATGTATTTAGGTATTGTGTTAATATCAGTGCCCCTCTGTATCATACCATTCAGGTACTCTGGTACCCAGGTTGCAGTCTTGTTTCCTTACAACATCTCTTTAGGCTGAAGCAGTGCAAGTTGCTGAAGTCTAAGAAAATTGTTTCTTCCTTTGTGCCAAGCTGGATTTTGTGTTCCCTCTTAGTTGTTTTGCTGTATTTGTGCACTCTTACCATTAATAGTATTTGAGCAAGTGCATTCTATGTCATGCCCAAAATAAATTTTGTCTTCTATCTCTCCATTATCTATCTCCCAAGGGCTGTGGCACAGGGTCTGGCTGGAGGCCTGGCACTGGTGATGTCCCCAGGGCTCTATCCTGGTCCCAGTATAGTTTAACTTACTCATCAATGACTCGGACAAAGGGGCAGATGCCCCCTCAGCAAGTTTGCTGATGACACAAAGCTGTCTGAAAAATTCCTAGTGTGTCATGACTTGCTGTGAGAAAACACAGAGATTACTGACTATCCCACGACTTGGACAGTGGTTGGAGAACATTTTAACTGCAAGCTGCTGTTAAAAATTCCATGTAGTGCACTGCAACGTGCTCTTAGATTAGTTTGGTGTCCTCTCAGTCCCCAGTGGGTAAAATCCTTGGCTATTGCTGCTGCTGGTGTCCAAGGGTAGCCTGAGGCTCTCTGGCATCCACTGGGATTTCTTCTGTAGAGACTTCCCTGCCCCCAGCAAGCCCCCAGGATGTTTCTGGGACTGAGGAGTGGCTGAGGCATTGCCTTTCTCCTGCTGCCCGTGCCTGGGTGTGCCTGGAAAAGAGCCTTAATTGGCTGTTCTTTTGCACAAGGCATCCTCAGCTGCAGAAATATCTCTTTGTAGGCCTCTGCTGGCTTATGCAGCTCAGAGAGGCCTTGGGGCTTCTTTGACCCAGTTCCCTGTAAAGATTAATGGGAGTTCTGCTCTCGGGCTCAAAGAGTGCCTTTGTTTGTAGTTTCCACTGGCACAGGGGGGGAGGTTTGGCTTTGGTGGGCTTGGCATGGATGGCTCTGACCATCCTGATCTCAGTGGTGACACCTTCCAGATAGAAGTGCCCTGGGCTGGAGCTGGTGGCACAAGTTCCATTATGGCATCATCTCTTTAAATTGTTTGGAAGTGCAGGGTGTCTACAGCCCTGAAGTTCTTCTTTATCCCCAAATCAATCCAGAATTTGGGTTGTTTTCTGCCCCTTAGGCTTAGTTAATACACAGGTCAACAAAAAGCAATCAGTGGGTCGAGTAACACGCCCATTTATTAATTAATAAAGAACTCTCAAGCATTTGATGTAAATTAAAAGTATCTTTATCCAGTGCTGATGATAATGAGGAAGGCTGGCTTTTCCTCACTGGTTGTGCTGCCTCTAGGCATGCTACTTGGTCCAGGGTGTGATGGCAGCTTTAGCATTCTTTATGAAAGCAGTATTAGGATTTCCACGCAGAAATAATGATGCAGAGCTGTAAAATAGTAGAAGCTGAAGCTTCTCTTGGTTTGTCTGGATGAAACTGTGTCATGGACGCAGAGTATGTAGCATTTTCTTAAAGAAAGCTCATTATGTTGTGGGTGACCTAATGTTTGTAAAGGATCATGGCAATGCTAATATCTAATATCTATCTGTTCCTTCTTTATTATGTTTAAATTTTTAACACCATCTCCAATGTAACTTGTGCAGTGACCTTCCAAAAATGGGCATCCCTTATAAAGAATACCTGACCACTGTTGTCATTCTCTTAGATTGCCCTAAGAATATAGTTTGGTAATGGTACTAGAGTTAAAAAACTCAACATTACTTTAAATATTTTTTGCAAATAATAATCATTATTATTATTGAAAGACAGAGAAATCTAAGCTGCAAATGTTTGAGACAGGAAGTTACCTTGGTGGGTAATGGAAGAGTAGGTTTTTCTGGGCTAGCAGTTCCAGAAATTACAGATAAACAGTAGCTGGACTTGCTCAGGCCAAGTATGAAGCCATAACTGTACTCCACTGATGTTCACAGAATTGCAATGTTGTAAGTTTTTTTTCACCTTTGATATGAAACAGGAATACAGGCCAGCTCTAGGATACCAGTCTCCTAAACTGCCAACATAGTTTTATTGCCAGGCAGAATTATATTGTCATTAATATTTAGATACTCTGTTTGTTATGAAGGGTGTGATGGTCCTAACTGCTTTATTCCCTTGGCTACCTTTTTCCCTTTACTTTGACACTTTTCAATATAACTTGTTACAGAACAGTCAAATGTGATCAAAAAAGTAGGACTTTAGAGATTGGCATTGATTTTTAGTGTTTAACTACTCTCTCGGTGGGTGGAAAATCAATTATATTAAACATAAAGTATTTCAATGTTGTCAATTTGGTCTAAGACAGAGAATAAATCTTTCCTATTCTGTTAAATTGAGGTTAAAACCTGCAAAACAAAACAATCCATGTTACCCTGTGTCACTTAGGTACCCAACCATCACAACAGGACCTTTCTGTTTAAAATGTGGTGCCTCATGGCTGCAGTAAGGCTTGTTTTTGGCATCACTATGTCCTTGGAGTGGTGCTGCATGAAGCAATGAGGTGCAGTGGGTTTTTCCCACAGAGCAGATTTGTCACATGGGTTCATGGCCATGCTGTCAGGCTGGCCTGTGCTCCGTCTCCTGTCAGGCTGGCCCGTGCTCCTTCTCCTGTAAGGCAAGGCTGGCCCGTGCTCCTTCTCCTAGCAGCATAAATCTGGTGCAATTACAAAGCCAGGAGCGTCACATCAATTTGCTCTGCTGATTGTGCAGTCCCCAAACACGAATTTAATTGGATTAAAACGGTTGCAATCAGAAACAGCCCATTGCTCTCGGCTCCTCAGGGTGAGAAGGGACAGGCTGGGGCTGACATGTGAAGGTTTTAATTGGCCAAGAGCCTTAACAACAGCATCCCTTGGACACAAGCAGGAGAGCCATCTCTGGCACTGCAGTGGGGCTGGTGTCTGGCAGTTGGTGTGTGTATAATAAAATATCCTCCTCTCTCCACAGAGCAGCTGCGCTGCATGAGAAGCAGTTCAGTGAATTTACTTTTAACACTGTTTTGGTTTCAGTGTGAAACGCTCCCACACACAGTTTTACGGGAATGTCTGTCTTCCAGTGAGGCAGAGTAGTAACTAAAGAATTCCCTTCTCCCATTACCCCTGCCCAGTGGGGGAGGACAGCTTATATACAGCAGGATCTTTTTTATGTCGGTCTGTAGGTGGAAGTGCCCTGCAGCCAGACGCTGGTTCTGTGAGGAAACTTGAGCAATAAAAATATTTTATGCTTTTAACCACCCCATCATTCAGGAAAGATATTTCTGCAGGTGTGAAGTGGCTTCTCCAGCAAAGCTTCCTTCAGAGGCAGAGTAACAGGAGAGATGTTTGGCACTGCTAGAGAAGAGGTCAGATGGCTTATGCTGTCTTTTCAGATTTAATATGTTTTCTGTGCTCCAAGGCCCATAGGTGACCTTGCTGTTGTTTCAAAGTAAGAGGATAATTGCACATCATAAACGTCAGAGTTGTGGCAATGAGAATTTACTTGGCTAGTAGGGCCTGTAAATTTGGGGCTCCCACTTAGAAAATGGAGATAAAAGCATGGAATGTAAACAGCCAAACAATTTGTTACTTGAAGGAATGCTCTGGAGATGTTCTGTGTCTTACCTGAGATGTTAGAAAAGTATTCAACAGTTATTTCTTATGGTCAGCCAGAAGGAAATTCAGTCCAATGCAGAAATGAGTCCCTGTACTTTGGAACAATTTGGTAATTTGGGTGGTTCATGGACTTACTAGTGAACCAGGGTTTAGGACTCGATCATGTCAGTGTGATCTATCTCTGTCAAAAGCCAAAACTTTAAGACATAAACTCGGTCTACCTTTGAATTAAAGCATCCAGAAATTTGTCTCTGTAGGAAGGTAGTTGCCAAGATGGCTTAATCCTGAATGTCACAAACCCTACACTTACTATCCAAACTGTCCTCTTGTTGCATTTGTGAAGAAGGTAACAAATGGCAAATAAAGAATAATTTTTCCATGCAGCTGCGTGCATAGTGTACAGTCATAACTACTCCTTAGCTTTCTGTACTGACTGCGGCATAGCAAAAATCCCCTCTGTGTAAATGAGTCAGTCTTGGAGAGCTTGCTTAGTTATTGACCCCTCACACCTTGTTTGTTCTGTTTTAATCAGCTCTAGCAGTAAAAATGTTTCACCACGGACATGCAGGTCCCTTTCTTAAAGCGCCAAAGCTCAAATGTTTATTTCTAGTGATGCCTTGTGAAGGCTGCCCTAGAACTGAGACTAGAACAGAGTTAAAAAATAAAGCAGGGATTTATTAAAAGCATCTCCTCCATGGATCCACCTTGGGCAGCACAAGAGCCCAGCCAGAGCTGCACCCAAGAGGAACCAAAATGGTCCCAAAATGCACGGCCGCTCACGGGGGCTCTCCCTTTGATCAGTTCTGCTCCATTTGCATCTTGGGGTTCATTGTCCAGTTCCAGCTTTAGCCCATGCAGTCCCATCCTGCTTGTTTTTCTCTCTCCAGCCCACGTTGTTTGTGCTCTTGGGCCTGAGATTTGGGTCATTTGTCCTTGGTGCCCAGCTGGAGAAGGAATTGTTTTGTCTCCCTGCTCTGTGCAGAGAGCTCACCATCCCCTAATGTGAAGCTCAGAAGTGCACACTAAAGCAGCACAGAACCTGAAAAACATAAAAGCTAAAACCTGAGGCATCACTAGCACAGCTCATAAGTGGCAGGTTGTTCAAAAGTTTTTGGAGTGTCTAGGGTCTGTTGAGGAGCTGCAGACTACCATGTTTCTTCTCAATGCTCCTCTAACTGCTGCTTGCACAAGGCTCCAGTTGACAGAAAGGAGAAAAAGAGGAGAGGGAAAGCAGACATTATCCATGAGTTGACTTTAGACCAGGAATGATGTCCTGTAGCAGCTGCAGGCAGTGAATATCAGTGAGCCATGGCAGGGAGCTTGCCTTGCACTGCACAGACTGTCCATCAGCCAGATGTTAATGGAGCAATGCCAGAACTGCCCAGGCTCTGTCATGGGCACTGCAAACCAAGCCTGCCTTGCCCAGAAAACTTCTTGGTAGAAGGACCATGGTGTTTCTAGTTACTTTTAAGAAGGCTGAAATGTCAGCTTGGTATTTTTATCTCATTTTTGTTGCTGTTTCTTTCTTCCCACCAAAAATGGTATTTTCTCTGCATTTCCTTCCCTTACTCTTTCCTCCACCCCAGCTGCCTCTTTCATTATAGGTATATTTGAGGGGAAGTATTATCTTCAGCTCTGTTGGGTTTTCCACCCCTCCTCTAAGTAGACTGTTTATTCCTAAAAGTGTTGAAAGAGAAGACATTTGACTGTTTATTCCTAAAAGTGCAGTCTGGGATGTTCTATGCCTGCTGCTGCAGTGCTTATAGGTTCACACTCACTTGCAGAGTTTTTGATAGGCCAGTGCTGGCCCCAGAGGCTCCTAACATGGCCCCAAAGGCATTAGGAGGAAATTTCTGGGCTCTCTCTCACACACCATGTGGCCAGAGCAGCCTTCTGCAGCTGTGCTGTGCCTGGGAGATGCTGCCAAGCGGCGCTGATGAGATCTGGTGATTCACCAGTTGACTAAATGCTATGTAGGTGGAGAAAGAGTGATGTGGGGTGCAAGGCTCTAAGGCAGTGCATTTCTTGGACAAAAACAATTCATCAGAACCCAGACTGGCTTAGTGCTGGGCCCTGGTGTGATTGCTGTACACAGCTGATGTAACAGACATTTTTCAGGCGTGGGGAAAGGAGATGGGTTCACAGGAGAAGCAGAACATGCAGCTGTTTATACTATCACACGGGTGAGGTAAACACCCAGGACCTGCCTACTGATCTATGACTAATTTGAGATGCTTTGCTTTTGGACTGGGTCTTTAAATGGAAAAAAAATCCTACCCTGCTTGTGGGAAACTTCATGTTATTTTAATTCCTCCTTTCTTTACAATAATTCATCTTGCTGATTATACAGGCTTGCTAGACTTCAGACAGTGTGAATCTTTTCTTTGGTGCTTATTCTCAAGCTTGTCAGATCAGGAACTATGCTTTTAAAAGTTCTAAACAGTAACATTCCTCAATAAACAATTTCTAAATGATACAGAGAACATGAAAATTTGGAACACTAATGAAATCTTTTCTGCGTATTAAGGCATTTGAATAAAATTAACTTTATTTTTTTAACTGGGAATCACTTCTGCCTGTTTCCTTTTAGTTAAGGTTCACTTAAATAAAAAGCTAAGTTTGTGTTTTAGTTAGAACAGAATTTATATAATGAAATGTTATCCTCATATGAAACTGATTTATGAAACACAGTAACAGAGCATAAAGGTAGTGGGAAGAACCCAAAACTTCTTTCAAGAGCAATTTTCTATGATGCATATTGCTTTTACTTCTCTGAATGAAGTCAAACCAAAACAAACCTTGAAATAAACAGGTAATTTTGCCTGCAATGCTTCCTTTTACCAATTTTCCTTGTATTGTCTCCATTGCCCTAATCTAGACAGAGAGGGAATATGTTCTCATTACTTTAAGCTACGTTTATATTTACTTTTTGATATTTATTTTAATATAAATATTTCCTGAAAAGTTGAAAAGAGTCTTTTGCATGCCTTAGTGCTTTTAGTCTCTGACTGGGACATGAGAATGCAGAAATCAAGACCTGGGATTTTATTACAACAGCCCCACTGAGCTCGGGGTCATAACTTGTACAGTGCTGTTATGACTTCTGTATTTATTCTCCACCTACAAAGAGTTGTCTTGGGGAAATGGGCCACCTGCAGAATAGATGCTGTTAAAGGCAGGTTGTAACCCTGGGTTTGCTTCCATTCTTTTAGGTGCTCACGGAATTTGCTTGAATTTTTACTGATCTTTTTCCCTGGCTAATGAGATGTATCGCACTGTTATGCCTTGCACCAAAATATTTCGTCCTTCTGGAGCTTTCCAATCTCTGTTAAACTCTTATTTTACCAATTTACAACCTTCTGTGTGCCTTAAATCTTTTAAGGAAGCTCACAGTTTTTTCTTAGCCAAGCTTGGGGATTTCTGCCCATCTCAGCCTTAATCCCAGCCTCTGTCAGCATTAAGTCTTGTCCTAGACCTGGGGCCACATCAGCACTGTGATATAAATCTAGCTGTAAATCACTGAATTTCACAACATTATCTCTGTTCCCACCCTAAACCGTGCAACCTAAGAACTTCTGCCCACACAGGGCATAATCCAGTTCCCAAGTGATTCACAGCCTTCATCCTAATCTATTGACATTTCCAGAATTTATTTGCAGCCATAAATATATTCTTAGTGCCCTAGCTTATCCTGTGGGATTGAGTAAGAAGCATTGCTCTTGTCAATGCATCTTGATTTTTGTTAATTTTAAGCTTACAGACTCCTAGGCCCGACCTTAAAAACCTGCATCAGTTCTAGTGTTCAATCTGCTTTGATGTCCCTGTAGGATGAAGTGATTATTTCAATTTGGGGGTCAAGATGCTTTGTATTCTCAGTCTAATCCTACTTTATATTTTATGCTTTATACTTTATACTCTGAGTCTAATTGAGCCTGGATCTGGTTTTAACAGATTTTAACAAGGCTCTACCATGAACTCTTTTCTATTTCCAGTGTCTATCTCAGCTGCCCAGAGCCTCCTCCAAACAGCTCAGCTCTCCTCTCAGCCTGGGCTCTCTCAAACATCAAATCTTAGCCCTATTTCTTTTCTGTCTATATATTAAATCACTTGTCCATATATTTGCTTGTCTGTAATCACTTGTCTCCTGCACATGGCCTTGGCAGTGCTTCAGAAGGCCTTGCTGTAAACACAGTCCTCCCTCTGATCCTAGCCCTGCTGTTAGCCCTGGCTTTAACTTCTGCTGGGACCAGCTCTTTCTCTCTGAGTCCTCTGAACTGGAATTGAGGGTGACAAGGTTAATCCAGCTGCTGTTAGAGATGCAGGTGTGTTCTGGTTCACCTGTCCCTCCCTGCAGACCTTCTAGTCCTGGCACATCTTCAGCTCATCTCCAAATGCCTGCTGCCTTGAACCCTTTAATTGCACCAAGAAAACATGCTTAATAGCCAAGTGTGGATTTGAAATGAGCTCAAACTTTTGAATTCTAACTCTGGGAACAGAATGGGCATTTCTGCCAAACCACTTTTGGTGGGTTAATTTCCATAACTTATCCAACTTTTCTTGGGCTTTTAATTTGTTCCATATTCTTTTGTTATCATTGATCTCTTGAAACAGACAAATGATATCCATGAGGGGAGGTCTTAAACGTTGGTTCAAAAGACTTTATCACCCAGGGATTTACTCTTCACCTTTCTGAAAAGGGCTATAATTATGGATCATTTGAACCCTCAAAGGAATGTTTATATGTCAGAAAAGTTATATGCAGTACCTTGGCATGGTAATAAATTATTTTGTAAAGAAACAGACCAACCAGATTTTTTTTTCTATTGGCTGCACTTTTTCTGCTGAGAGGAATGACATTATGGATCTCATAATGCTGAAGTTCTGAACTGTCTCTTCCTTGCTTGCTGAGGCAGCTGATAATTTATTTTATTACCATTTTGCCTTTGGGTTTTCTGAGCATGGGCTCTATGGAAGATGACAAATAAAAGGCAGTTTACATCTTGGAAGTCCAGAAGACAACTTAATGGTCAGGAGTGCATCCTTCACTCCTTTTGACAAAAAGGATTCTGCTTATTTTCTGCATAACAGGCATTATGCTTTCCCAGCTAAGAGCACAATCTTTGTTTAAAAATAAATTTAATAACATATCCTTGGATTATTGGCTATGAGTGGAAATTATTTGACAGTAAGTCCTCTGGGCATTTCAATGAACAACCTCTTATGATCCTGAGAGACTGAGGAGAGGGGTTCTCTGGAGGGAGGGTGGTTGTAGTTTTTGATAAAACTCTAGATATATGTAGCTATTGGTCAGATATGAAAACCTTTAGGTGCCTGAAAAAAACCCAGTGTTTTGTTCTGCCTGGTGCCCAGGCAGACTGCAGCCTCCAGGTGCTGACAGAATCCCCAAATATATTTGAGTACATTAAAGGAGAAATATTTAGGGCTAGGTGGTTTCCTTCTGCATGAAGAAAAAAGTATTTTGTGGGTTCAGTTGCTAAGTATCCACTAAGCTCCTGAGGATTTCAGTGTTGAACATCACTTACTTAAGGTTGGGTTTGATTATTTATGTGTGTGTTCGGGATTTTGGTGGAGTTTTTTGGGGAGGGTTCATTTTCCCTCCTCAAAACAAAGGAAATATATTTTATGTATTACTTAGACATGTATGCCAATTATCTTAAAAATTCTCCTTACTATCAGATGTATGTGCTTCTTAATATCAAATGTAGTTTAGGACAGAAAAAAGAGCAAAAAGAGCTCACTTAAAGAGCAAACATAGAGAAAAGTCTCACTTTAAGAGCAAACTTAGAGACTACCTTTTCCTACATAGTGTTAAGAATCATTAGTATGGCTCTTCATCCTGTGAGAACAGAAGCTGATCTGGTGGTCCTTATGCTATATTATCATTTTCCTGCATTGTTCTCTTAAGGAACAAGAGGAATCTTGCTCAAGGAAGGATGGCTGCAGTCTGAAATAGCAGGAGGAAGCTGAGGGGAGAAGGTTAATGCACAGGAGGTGTGTGTAGAAATGCAATTTGAGAGGAAAGAACACCAGTACCTGTGAACAAGGCCATGGAGTGATAGATTTGTAGAGGGAAATAGAAGCTAAAGAGAAGTTGCATAGAAAAGGGTGAAGGAAGATGGGGAATGTAGGGAAGAAAGTGGTGAAGACAAGCAAAGATTGCTAGGAAAACAGTTTGAAATAGTGTATATAACAGATGGAAAACTCATGGGACCCCAGGAGGGGTTGCTTTAACAGAAGAGTGGGATTTGGTAAACTACAGGGTTTCAACTGTTCTTTAGCAGCTAAAAGTATCTGAGAAGTCCAAATGGGGAGGGATATCTGTGTTTGTAAAAGGAAGATTTTTTTGGGTTTGTTTGGTTTTTTTAATTGTTATTCTGCCATGGTGTTTCCCAGCAAAGAATTCAACTGTATTATTTTTTCTGATGTCCTTATCTGGATTATAAAGTGTTGAGGCTCTTGCAAGTCTAAAAAAAGGGAATTCTTTAATCTCCAGTGTTATAAAAGATTGTCTGAGCAAGAAGTTGTCCCCAAATACACAAACCTGTGTATACTTGCTTCTCTCTTGTCTGGCCTCAGATGATTCACTCTACTTCTCCTGGTGTTTTTACCCCTTAAAAATCTGTAACAAAGTTGTAGTTTTTGTATCTCACAGCTGCTTGCTCTAACTCAGCTAGCCAATCCAGAAAACACCTTCTCCTCCCTTTTTATCCCTCCTCACCTTCCTTGGCAGGGAACTCTTGCTAGTTGATTTTTTTTTTTTTTAATTTGATCCCTAGACACCCTCCCAGTTTGCCACTTTTCCTGTCAGCAAAGAAACAAGCAGTCTCTTTTATCCTGTTTGGCTTTTATCTGTTCTCAGTTCTCTAAGCTATGACCTAGAAGAGAAAGCAGTCATCACTTAAATTCACATTTAGGTGAAGGATCAGACATTAGCTGTGCTGGCAGCCCATCCTTGATGCAAGCTCAGGTGGGAGCATGGGAGTGCAGCCCTCAGTGGTGCTGCTGAGAGGGCTGTCATTAGTGAAAGCAAATAGAAGTTATAGGTCTGGGAAATAGTAAAGGTAAGAAGATTTTCAGAAAGCTGGGAAAGCAGGCCTTAGAAACAGAATGAGAACTAGCTGCAAAGTCTGAAAGCAGAAAAAGTTACAATGGTACAGCAAGCAAGGACATGAAACAATAGCTTGAGTTTTAGGCTTGGCTAAGATAGACCTTAAGACTGCAGGAAAATATGCTTAGCAAGATAGGAGAAGGTTTTAAGCCAAATAATGGAGTATTGTGTATAATAATTATATAATATAATAGTAATGGGATTGGTAATAATAATACAATCATGGTAATGGTATAATAATGGTATTTTGTGTTGTTAGCAGAGAGCAGACAAGCAGCACTGTGTGCAGCAGGTGTGTGTGTGCTTTTAGTGACTGCCTAGAACAACTGTCTGTGAGCTTTGGCAATAGGTATTGGCTAGAAAGTTTTTAAAATTCTCTGTACCAAAGAAATCTTTGGCTGCTGCTGGCTGTAGGTGAGCTTTTGCCATCTTTCTGTTGTCTCAGCCATGTGATGAGGCTGATGCTGCAATAAAAGCTCAAGGAATGCACCCCAGCAGTCCTGTCCTGTTTGTGACAAAAAACCTCCAATCACAATAGGAACTTCTTTGCTGGAAAAGTGGTGGTTCCTTCATTTGCTGACAAGAATTTGAAAAATGAACAAGAAAATATTTTGTGGTTCAAAGCCACTACCTGGGGTACTTCTAGAATTCAACCATAAACTCTCCAATTCCACCCTGACAAACTTTATATAGCACAACTCTATAAAAGGATGCAGTTATTAATTTTTTTTTTCATGTAGTAATGTGCCTGCATTAAAAGGTCTCACTCCTGCAAAGTGCTGCAAACATTGGTAAATTCAGTTCTGCCTCTCTGCAGTGTCAGTCAGGGAGCTCCTCTGCTGGAACCCCAGAATATTACAACCTGGATGTTTCTGCTTCTGCTTGGGATTAAAACATTAAAATTCTCCTCTTGCTCTCATCCGAATTTTCTCCAGCTACCTCAACAAATTGTTCCCCAAGGTTTAATTAGTACTGAGAGCACAACTGCCTTTGCAGTGTAATGAAGGCATGCAGAGCAGTTGCAGCCCTCCCACCCCAAAACAAAACCTCTTTTCTACCCCATGCATGTCACCCTCCTCCTCTGCAGTGCACCTGTACACATCTGACAAACACACAGGTCTAATTTTGTCTTCTGCATGTAATAATCACTAAATATACTTCATTTATTTTAATGTAGGGTTTTTCTAAACGATCCTTCATTCTAGGACTTTTACAACATCTGACTTGAGGGATTTTACGTGTCTCCCATATCCTTTAATTTTAGCAAATAATTTTTTGTCATTAACCTCACAGTGGCTTCATCTGTAGTCCTCAGTTGGAGTACGCAACGAGCTAAGACTGGAAATAGTGAATCAGCATCAAAGCAGGAAATCAAGTTACTTGGAGAAAACGTATTTCATTAAATAAAACCAGCAAAATATTTGGGAGGTTTCCTTGTGAACAAAAATTAGAAATGCTGCATTGTTTTGTCAACTCAAAGATGCAGAGAATCATCCAGCAGGAGTTACGTTGCCTTTCATCAATTTTAATGCAGCTTGTAGCTGCAAAACTCTGCAGCATACAGATGAAGGAGCGTGGCCATATCAGTATGCTAAATCATAAGCAGTCTGTTCACATTCTGCATCATTTGTTGAAACCTTAGGCTCCAGATCAACCTGCAGAAACTGAATGATGTGTGAAATTTGTTGCTCTTTGAGAACTTGGATGAAGTTTTTCCTTGTATGTTTGCAATCAGTCAATAAATTTTCTATTGGCTGTGGTTGGAAAATATTGGTGGAAATGACACTTGGCCATTTTTGGCTGCTTTGGACCAGTTCTACCTGTTAAACAACTGTCAGGAAAGAAGGAACACACAGTAATGAACTTTTACAGTTTGTTTTTAAAATTTAATGTTTTTAGAAACTTCATGAGAATTGCAACACCATAGATATTTATTATGGTAAATTTACTATATTTGCTATGGTAAATATGATAGATATTTACTATGGTAAATTTTACTATATTTACTATAATACTTTTAATAGCAGAATTAAAAGTTATGGAATTATGGTTATGGAATTAAAGGCTGGTGGTGCTGGCTGCCTCAGATAAGAGTTTCAAACCAAAAAAACTGCTCTTAAATTTTACCTTCCCTAGACAGGAATTCTCTGACACAAATAAATGACTACAGTTACTGGATCTCTGCAGATTTGCTGCAGAATTTGTATCAAGGGGTGAGTCAACTGATGGAAATGCATATCTGGTAAAGAATCTACAAATATATATTATATTAAATAATATTAATAACAGTAACATTAATATTCTTCATCTTACTGTTATCAATCTATGGACCACTTATTTGAGTTTTTGGGAGGAACCCTTTAAGAAAAAACAAAAAAT
>VXBC01003772.1:387434-401381 GCA_013399945.1 Ploceus nigricollis
ACCAGGTCATAGTCTCACAATTAACAATAAATTTGGACATTATAAATAAATAATAAATAATAAATTATAAATAAATAATAAATAAATTTTTCCTGGGAAAAAATTATTTTATGTTTTCATATTAACATTTCAACTTCTACATTCAATTGACTTCAGTGAGATGAAATTTAAGCAATAATGGACATTTATGCTTTGGGATGGGAAGTTGAAGAAAAATGACAAGAGATTTGAAGCCTTAAAAGAACAATAATAGGCTGCAGGTACATCTGTAAATGGATTGTGTATTATAAATATTTTTGAAAGATTAAGTTTGACACAGAAAAGCTGCCTGTTAAAACAGAGCAGTCATTTAACAGATTTTTTTTCCTGTTTTTAACACTGTAGGTGTTACTGTCAGCTAACTGTGTGCCAATGGTAACTGTTTATCTGAACTAATAAATATAAAGAACCTGAAGAATGCTAATTTTAACTTAGCCTACTGGCACAGGATGGCCAAAATATCAGGATACAAATTCTGATTGAATGGTTCTTGACATAATAAAAAACCATAACAACTGCTCCACTTCACCCCACCCCACTTAACAAAAAAAAAAGGAAAAAATGGTGACTAATATTGCTTATTGCTAATTTCGGCTCTGTTGTCCATACATGCTTTTTTTTTTTCATTTTCTTCAGTTAAGAAACCAATGTACAAAGTTCCTGTTTGCTAGCGACCTCAGCACTACCTGAAAATCCTTCTTTCTTTAGTTATTTCTTAAAGTGTGCAGTAAGAATAAGTCACCAGAAATAAAATCAACCCTTTAAGTGGGTTTTTTTCTCTAAGGAAACAGAAGATTTTTAAGACAAAGGCCAGATATGCACATCTATGATGTCATCTTGGATTAACTTGGTTAGTCTGCACTTAAGTGACTGGGGGCATATCTGTTATAGCAGCACACACTGCTTTATTCTTTCAGTGTCAATGTGCCAGTGTCCCAAGGCCAAAAAGTCTTCATCCATAAGTGAGTAGCAGGTTTTCTGGGTGCTTCCACCTTTTAGAGTTTTTCCTAAATTGCTTCTCAGTGCTGAAGCCTCACCTGACTTGTGGCCCCTTTAGGTGTGACACTGGAGCACAGGCAGAGGAGCCTGAGCCACCCCAGTGCCACCCCAGCCACAACTCCTCCCCTCACCCCTGCCTGCAGCCCTGGGCTTCCTGCTTTTGTACTTTTTATTTTCTCCATTAAAACTCTTCCCCAATTACAGCTGAAAATAGGCAAATTACAGTTTACAACAGGGAAATCTCAGCCACAGGAGAAAAGCAACTTTGCTTGGGTGTTTTGATGGGACAATATTCCAGTTAGTCCAAGCCTGGTGTGTTTTGGAAGGAACCACAATGCCAAACCCTTGTCTGCTATTGTAGGGCTTAATTGAGACAGACTGGGAGTCTTCTGTTCTGTGAAAGCTGCAGAGCTGCTGTTTCTGCACTCATGAGTTAAATGAGCTTGCAAATGAGGTCTGCTAACAAATTGTGCCCATCAAGTCTCCGTCATTCTTTACCAGGTCACTGTGCAGAATTTGGTCTCTCCATAGTCCAGCCTTGTGATTCTTACTACAATTAATTCTTTTCCCCTTTGTCTTTAAAGCTTCCTGAAAGATTGAATTAAATTGTGCCCCACGCCTGAAAGAAAGTAAGGTAATAAACCCTCAAATCCCAAAATAATGCTCTGACTTTGACATTTTTTGCTGTGTTTTTCGTGGTCGTGTTTGTTCTTTGCTCATGCTGGAGGTGTTTATAGTGTTTGGGAAGGAACAAAGTAGATCAGTTGGAAAAGGCATCATGATTTATGTCAGTGGGTAGCATTTGGGCAAGCATGAGTCTTTATTTTTAAGTTAGCTTTGAACCAAATGTTGACTGCTTCAGGTTTAAAAATGGTAAAATTATAGCTTTACTCTGGCAAAATTACGCTTTTACTCCAGTGAATCTGCTGATCATGGCTGGTATTGTCAGGAGTGACTTGTATCTGCTCCTCTGCTGTTTAGCATTCTTTGAAAATACAGTTAGACTGTAGTTTTTTGCACTGGAGTTCCATATTATTTGCTGCTTTTTCAGTGCAAGTCGTGGTAGTGTGGGCAGAAGGGTGGTCAGCAAAATGCAGAGACAACCTACCCTGAAAAGGGAGTGCAGGCTGGAGAGATAAGAGTACCACCAGGAGAGTTTGCTTCTGCCTCAGCCACTCTAGCCTGCTGTCTGTGTGAAGTGCTGGCCCAGGAAGAGTTAAAAGTGTTTGTTTCACAGGAAATTGGAAGAAATTTATGTGCGCAAGTGAAACTGAAAGGTCGAATGTGTGACTCATATCTATTGACAGATGGAATGAGCATAACATAAGAAGACAGTGACTAGAAAACAAGCAGGTTGTGTGAAAGTATTTTTAGAGACTAATTTCTACCCAGCTGTGTCTTCTATGAACAGAAGAAGTTTGTCAAAGTTACCTAGAAGTTGCCTAATAGCTACCCGGTGGCAATTAATTACATTGATATGGTTTGAATGGGTACTCCATCCCTTGGGGTGAAAACTGTTAACATTTTGTAACAGTCCTACCTGAGACTTTAAAGAATGCAGGTAAGCAAGAATTAAGAGAACATGCAAGTTGCTAATAGTGCCTCATAAACTTTTACATACCCACTTACTTTACCTCAGTTCCCCTGTTGACTCCCACTTCTGTGCTCTCTTCCCCTCTCAACCTATCTTTTTTTCAGCTTAAAATATATCCAACTTGCTTGTTATATAATAATGACTCATACTTTCATTGGCTTAAACTTTACCCAATCTTTCTTTCATGTCATTTTTGGCCTTTAAATTGAGATTTAGCCTCTTCAGTTTTGGCTACTACATCGTGGGTTTTTTGATAAATTCCATGATGCTGCAAGTAAGTGTATAAAAATTGTTTAGTAATATGGGGATAAAGACTTGGCAGTATTTTACATGGTAATGCATCTTGCTGGACAATGTATAGAAACTCATAAATCCTATATGGTGTTTAATAGTCTTCAACAAATTTGGACCCAATTATAGATATAAGCCACACAATAAGATGGGAGAGTTTATTTCCTTGTTAAGCAGCTTGGGCACATAATGCAATATAGCATTTCTATTATTGGGCTTGCGTATTTTTGTAGACTGTGGTGTTAAGTTCTGAGGCAATAAACTCCAAACTTAACAACTGAAATTTTTTTCTATTTTTGCCTCCATATACATTTTGGCCAGATGATCACATTCAAATATATTACCTACACCTGGAAAATTACAGTGATGAGTGAGAACCTTATGGGATAAAGAAATGTGCTGCTTCTACCTCTGCTCTCATCAGGTGAGAGGAAGGGGGGCACAACTTGTATTTCCATGAGCCACAAAGAACACTGAGGGATAGGGTAGGCACTTTTTGTCCAGCCCGTGGAGCTCCCTCTCCTTCTCTCCAAGCTGCTGGTCTTGTTATAATTTTTTTAATTACCTTTATTTATTTAAAAGCAACTCCAGTTCCTAGGCTATTAGATCCTTTCCCTGGTGTCCTGACTATGAGTTGGGCTCCAGTTTGCAGACCTCCTGCTCTATATCCAAATAAATAGTAAAAATACCATGCAATGAAAACTGATTAATTATTTTTTGTTAAAGAGGGGGAAAGAGGAGCAATAACAATTTCCTTCAAACTGGCATATTTTAGCCATATCAAAATCTGGATTTGCTTTTCAATCCTTTCATTTTGCTTGCTTTGATTGGGCTTTCTTTTGTATGGGATCTCTATAAAAGCTACTATATATAAGGTACAATATATGTTGCTATCAAGGCTCTCACAGGAGCTAGCAGGACAAGTTGGACCTGTTGGAACGAAGCAAACATCTGATGTTCTCTTTTGTGAGAAATGAAATCCACAGCATGTTAATTCTACATTAACATTTTCCCTGCACAATGATGCTGTGAGGTGAGATGTATAAAGGTGAGGAGCAAGACTTGTTCATTGGAGTGGGCAGCAGGGAGTGAAAGCACAAATGCATGTATTGCAAGAGGTTTTTTGAGGTAAGGGTGTGCATATGTTGATCCCATTGTCTCTACTCCTTTCCCATCCAGATATTTGTCTGCTCCTCTTCTGGAGCTCATCCAAATATTAGCAGCATATTTCCCTGCTTAGAATGGAAAACCCAAGGGGAGTGAAGAGCTTCTTTTGCAAATAATATGAAATAATATACTATTCCTACAGGAATAACGTATCAGTGGAAATCTTTTATATTAAAATTAATTATTGAATGATAAAAAAATAAATCATGTAATTAATGGGGCAAAATTTTTAATTCTGGCTGATAAAAATACAATGGCAAGTTTATGAATGAAATTGTCCTTTTTCAAGCACTACTCATGATCATCTCTGTTTTAAATTATTGTTCTCCCAACATTGAGGAAAAAAAAAAAAGGATTTTCTATTTCCCATATCTTTTACTTGTATTCTTAAAAAATAGTGTCTTCTCAGCTTTCCTTGAAAAATCTGTAGGAGAATACTGTTTCATATTTCAAATCTAAACTGAGACCTAAAATCCCCTGTGCAATTAGGACTTACTTTAAATAAAAGTAGAAACTGGCAGGTTACTATAAATGTAAAGATGACAGTAGTGGGTGCCTGAGATCTTTTTTAAGATGAAGGGAATGTTCCAACTGCTGCCAGTATCTGCTAGAACACATTCCCTAACCTCCTATCTTGAGAGGGGATGAATAGTCCAATATTTGATATTGATGTTGATATTGAATCAGTGCTCTTCCTCTGCTGTAGGGAGATTTATGCTGATTTTTACATTTGATGGGAGGCAGATTATTAGTGCTAATATCCTTCTTTTCCCTCCACAGTTGTGTAATCATTATTGGTGAATACAGAAAAGAGCACCTACCTGGAGTACTCTTTTCTCTGTTCCACCAAGGAACACAGAAACTCCACAGGATTCCACAGAATTTTCTTTGTTTTGAAGTCTTGCGTACATGAAATTTTATGAAATTTAAAATCTTCCATTGGTTTTAATTTCTTTGGGCACTAAGTGACTTTTGCAAAACACTTGGGGAAGGTTTTGGCCCTGTGGTTCCACAGCCAATGGAAAAGTTGCAGGTGGTTAATAAGCAGATTTTACACATCACTGAGAATATATACGACATTTCTTAGGTGGACAAGAAGAAAATACAATTGTGATTTTGCAGATCTCTGAGTTTAGGAGTACT
This sequence comes from Ploceus nigricollis, assembly GCA_013399945.1. Lineage (NCBI taxonomy): Eukaryota > Metazoa > Chordata > Aves > Passeriformes > Ploceidae > Ploceus > Ploceus nigricollis. The sequence continues at coordinate 392,668 of VXBC01003772.1, forward strand.
TATAGCTGGGAGAAGATCTTGGCTATTTCTTCAGCAATGAAATCACTTTTCTGCTTTAGATTTTCACTTTCCTCACTTTTACAGAATTTACTACTATCTACACCTCTGATATATCATTACGATCTGTGTCAGAGCACATCCTGACCTAAACTAAGCCCACCACTAATAAGATGATTAAAGCTAATCTGCATAGAAACAGTGCAAGATCTGATCTGCAGCATTTATGTTTTGATTCTGCTTTTACTGTGACTGCTGAATGCCTTGGTATTGCAATTTATTCTGAAAATTAAATATTCTGCTAATAGGATTGTGCAAGTCATGTGTGTACTTTTGAGTTGAATCACCCAACTTTGGTCCATGCCTGAGTTGTGATGGGACTGTTGAAATGGAAAAGGAAGAAACTGAGATGAGCAAAGTTAACCTCCATCTGAAGAGAAAAAAATCTAAATCTGGTCATTAAATGAAATGACCAGAAAGAGGCAGATGTATGTTCATACATCCATATGCATGCTTGTTCTTGCAACAGTCATCTCTTAGATCTTGTAGAGTTCTTCTTTCCCCTTTTCACCTGTTTCTCCCCTCTCTGACGCATTAAATTAAATAAGAACTTTTGCCCTTTCAGCTAAAAGGTGGTTGGTAGTCTTGCATACAAGCCAGGGAATGTAGGCATTGCAAATTTTTGAAATCAACAGTAGAAATACTGCAGTTACATTGTACTAGATGCTCTTGCTTTGTACAACGACTTGACTTCAGTGTTCTGTCATAGGTATTGAAAACTTCACTGTTACAGTATTATTTCACAGGTGGCAAGCATTCCCACACATTCCTTTGGGAATTTTTAGACTCTTGCAGCTCTCATGAATAAAAATTAAAAGGTGCAGATGGATGGATAGAATTTGTATTTTGTAATTAATTGGCTATTCAAACATGCTTGTGAGCACCATCTCAGAGCTGTAGGTAAAGCTACTCAGAAAAAGGCTCCTGGTGGCTGGGTCATGTGCTTGAAAGTGAAAATGTGCTGATTTCCTTTTCCTCATCAAAGAGGGTGGTGCAGTGCGTGATTGGGCATCGTTACACTGAAGATTTTTCTGTCTCTAATTAGTTTATTTATGTTTTTCTGAGGGCTTTTCAGCTGTTGGTGTAGGAGTAGCACTGCATATTAATAGTATTCCTCTTCTGACCTCTGCAGCTGCTTTCAGTGGGTTTAACCTGAGTGTTTAAACACCTCTACACACAGAAGTATTTTTGGAAATTTTATTGGGCAGTGGGGTAGGGGAGAGAAGGGCCTTCAGGTCCCTACAGACCTGTCACAAAACAGTTACAAATTTGAATCCACATGGTGCTGAGAAGTGTGGGAACTTCGAATGAGTTAGAGATGGGACCTCTGGGTTGTTTTTGATGATGGGATTTATTTTTCTTATCTTCTACATAGGCAGGAAGGGTGAGTTGGGCTCACATCTTCACCACATGGCTCAGAAGGCCACAAGACCCTTAGTTACAAGACCTTTTAAGGAGTTATTGACCAATAAAACACTGCCAACAAGGATATTTATGGTTTTGACCCAATCCTTAAATATTTTGTCTTATGGACCCATGCTACAGTGTGAGCTTTCTTAGCCAATCCTGTTATGGCACACAAACCTACAGTGCTGCATTCTAAACTCCTTGTTTACCTCTGTAACTACTTTTATTCTTTCTATATCTTAAATTCTAAACCTCTAAACTTTACTTAGCTTAGTGTGTCTGTGCTTTAAACTATGAATCCACATTCTTGCTTCTAGCACCTCAGTTTGGGAGCCTTTTCCAGGGTCTCAGATCAAATCCTGGGTTTGATTCTAAGCTTTGGCTCACAGGCCCAAAGTTCTGAGAGTTCCCTGCATTTTAGGTTCCAACCAAGAGGACTGCAGACCTCTCTCAACTTTGTTCAGGATCATCTGTTGTTACTCTGCTGTGCTTGTTAGAACAGGGACTGCCAGCCCTCCACCCTTTGTAGGTGCACTGAATGAAAAAATAAATTAAAAATAGCTCAGAGGAACCTCCCCAGATGTGTTGAACTCTAGTAAGTGAATTTAGACATCGACCCTGTGTTTCTTTGGTAGGCTGGAATTTACACACCTGACAAAACAATCACAGGATAAAACTCAGACCATTCAGAGAAGAATATTTTGAAAAAGTAGCAGGAGGTGAGAAACAGGGAGCAAGCAAATAAGGAAGACATCTTGCTGCTCTCTGCAGAGTGAGCTTCATCTGTAGTGAGGAAGGTCCTGGAGATAATATTCTTTTTGTTTCCATTCCTTGTCCATGGCCTTTTAATTTACAGCAATAATTTTGCTCTCCTTCCTGCAGCAAGAACAATGATTTGAACAAGGCCAAGTGGAAGAACTGTAAGGAACACTGCAATAAGAGTTGAAAGAAGCAGCCTTCCTCAAAGAAATTATTCAAAATGTTCGTTTTTCCACTTTTTTTTTTCTTTTTTTGTGGTTATGTTTTAATTCTCCCAGTTCTTCCAGGCATTTTCTATGTTTTCTGTGAAGTTTGTTCCACCTTCAAAACGTGCCAGTGTTGGTGGATGACATTGATGAGGAAAGCTTTTGGGGCTTATAGTGTCACTCAGTGTACTCTGAATATATTCATTTTTTCAACTTCACAGCAGCTACCATTGGCATATGAGTAGCATGCACTTGGTATCTTGGGTAAAAGTGTTTGGGCTGGTGTTGCTAGTCTCAAAGGGAGCTGAATTTACTCCAAAGCTGTGCAGTTGGTGAGACCTAGATGGGTAAATGGCATGGTGGATTTACATTGGCTATTGCCAGATGCCCCACTAAGCCACTGTTACTCCCCTTTTCAGCAAAGCAAGGAGCAGAAAATATGACAGAAGGCTTGTGGGTCAAGGCAAAGACAGAGAAATCACTCAGCACATTATTATTTATCTATTTTACATTCATAGGTAAAATTTATAAAAAAAAATTATCTATTTACCTTCATAGGTAAAATATACTTATTTAATTGGAGAAGATGAATGTGATTTATTACCTATAAAATTGGAGTAGGATAATAAGATCAAATCCTTAAAAACAGGCTTAATTTCACTCCAGACTTCTCTGCCTGCCCCCCACAAAGCAGTGCAGGGTTGTGATCGGTTCACCACGTGCTGTCCCTGCTGCTCCCTCCTCCTCAGACACTTTTCCTGCTCCTGGAGCACCTCCTGCCCCTCCTTCTGCACTGGCCTTCCTCTCACATATTCCCACTCATCAGTCCAGCAGCTGCTGCACTGGTTGGGGTTTTTCCCCCATTTAAATCTCACCCCTGAGGCACTCCCACAGCTGCTGATGGGCCCAGCCTTGGCCAGCAGTGGGAGGCAGCTGGAATTGGGTCCACTGGGCATGAGAAGGATTCTGCCAACCTCTCAGAGAAGCCACCCCTGTAGACCCTCTGCTGCCACAAGCTTGCCATGCAAACCCAATGCAGTGATAATTTTTGTTCTCCAAGAATTTCCAAATACCCAACGGAAAGGGCAAAAAATTAATGGCCCGTTGTACTGTGAATTCAGTATTCAGAAACAGGAACAATTGCTATCACCATGTACACAAAAATGCTTGTCCTGAACTATCCCAGCAGTAGTTACTTAATGCTTCAACACCTTTTAGGCAGAAAAAGATGTGTGAGGAAACTTAAAGGCTTTCCTTCCTGTCACAGCTTAGAACATGTCTGAGAAAGGCATGAAATTCAGCAGCAAATGGCTGAATAGAAACATTGCTGTGCTGCATGGAAGGTCAGCTCTAGCTGGTAATAGATGGATCATGGAGCTATCTGACCTGGCTAGAGAAATATCCAGCTCCCATGTGCAGGGCTCTGTGTTGCACTGCTCTCCCCTGGTGCTTCTGGTAGCCCATGAATAAATAGCCGAATAAAAAAATGGGAATAATTCTCACAGAAGCATAAAAGGAAACATTCTAAAGGGTTTTTTTTTCTTTTTCTGTGGTGGAAATGGCAGAAACAGACATTTGATCCAGTCAAACTAATTTCCATTATTAGTTTATTCTGCTGAGCCATTCTCAGTTGAGGATGCACCAAATTTATCATCAGGCAGAAAAAAAAACCCAACCCAACATGCCATGTTTTCTGTGAAGAATGGAAACAGACTGGAAATCAGAAGAATGAGGTTGATAGTCTAGCAGCTTGCAAACAGAGGAGTTAAACCAACTCACCTGTACTTTTGCAGCCCTGCTATTTCCTGCTCCCTTCGTTCCACCCCCAACCTTGTGAATACTCATCACCTTCCCTCAGAATCTCTGCTCTACCCCTCTCTAGAGCAGTGCTAACCTGAAAGAACCATTCCTGACCGTACCCAGAGGTGGGAAAGAGAGCAATAATTTTCTTTTTAACAGTTTTTCCTGGTGTGGTGGGTCATGGTGTTGGTTTTCCCTCTTTGCCAAAGCGACACCTCCAGGCTGAGCCCCAGCACAGGGTGCAACCCCTCCCATGTGCAGCCCACAGCTGACCCACCAGGCTGTGTGCTCAGCAGTTTCAGCACCCACAGCTCCTCTGAGAAAGCTTTCAGGCTTCATCTCTTGAGATGAGACTTATTTCAATGACTCTGCTCTGAAAAACCATTGTCTTTAGGCAAGCTGAGGCTTCCAAGGGGCAGCAGCAAGACACCACGGTGGCTTCTTTGCAAATGTTTTGGGGAAAGGCTGAACACAGAGCTTGAGCAGTCTGCATGGCTGGGTTCCCTGCTATGAAGAAACACGAAATCCAGGTACACACACGAAATATTTACTGAAAACAGCTGAAATGTTAAGTCACAGCTTATTAATATGTGAACTGGGACCTTCCTTTGTTTTTAATAAAAGACACTGGGAGAAAGGAACTCTGACTCAAAGCCCTGTGTGTGCTGTGTGCATGAAAGCAGGCACCAGTGGGTTCTCATAACATCAGGAGTCCCTCAGTGATGGTTATGTGCATGCTCCGTGACTACCAAACCTCTTTTTCTGCTATTGTTTCTCCCTTACTATTTATTTTAAGTGAGCATATTCATTTAAGTGAAAATGCCAAGTGAGTAATGTGTAACTAGATTGAGAAATGCAAAAACTGATCATTCTGTTAGAGGAATGATTTATTCTTTGTGCATAAATTCTAATGTTTGAGTGCAACTAAGAAATAAACATGACTTATTGCTGATAATGATGAGTGTTTCAGAGACCCAGAGATTGTCAGAATATCAGCTGTCATCTTGGTATTAATGAGAAACAAAATATACAGGGGTGTATTTATTAATAGGCTGTACACAGAGTCTGAGACTTAAGTGGTTTGGAAAAGTACTACATTGTTTATAGTAATAAAGGTGAAGAAACACTGGAGGAAACATCCCTGGGGCTTAATCAATGATCAGCATATGAACATAAGTCAAAGATTGTTTAAAATTGTTCCAAATGAGGAATAACTGACGTCAAGAGCTTGCTTGACTTCTTACCTGCTTCACACTCTGGTTGCCTGCAGTGAGAAAAGTACAAACAGAACAAGCTGGGTTAGGCTTGGGGGGTTTTGTATTTGCATGTAATTTAATTTATTTACAGGAAAGCCATAGATATCAAGGGCAGAACTGTCATACGCTGGTAAATCCATATTTTGTTAGCATCAACAGATAATGAAGGCAGGAGCAAGCAATCATGGACTGTTAACACAGAATTGCACTTCTGCACTGCAAGCCACAAATGACATTTTGGTCACTACCAGGGGTTTTTTTGTGTCAGCAGCGTGACGCAGGTACAGGGACAAACTCTCTGTGACCCCAGGGCCAGAAATGTTCCCCAGAACGCCTTCTTCCATTCAGGCTTCCAGAGAAGGAGCTGCTGAGGTGGGAGGGAAAAGGAATTCTCGGAATATTGAAGCAAACCTGCATCATGCACTCACACAGGTGCTGTGTAGCTGCTGTAACTGAGGTTGCTTCCACGGGCACATTAATTCCAGCTCTTGGTCAGGAAACAGCTCAAATAATGAGATTTTCCTGGATACTTTTAATCAGGTGACTAAGCCTCTCTGACGTTCAAAGGTGTCTCTTCACTGATCTCTTCTGAATTCCTAAAAGCGAGTCTGAAGTCCATCTTCTAGAAAGTTTATGCACACCAGGGAAGGAATTTGTCTTGAGGAGAAAAGTAAAGGTGACGTGTCCGTGACTGTTTAAAAGTATTGTTTATGCAAGACTTATGTGGTTCTCTATTTAACCTATTAGAGGGAAAGGAATGCATTTAGCAAAACTAATGTAAGAAAAGGAAGAGTGGATTGTATCACCTGTGAAAAGGTTGGAAGGGTTATTGGGCTTGTTCCAACAGCTGGCCTATTTTCAGAACTGATTTTCCCCATGAGCAGCGTGGATCCCAGGGCAGAGCAGTGAGCCCACAGCACTGCACACACCAAAAAATTACCTGGAAGGGCAAAGCAAATATTTCCTTATACTGCACAGACAGATATTTTCCTTATTGCCTGTGGTTCAGTGGTTGAAAGTCTTCAGCCTGCACCAGGAACTTGTTGCATGAAGCCTTGGAAGTTGCCTACCTGTTCTGTCCTTCAGTTCTCCACTTTTCAACAACTTCAGTTTTTATCCCACATAATCATATTTGCTTCAGATAAAGCATTATCTCAATAGACAGCAGCTTTGTTCACTGTACAGACATAAGACATATCCTGAAAGCTGCCCAGTCTTTGTCAGAAACATGCATGACAGGCTCAGCTGAAAAATACCCTGTGATCCTGCTGAAGTGTTTGGCTTTTTTCTCCTTTTAATGCAGTTACCTGTTGCTTCAGGGGCATTCAAAATTGCTTCAGAAACGTTAAACACAGATCCATAGGCCTGCCTGTGCTGTTTTCTTCCAAAGATGTTGAACATATGGAAGAATAATTTGCTTCAAAAGCAGGTTCTGGATAGTTCAGGTAACCTTTCAGTGTGTCTGTGTCACTGATTTGAAATGCAGTACTGCTGGGAATAATGAGCTAGCATTTGGGCTTGCGGGGGCATCGGATGAGTAAACACCTGAAAAAAAAAACCATTGCACACAGGATTTGTGCTTTACTTAATTCTGCTTTCATTAGGTCAGCCTTCATCATTGTGTGTAGCAAGAAGCACAGTTAAGAGCAGACTAAATGCAGTCCAAACACTGCCAGCTAGAAACTTCCAGCAAATTATCAAGTGACAGTGCTGTCTCCCAGAGTTTCAGTGGTTCTGGTGAGTCTACCACACACACCCTTCTTCTCTTCTTGGGATGGAGCTGAGCCCCTGAGCTCCTCAAATGAAATTTTAAATTGAAAATTTGAATTTCTCCCAAATTAGTTTTCCATTTGTCCCTCTGGTCTTCATTCTTTCCATCATATTAACTCTATCAGATGTAGAGGGTTGTCTGAATTCCCTAGCTTGTGATCTGGGATTATTACAAGATTTTTTGTATATTTTTAATGGTTTGGGAGTTTTGGAGAGTTGAGTTTGGGTAACTCTCTTAGGTTTTTTTGCCTATCATTGATAGGACACATCACTTAATATAAGTAAAATTGCAGTGGCTGGCTTTCCCAAATACCTGAGCACTGCTAAAATTCAGCTGCATCCTATTTTGTGCACAGATGAGTTACAGGACTTAAATAACCCAAGCATGTTCAATTGAATGTCTTCTCTGTTTTACTGTGTGATTAATCAAGATTTCATAATGATCAGTAACCCCTTGGAAGTAATGGCATTAACAGTGTTTATTCCCTCTAAACAGTGGGGCTCCTTTGCCTTTCAGCCACTACAGTTTGTTTTAATATTTAATAGAAAGCACTCTACAGACAGGAAGGATGAACTGTGTTCTGGGAATATTCTTTATCCATGGAACAAACCAGAATCCTTTTTTTTTTTTATTTGACTGTATGAGGGGGGATATGTGAATGACTCTCTTTTTTATCCACCAGAAGGCCATGTGGTTTTAAAATGTCCCCAGAATTTTATTTGTAGAGAAATGTTGGTTCTGGAGCCTGTCTTTGAGAGGAGATGGTGGAGAATGCCAGTGACAATGAGTCCTCACATTTATCAGCGCACATTAGACAGGATTGCAGTCAGCCTCTGTCACCTCTTGCCTTCTTTAGACGAGCAGAGATGAGTGGTTTAAGAAGACTTTTGATTAGTTTGTTTATGTGCCCACTGCAATAAGAAGAATGTTTTCAATTTTTTATTCTATTACCTTTTTTTTTATTCTATTTGTTATTTTATTATTTTTATTATTTTTACACTCTATTCTTTTATTCTCTATTTACACTTACCTCATAATATCAAAAGAACCATATTATTGTGGCAACATAAACATTTACAAAAACTCTGTCTTTAATACAAAACACAGGGGAAAAAGGAGAGCATGGAAGAGCTGAAGAAGTCTGTTTTACATCTACTGTGCTGAGGGATGATGGCATCACATCTTGGCTTATAATTCAGATAAGTCAGAAAACATTTCTAGCACTAAAAATCTGAAATATCTCTGAAGAGCTGCAATACTTCCTGTGTCTGTGAATCTATCTGTAGGCTGTTCTAACCATGGGTCAAAATTTTGCATTTATTTGGAGCAAGCAACTGAAATGATGAAATGCCTTTCTAGCTGGGTTGCCCCATGTGCTGCTTACTTACCAATGAGTGAAAAATGGAAGCATCATTTTTATTGGCCAGTATATTTATTTTATATATTTTTAATATATTT
>VXBC01003772.1:401570-414972 GCA_013399945.1 Ploceus nigricollis
ATATTATATATTTATTGACCAATATATTTTTCTTGTTGGTTTAATGATAATCCTACAAACTTCTCTGTTTGGAGGGGAAGTCCTGAATTCTCTGCCTGAGTCATGAGGGTTCCCTGGAATCATACAAATCAGCCTGAGGAATCAGGCTGAGGGGAAGAATACCTGGAAGAGTGCAGAGTATATTTCCAAAAGTAGACTTTTATGGTGGTTTATGTTTTTGAGTTTGAATGAATTGCAAGATTCTCAGAAATCTCGTTGTGTGGTAATTTCTTTTATTAATGTTTCTAAATTAAGCCATATGGGTTTGCTGATGGTTTTAGAGCACCCTAGATCAGAACTCAGACTCAGGACTCTTTCTTCCTTTAAATCTTCATTTAAATTGTTTTTTAATGTGCTTTGAGGCAGGGCAATAGCATATAAAGAAGCATCTTGAGAGTGCTTCGAGAAGAGAGCTGGTGAGGGGTCCTGGAAGAGTTTCTGTGATGAGAGTGGTCCTCTTTCCTGGTTCATCCTTTGCACAATACCCACCCACAGCATGGCTGCAGACACTCCAGCAGTCAGGTGTGTCACCAGAAATGAACTATTAAAAGTGAAAGCTGGCCCCACTGGTATCAGACAAATCACCCTCTGACTTTGGTGGAACAACCAGATTTCCCCCCATGACTGATAAATACACAGAATGCAGTACCAGTGCTGAAAAGGGAGTTAACATTGGTGCAAAGATTAATTTGCTTAATAAAATATGCCTCAAACGAGTTACTGTGGCCAAAGACATCTGGTTTTCAATTGTTAGCACATCAAAATCAAACACTGAATCCTACGATCTATTGCTAAAAGTGTGTAAAAATTCCAAACTGAAAAGGAGAGGCTTTGCAGACACAGTTTATGATTTAACCAAGCAATGCACTGAGACAGTGAAAACTGTATTAGCAGTCTGTCTCACACTGTATGTTGCTTGGGTTAGGGGAGTTAACAGCAAAGATGGTGTATCCTTACAAGCTGACTAGGGAAAATTACAGGATTCCTTCTGAGTAAACAACATTACAAATGCTTTTTTCTCCCCACCCCCAAATACTCTTTTGTTCTTACTAAAAAGATCAAGTTAATCAAAACCTTGTAGATTAAACAATTAAACCTGTAGATAACCACAATTTTTTATTGTTAATTAGACGTAGAGAGGTGCAATTTTCATAGGATGCAGAGTCCCTAAATTTAGCTGTGGAATATTACATTGATCACACACACAAAAACATCATTGATTCTCTGGGGAAGGGTTGGACGTCAGTGTGTGCGTGCTGGCTCAGACCACCTTTCACCTATTAAAGGGGGTTCCAGCAGATCTTTATCCTTGCTGCACATAGCAACAAAATGTGATTTGCCATCCTTAACCCTTTGAGCATTCTCAGCATCTTAGCAGGATGATTCACACTCACTCAGTTACTCTGCTCTCCTGCTCTGTGTTGCAGCTGAAATCTTTATGCCAAAAGTGCAACGTTTATATCTTCTGCTGCTCTGTCAATTTTAAAATCTATGTTATGTGTGTTTAAATATTTAATATACACTGAAGCCATTAAAACATGGCTGTAAGAAATCTGTAATCTTACACCTTCCTACTATGACAATTACTCCTTTCTTTAAATTACTTGCAACCTTTATAAATAAAACTGAAATTAAACCCTGACATGATGCAAAATGCTGGATTTTGCTTCACCTGTTTAAGCTTACCAAAGGCAGTGAATCCTATTAAAATACTGTGCAGAATATTTTTATTGCTGTGTAGATCTTTGTCATTATGCAGTATGATAATTCTCAGATCCTTTTCCCAGCAATCACTAATTAAGTGTAACAGGCATGCATCCAGACACTCCTGAATTTTAATCCTCATGTTTCTTAATGAGTTGCTCAAATATTACACAGAATGTAATAAAAATATGGGACTCGTTTAAAATACAAATATATAATTTGTATAATTGTCCAGCTAATAAATGATGTCTAAATATTATGATTGTTTGTGCAAACACTTAGGGATGTGTCCATGCAAGTGGTAGAAACGATCCATATGTGCACATGCAATTAAATATTCTGTACACATAATTGTCCATAAGGATTTTCAGAAGCATGCATGGCACTACATTTGCAGAATACTTTGGAATCTAGACACAGGTCTTGCTTAAAAAGAACAAAATCGACTTATATTAAAAAATAATGATATGTAATTAAATTCTTAGGAGGGTAATTTAGATAAAACAATACCCAGTACCCCTAGCTTGTCACCTGACTGTAGCACTGGCCTTTCCTACATTCTGGAATGATGGAAGAGCTCCTTCCCTCCCCTTTTTGCTGATGGGAAATTCCTGGCAGCTGAAGTGTCTGATATTTGACCTGCTTTTAAATGTTTTGCATGATTTTGCAGAGTCAAGGAGCTTCCAGTAGTTCAGATAAGCTTTCAGCAAAGATCTAAACATCCTGCTGCTTAGCTAAAGTGATGTTTTGATGTTCGACACCACTTAATTTTCCTTCATTTTTTCTTCATCTTAAAAAGCATCTACACAAACTCAATATCATTTATTGGAAGAAAAATGAAAGTGAAAAATTGTCAGTTGTGAGAAGCATTTATTTTTCTACATTATTGGTGGTATCAGCACAGTGCTCTGGAAGGTGAGGGCCAGCCAGAGCTGTCTCTGCTTTATTCTGTACAATACAATTTAGTTGAGTTCAGTTTGGTTTGGTTTTTTTATTTTCCAAATCCCTGGGCTCATAAAGGCTGGGAAGACCACAGAGACAGATTGCTCAGGCACCAAGGGATGAGAATGTCTTGTGCCGTTCAGCAGCAAGCTCTGTGCCTGGCTGGGTGAGAGAGGCACAGGGAGTGAGCATATGCAGGAAATTCTTGTCGTGGTGCCTCACATGGCACTGGCAGGCACAGGAGGGGATCTGCAGAGTGAAATGCCTGGTGCTCAGGAGCTGACATCCCCATCCCACTGGCTTTTTGTCAGAGCAGCTCCAGTCTAGTCCCACGGGCTGCTGCCTGCCCCTCTGCACTGAGCAGGGCAGGACAAACTCCACCTTTGCCCTGCGGACAAAATCCATTTTGTCTCCTCCAGACAAGACCCAGTGCACCCCTTTGGTGCGACCCAGAGCACAGCAGAAGGGGCTGGGCAGGGACTCCTCAGAAGGGCTCTTCCAGCCTGGGCTGGGACACTAACAGACCTGCACTCTTATTTTCTCAGCGTGGGACACAATGTGTGAGCCTGGACAGACCAGAAAGGGATTTTAGGAGAAGAATGTTTAAACCTAAGTTGATCTTTGGAAATGAAAGAGCACAGAACTCTATCCATGCTGGGATATCACCCTTTCCTTCTTACAAATTCCTCTCCAAATAACAGTCATGGAGATACTTAACTACTCACCATAATATATTTCTAAATGTGTGATGTATGTTTAAAATCTCAATTTCCCTTTTGTAAAACTGGGGACTTGCACACATCTGCTGAAATGTGCTCTCGTGTTGTTGTCCAAAACATCATTGCATATAAGAAAAAGAGTTTAACATAAACATTGAAAGCATTGCTTCCAGTTGACTGGGTGATATTTGATCCGTGGATCCACATGGATGGAAACAAAATAGAAAAATGTGAATATCTACTTTACAGTGATGGTTATGTACATATTCTGAAACTTTGATTTTTTTATCTCTTTTTTAGATATTTCTGACCATCTCCTGAATAAATTCAACTTTTTATATGATGCAAAATAGATGTGTTCTTTTAATTGACAATTTATTTAACAGTCTAATATAAAGTAATAACATAAATTTAAATGGGACCATCAGCTCCTTTGGACCTGGACCACCCCAAAATCAAAAATGTCCAGCAAAGAACATTCACTGAGAAGAGGGAGAGTTTGAGAAATTAAGGGATGGAGCAGGCAAAACCAAAAATACCTCGTTTTGACCACTGTCTCTTCTGTAGAGATGAAATGGGTGTCTTGGGAGACTGACAAATCTTCCCCTCCTGCTCTTCTATTGCATCCTGATGCATGCCAGTCCTTGAATATTTTCCACAAGCTTTCCAGTATTCATTGTACTTTTATGCTCCAAGCAGGGTGAAGGATGTAAGAGCTTTTTGAAATTACAGATGCTGTGGCTGTGTGTTGTAACCCCTATGCAGGGTCTCAGTCCTGCTTGCTGCATCCCTCCCTGTGAATATGATATTTTGCTCTACATACTGGCAAAGCTTCACAGCAAGAGAATTAAAGGATACCTCATTCAGCCTATCATTGTTTCATGAGAGAATTAGCCTGGGAATTTGGACCTGTGAATTCAAACTCCCTTATTTTACAGAAGGGGCCAAACTAGTCAGTCAGAAAAACATGACTCACATTTTCAATGCAAAGTGCTTCCCTCAATTATCAATAGCACTTTCATGTGAACTAGAAAGCAGCTGTTACAAATAAAATTCAGTGTAAAGCAAAAAGGTAGACTAAACATTGACTCCACAGAGTTGTTTTTATCTGGAGGATGGGTATACATCCATTATATGTGGCTGCAAAGGCTAAACTGTCCTTTTTAAAGCACTCCATCTGCAGTGTGTCAAAAATAGCGCTGTCCTGCACATGCTTAAATTTTTGGCAGCAAAGTGACACCTTAATTTCTTTTACAGTAAATATATAGATATATTACACAGTGATATGTAGAGCAGATGTTTCTAAAAATGCAAAGAAATTCCAGTCTGTTCATGTTGATGTAGTAGCTTCAGTATTTCAAAAAAGAGATGGTTTGGCAATGCAGTCATGGTGCAAACTTGAATATTTGAAGAGCCTGTATACAAACACCTTGTATCAATGGGTACGGCCATGACATCTACAAATAAAAAGAAAACTTATTTCAAATTTACCTATGGAAAAAATAAAGCATTCCTTTCAAAAGTTTTCAAAGTGAGGGACAGTTCTTGTATTCAGAGTTCCAGCATAACAGGCTTGACTCATCGATAGATGACACATCAAGCACAGGGAATTTGAAAAAGCACTGCTTAACCTCACTAAAAAAAATCATGGTTTTGAGAACAGGAAAGAAGGAAAATTGCTTTCTGATCCTTGACTCCACTATGTTCAAAAAGGGTAATGAATGTTCTGATAAAACACACTTCATTGGACAAATAAATCTGGTTCAAACTGACAATGTTATGTAAAGGGTTGTTCAAGTCTGTTTAAAAATCATCTTGAAGCAGAAAAAAAATCCCAAACAAATCAGAAATCCAGTATGAGATAAGAAATTAAGTTTTGCCAGTGCATTCATTCTTTTGGTTGTTTCTCTTGTAAAACCTTTTTAGTGACCTCCTTCACTCAACAGAGTGACCCAAGAGTATGAAAGTAGAGGAAGCGAGGAAGGGTACCAAAGCCAAGCCTCTCAATTGCAAAGTGCCTAAACAAACAGACTTTTAAAAAGAACAAACAGCACCACACACACATCCCCCCAAGGCCCAAATACAGGGGGACAGCCTCAAGAATGAGAATTTCTTTTGTCTCTCATACCAAATAGAGCAACGCAGTACCTTGCATCTCATTAACAGCTTTAAATCAATTATTACTGGCTTAATTCAGTTGCTTAAAAAGAAGCATCTCTTGCCATTTGAGGTGCAATGGAGTATCTGAGACAGATGCATGGGGTTTGGAGATTAGGATCCATGGAAACACGTAACCTTCTAGATTGGCAGCTAGAGGCCAGCATGAACATCATAGACCTTGTCAAAAACCACTAGATATCTGTTAGATACATTGAACTTTATGTTTTCAATGTTTTAATGCACCTCAAACCTCTTTTGACACCAAGGGGACAGTAAACTCCAGGGTTACTTCTTTGAGCCCTAAAATTGTGTCATTGTGCGTAGCACAAATTGTGTATATCAGCTTTTCCCAAGGCTACCCTCATTTGTTAAAGGTGGTATGAGTTATTTCAACTGGATATTATTATATCTGTTATTAATGATTTATGGGACACAACCACCTTTTTCTTGTTTTAAGATTGATGTATGAATAGAACCAATGGCAGAAAAAAGAAAACCCATATTTTGCAAAGCAGTTTTTGATTCCCCTCATGATAAAGGACTAATTACATGAAGCGATGAAAGATATAAATATTTATGAAAAATTAAGGTGTTGAAAAACATATCTAATTGGGTAGATCATGCACAGATTTGCACATCAAAATCTAATATAAAGCATGTGTACAGAAATTATGCATAGGAATATCTGGGAAGCCATTCACAGGAGTGAAAGTAAGGCAAGCCATTCTGGGAAGCAAGCCTGTCATAGCTAAAAATATGTCCACAGCCTGTAAGCATTTTTGAAATTTTTTGTTTGTTCCAGGTAGACAAAAAAGGGGTTAATAACCAGGTGCTGCCTGTTTTAAGAATCTCATGAGTGTCAACTCTTAATTTTTCAGCAAACTATCTAAATGCAGATTCCAATAGCATCCATTTGGGAGATCTCCTCAACTTAGTGCAGTCTGACAGCATGAAAAAAAAAGGCTTGAAAGTGTTTGCATTTTCTTCACACTTGCTGAGCAAACTGACAAAACATTAAGCATCACAAGTGTTAACACTATTTGTTTACGATGAAATAGTAGGTTTTGCTGCAAGAGCAGAAAACAGCAGTAGTGAAATATCACATGGTGCAGCTAGAGAAACTCTTGGGAGACTTACAAAAAAGCTAACAAGACAGGAATCATCAGAAGAAAGATTTGTCAGCCAGCTGCTTGCTTCTAAATTCGTGATGTACGTTTAATATCTCAATTTTCCTTTTGTAAAACTGGGGACTTGCACACATCTGCTGAAATGTGCTCTCGTGTTGTTGTCCAAAACATCATTGCATATAAGAAAATGAGTTTAACATAAAGAATGAGAGCATTGCTTCCAGTTTTCTGGGTGATGCTTCATCCATGGATCCACATGGATGGAAACGAAATAGAAAAACAGGAATACCTGCTTTCTATAGAAATAAAGAAGAATAAAATTCTTAAAACCCTTTGCAATTTGTATAAACAAAGATGTTTTGAAACATTTTTTTGTATAAGTTAAGCATACTATCCCTAATATATTAGTCACCGTCCACAAAAGTGAACTTTCTGATGATCTGTTTAAAATATTTTTTTGTCAGTAATTCTCAACCATTTATTGTCTCCTCTGTTGTGAAGAACAGAAGGATGTAATCTGGTATGAAGATAGCTGAGATTTATTTAGTGTCCATGGTCAAGCATGGAATTTATCTGAAGAAGGGTTTTCTTGGAATCCTTCCCCTCAAAACCTAAAGCCTCTCAAAATCTTGACGATATATATACGTGCAATATAAAGATAGACTTGTTTGGAACTCATGAGATTTTCACAGAATAGTTAAAATTACACAGATGTACAGTTGAAAATTATGTGTTGTTTAATTGTGTGCCTGGAGATGGATTTTTGGGTACTGACATTTGAAAATGTTGGCCTTTGCATAGAAATTATTCCATGATAAATCTGTTCAATTAACGAAATTTTATGTCCAAATATCTGTCATAGATAACAGAACCAGCAGTGATGCTATGTCTCAAATTCAAGTTATTTCTAATGTTTTGTGAGTTTTTTAGTGTTTTGTAGGCACACAGTTTGTGGTAATGGGCTACAGCTGTGCAGGACAGGTGAATAAAATTGAAGGTGAGGAGCCCTGGAGTGCCCAGGTGTGACCAATCACCCAGGGAGCAGAGGGCACACAGGTGCAGGGCATCAACAGGAGGGGATAAAAGGCTGGGCTGAAGGACCAGAGGAGCAGAGCTTGCAGCCTCCTGAAGTGCTGTGGTGTTACTCTGTGTGGGCTGGAGCTTTCTGATATTTTATGGTGACACTCTGGGTATTGTGGCCATCTCCACTGCCACCTGTGCTGTGACAGGGTTTGGATTTTCCTCCCTAGTAATCAAGGTGGGTGCAAGAGGTTCTTTTTCCGATACACTTGATCAAAAACATAAGTAAAAGTTTTAAGAGTTCCAAGCAATTCTGCAGATGTAATAAGTTTCTTGTCCAAGGAAGGCTAAACTAGAACTTCAAACTTTTCCTACTATGCAAGTTGAATAGTGATGAAGGGGTTTGAGCTATATTGGAATTGAAAAAAAGTGGAGGTGTAAAAGGTGTTCTGAAGTTGTTTTAATTTTTCAAATGGAAATTCTAAACTTTTGAGGTACTTTTATGTACTTTTGTTTTTAATTCTTCTTCACTCCCCGTTTGTTTTTTTTTCTTTCAGTGAGAGGGTTGTAAGGCCAGAAAAGTATTTATGAGAGGTGGGAATGGAAACTGTGAACAGAAGAAATTGGGTTAGCTAATTTTTCTATTGGTTTTATTAAATGAACTGCTAATGAAATTAATTGCAAAAATCTCCGTTTTGCAAAAATATGCCGTTGAAAAGCATATTTTTGTACTTTCACTGGGGATATTTAACTTCATTACAACTGCAGTGTCAGTGCTGGGTAACAGTATCCTACTTATATATTTATACAGTTGAACACGAAGGAAGATATCTATGGCCTGGGAGGGCAGGAAACAGCAGGTACAGATTGAAACATGAGCTATTCCAACTGTGGTCCAGGGAAAGCCCTTTTCACCTTAGGGCACTGGGATAGTAGAACAGGTTGCCCAAAAGAATTATTTATTTTTCATCTTTAGGGATTTTTCGAGACGTGACTACTTCAAGTCTGGAGCAACTCTGTTGTATCAAATGGCTGACCCTGCTCTGAGCAGGAGTTTGGACTAGATGAACTGCCAAAATCCCTTCCAGACAGGGTTTTCCCATCTTTTAAAGATCCTCCATTCAAGCTTTTGTTGTCTAAATATCCACAATCCTTCAAAGACTTTTTTTTTGGTCTCAAATTATCAATACACGACTTAGAGTTGTTGCTGGCCACAAATGCAGCATTTAATATCAGTCCTAGAGCACAGGCTGTGATGTGACTCAGTAAAGGAACGAATCTCTCATCTGGCAGCCTGGTGCTTGATGTGCATGGAGCTGTTGCCCAAATCACACAGGGACAGTATATATGAGAAATATATGTATAAAGGAAAACTTTAGCTGAAGGGTGGGATCTCTGTCTCCTTTTGTTGTGTCAGTTAAAGAGTTCTGTTTTCTGGCAGAGGCTGCAGAGTGCTGCAGGCAGCTCTGCTGAGCTAAAACTGGTCTTTATGGTTGTGCCTCGAGTCTGTACCTCTGAATTTCTTGCTGCTAACAAACACCTGTAAGGTCCTTGCCTCTTTAATCTCATTCATTGTTTTCTTTATTGAGCAAGCTCTCTATGGGATGGCACTGTGTGAAGGTATCCACAGATATAAATAGTTTACACTGAAGTGAGAAGTTTGAATTAGTCCTTCATGAATATCTAATAGTGATAAAATTTGTCAGATTAATACAACTCAGGTGTCAAGAGTTGAAAAAAAATTATTTTAAACTCTCTGTGAAAAAAGCATGGATTGATTTTTGTCCACCTATTAAACTGACTCCTAGAAATATGTGGAGATGTTTTCAAGAAATTCCAGAAGCAAAACATTAAGATGATATGACCCTGAAAACAATTCTGTTTTCACAGATGAAGTAACAATTTTGGCTCTCACAACTGTGAAATGTCTCTGTGACTGTGTGTGCACAAAAGCTAAGATGAGCAAAGAAAGTTAAGTCCATACACTCCTGACAAATCTTTGCACTTGCTGTGTTTCATAAATAAAACTCCTGCAGAAGATCCATTCAAGGCTGTAGTTCATTTCATGCCAACATTTTTAATCTATTTCTTCTGTGAACTTTTTCAGAGTTGTTGCAGTTATTTTCTTTTAAATGAGAGGGGGATACCATATTTAATTTCCTCCTGTCTACAGATCAATAATTTGATATTCTTCTTGACATTGGGTAGGGTGGTTTTTTTATGCCTCCCACACTTAATTTTAAGTCACTTTCATTGCAATAAAAGAAAATTTAAAAGCATAAACCAGTGCATTTTGAACATAAATGTATGAAAAATATGATTAAATGGTTAACCACCTCTTCTGGCCAAGTACAGAAGCGCTCAAATTAAAGGTGAAATTGAGCTCATTAAATGTTTTTCATATTTCAAAGTTCAGTTCTATATCCCAAAACCGAAGTGAGCCACCTACACTTGTATGTGTTTGTCTTGCACTACACAACATTAAAAATAGAGAGAATTTTATTATCTAGGTATTTATTATGGAAATGTAGATTTTATTCATATCTTTTGGCTCTCTGTGTCCTTTGGGAAATATCCTTTCCATTTGGTGATAGATGGGAGAATTGTATTAATAGAAATAAGATTTAGCCAAGTTATTAAAATTCTCTGAATCCTAAGTTAGGACTAAAAACAATGCAGCAAGGCCTCTTTCCATTTCCAGTCCATAGCAATTTCCCAAACTTTGATGTAAAGCAAAATATTTACCTGGTGAGTTGGGGAAGGCTACAGGTTAAACATTCTATTCAAATACATTGAACTCTTTATTTGTGTTTGGAATATTTTATCAGTTCAAAAAAGAACTATTGCTCTTTGGTTTTTTGGGGCTTTTCCCTCCTCCCAGTTATTCCTGCCTTTTAACTCCCATTATGTTTATCATTTAGTTGTAGAGATGTCTTACTCAGGTTTGCTCCAATTTTATTTAATGTAGCAATTCCACTGTAAAGTGGACTTTACAGACAGGACATTGTTTTTCCCCTCAGCAGATCCTTGTGTTACTAGAAACAAAAACTGCTGAAGAAATCCAGTTTGCACCCTCAGAGTTGTAGAACATACATCTTCATTTTCCTCTTCCTCAGCACTCTTCCCTGCACTGGCTGCTCCCTGCACTGAGAATGTTTCTCCTCTTGGTGTATGAAAAAGGCTGCTGTTCTTCTCAGAGCATCAGAAGGGTTTCTTTCTTAGCCTTCTATTTCTATCACATGTGAAAAGATTCTATTTTAGCTGTTTCTATAAGCATTTCATTTTGGTGGGTTTGAACGTGCCTCACCTAGTTTGCTTACTTCCCCATCATCCTAATGTTTTCAAAATAAATTTAGGTGAAACTGGAGGTAATAAATTGCTTGAAATCACCCTGTGCAGTTAGCAGTATGGTGTGCCTTATGTAAGAAACTCTTGATATTGTGATCTCATCTTTGACATTTCCAGAGATAGAAGTAATCTCCATCCTGTCCTTGCACATAGAGGATTCTACAAGAAATTGGATTCCATAACTCAGGGAACTCATGTCTGGGGATCTTCCCTACTCTGCTCTTTCCTGATGGGAGGTGAAAATACAGCTAAAATGAATCAGACACAAAAGGAAACTTCACTGTCTATTTATTCTTCCCACTTTCACCTCCTAAGTGAGTGGAAATGATGAAAATCTACGAGCTCCTGTCAGTCTGAAATTGGAGAAGTTAATTCTTCCTTGAATCCCATCTGTCACAGCTTGACATTTGTTTATCTAAAGCCAAGCTTTGATGCCATGTCTGTGTAATGAAATATCTTGGTGGTGGACAACAACTTCTCACCTAAACCAAAGTAACCTGCCTTGGATGGAGCCAAGGCCAGAACTGGAACACAGCATAATGAAAGACCTGGACCATCAAATTAAAACCCTTCTTGTTGTAAATTCTTGCATAATCTGCCTCCATTAAGTTAATGGAACCCCATCTTAAAATAAATATTTTTGTTCCCACTGAGGATCTTTTCCAGATCCTTACTCCTTTGATGCATAGGAGGCTTCTTTTAGACTTACTTATGGACAGCTCTTGCATATTTATCCTGTTGACACGTTGACCTTTCACATAGCCTTTTCCCTGACTGCTTTCTTCCTCTGGTATGTTTCTAGGGAAAAAAATTATTTCTTTCCTTAGCTTCTCCCTCTTTCCAAAGTTTTTATTCTGCTTGGAAAACGAAGCCATTTTGGTCTAATTTTTCCTTTAATTAGTCTATCAAT
This sequence comes from Ploceus nigricollis, assembly GCA_013399945.1. NCBI lineage: Eukaryota > Metazoa > Chordata > Aves > Passeriformes > Ploceidae > Ploceus > Ploceus nigricollis. Next base: position 413,540 of record VXBC01003772.1, read on the forward strand.
TCTTCTGTTTCCTTGCTCTGTTAAAGTTGTTCTTATTCATGATGGATAAAAGCCAGGCGTATTCCAGGTAAGACTTTTTTATCTTTTAAGGATCTCATGTTTAAAATTCAACCAGTGCAGGCCTGATCATGATTTTCCTCTTGTTTTCAGAGAGAGTAAAGATGCCATCAGTGGTTATTTAGCAAATAGAAGGTCTGTTTTTACAAACAATGACACTTAAGGTGGCATACATAATTATGCCACCTGTGTCTGCTGGCAGAGAAAATTACTTTTACTCCCTAAAACAAAATATAGAGTCTTTGCTTGGGGAGGAATGTCTTGATGCAGATATTTGGCCATCTTCAGCAACTTTTGTACAAATAGATATCTGTATATGAATGGATATTAATGATTTCTAGTCAAAAATTATGGGCCTGATTGTCTCTAGAAACCAAGTGCAAAACCATATATGTTTTCATCATAAAATTCCTTATTGATTGTATGACATATCATCCACTTCACTTTGAGACTTCTTATGAGATGTCTCATCCTAAAGGTCAATTTTAAAAAAAATTATAATAAAAATTTTACGTGTTAGACATCACAGGCTGAAGTCACATGAAAACCCAGGGCAGGTGCACAGTTTCCTGTCTATTTCGCATTCTTCTTTCCCCAGTTGCCATTAAGACATTCACTTCATTATTTTTAGACCTGTATTGGAATAACTTTGGTCTCCTAGCCAGCCTTTGTTCAATACAAATATATTCACAAGACCTCTGAAAGATCAATCAGGACCCAAAGAACAGGTGCAGTACAGCCACTTCATTCCATCATAACAAGAAGTCAATTTATTTAGTCAATATCTTGGATGTTTGTTATGAAAGTGGTGCCTTGTGAAGGCTGANGATTAATTGTTCAGGTATATCAGTGTGATTGGAATGTGCCAGCTGGCTGGCAGCAGAGATGGCACAACTGTGGGCCAGAAAAGAGAAGAGAAGGCAGGAACTCTGTGGGTCACATCTTTCTGAGCTTGAAGCTCGGTGGTTTTTCATTGCAGCTCTCTAAAGGCAGGCACCCTGTGGCCCATACTCAGCAGGACAGGGCTGGGTCCTGAGATCTGCATCCTGTGGCAGCTTTGTTAGCCCAAATCACAGAATCAATTAGGCTGGAAAGGCCTTAGAGATCATTGACCAAACAGCACCTTGTCACCCAGAGCGTGGCACTGAGTGCCACATCCAGTCTTTCCTTAAATCCCTGCAGGGACAGGGATTCCACCACCTCCCTGGGCAGCCCATTCCAATGCCCAGTCACCCCTTCTGTGCCTGAATTCTTCCTCATGTCCAACCTGAACCTCCCCTGGCACACCTAAAGGTCTTCTTGTCCTATTGTTGGTTGCCTGGGAGACAGTCTGACACGTTGGTTCTTAAGGAAAAAAAAAAAAGGAAGCAAAAGCT
>VXBC01003772.1:415290-426916 GCA_013399945.1 Ploceus nigricollis
AAAGCAGCACAGAATCTGAAAAGTAGAAAAGCTGAAACCTGAGGCATCAAAAGGATTAATTGTTCAGGTATATCAGTGTGATTGGAATGTGCCAGCTGGCTGGCAGCAGAGATGGCACAACTGTGGGCCAGAAAAGAGAAGAGAAGGCAGGAACCCTGTGGGTCACATCTTTCTGAGCTTGAAGCCCGGTGGTTTTTCATTGCAGCTCTCTAAAGGTACCCACCCTGTGGCCCATACTCAGCAGGACAGGGCTGAGTCCTGAGATCTGCATCCTGTGACAGCTTTGTTAGCCCAAATCACAGAATCAATTAGGCTGGAAAGGCCTTAGAGATCATTGACCAAACAGCACCTTGTCACCCAGAGCGTGGCACTGAGTGCCACATCCAGTCTTTCCTTAAATCCCTGCAGGGACAGGGATTCCACCACCTCCCTGGGCAGCCCATTCCAATGCCCAGTCACCCCTTCTGTGCCTGAATTCTTCCTCATGTCCAACCTGAACCTCCCCTGGCACACCTAAAGGTCTTCTTGTCCTATTGTTGGTTGCCTGGGAGACAGTCTGACACGTTGGTTCTTAAGGAAAAAAAAAAAAGGAAGCAAAAACTCTATGACAGAAAAGTATAAGGTGAATTTCTTAGGGAACAGAATAAAAGAACCTAGATCTTCCTTATTTCATTTATCTGAGACTGATCTTTGTCTCATCTCAACACCTAAAATGTTAATGTTGCTTGGAAATGGTTATTCTGGGTGTTAGATTGTTTTGAAAGTGTTAATTTTGCAGAAGTTAGCTCTGTGAGAATGTAGATGCTTTGCAAGTTGTGTATTGGGTAAATAATTAGTTTGACTTCCATTAAAGTGGGTGTTCAGCAAGAAGTTTAGGCAAGGTTTCTGTGTTTCTGAGGATATAATTATGTATGCCACCTTAAGTGCCATTGTTCATAAAAGCAGAGCTTTTATTTGCTAAATATCCACTGATGGTACCTTTGTTCTCTCTGAAAATAAGAGGGAAATCATTTTCAGACCTGCACTGGTTGAATTTTAAACATAGGACTCTCACAAGATAAAGTCTTATCTGGAATACTCCTAGCTTTTATTCATCATGAATAAGAACAACTTTAACAGGGCAAGGAAAGAGAAGAATTGATAGAATAATTAAAGGATGATAGAATAATTAAACTGGATGTTCAGCAAGAAGTTTAGGCAAGGTTTCTGTGGCGGGGTGTCCAGGGTTTGCTCACGATCCTGACCCATAAAATGGGATTTGGTTGCTGCACACAGAAGCAAGACATAGAAGAGCTTGTTGGGCTGCACCCAACCACCTGAAGTTTTATTTGGTTTATTTAATTTTATTTCTGCTGAAGCTGTAGCCACCAACAAGTGAGGGTTTTTTTTCTTGAGCATTGCCTAAGATGAGACAAGATTCTGGATTCCTGTCATCTGCTGAGTGCTAGGACCTAAAACATTCTGCAGGGCTGTCCTTACTCTGGGTGTTTGTGTGATGTTTGTCAGCTTAGAGCAAGAAAGCTTCACTTCCTTCCTGCTTTCATGGTTTATTTTTTCTTTCCTCATTAGAGGAATGGATTCATATGTAGATGAGCATCTTCCAATTTCACCTGCATTCTTGTATCAAAGGCCAGATGCACTATGGAGTATTGCATTTCCTTTTTTTTTTTTCCTGTAGCTTACACCTTCATTAATCCTCTTCTACAACAGGATCTCCCTGAAATGTTTCTTAAGAACATCTTATTAGCAATGCTTTCAAATTGCATTTGATCTCTTGCTAGAGGACTATTAGAAAATTACAAGGTTAATTTTCCACAATTAAAATTAGTTGTTCTTAGTCACAGCCTTAGTCTGCTGCTCCTCTGTCAGGAATGATAACTTTAATAGAGCAAGACACCCTGGAAATTCTGCTTTATTGGAGTTGTTCTTCCTTCTTGAGAAGCCTGTTCTGCTAAGCTCCTTCTCCAAGAGGGAAAAGATGGAAATACTGGTTCTAGTCTACATCAGTCTTCAGTAAGAGCCTTCTTTTTGAATTTTAGAAAGATCAAAACATTGAATAACAGAATATCCAATTTTATCAAACTTAAAAGATCATACTAGTTTTATGACAGAGTATTTTGACCACAGAATAAGATTTATATTAAATAAATTGATCTATTTTCAGTTTAATTCAGTTATTTTGTTTTGAAATACTAAGAGGATTTTAATTTCTGTTTAACCTCTGTTCAGCAAGTAAATTAATTCTAAAGTTAATACATTTAAAATTTATTTTAACAAATTTTATTAGTCAATTCATTCATTCATTCCTTCATAAGGCAAAGTACAAAAATACTACTACCCTTAGCAGAATATTCAGAAAAAAAGTCTAAAATATGCTGGTATGTGTTACTTTTGAGATTATTTCTCTTTTTTTTTTCCTAGTATGTCAAATTTGTCCATATTGTGTTCCTTTCTGGGGACCTCAGTTTTAATTTGTTATAATTATCAGTTTCTCCTTTACTGCAGTGATATTGCAAACAGGCATGTTATTTTTAGGAGACTTTGTCCTTAAATCAAATCTGATGCCTGTTCCCTTTATGACCCCTTTTTGAGATCTTTTTTCAGCAGCACCAGTCATTCTGCAGTCTGTTGTACATGTGCTGGTATTTAGCAGAGAATATGAGCAATGCCTCCTCTGAATGCAGCAAAGAGCCTTTCCCCAAAGCATCTATTGATACATCAAAAAACTCTGGCCAGATTCTCCAAGTGAATTTAACTGGCATCTCTGACTGAGATCTAAATGTGTTCAATTTATTTGCATCTTAAATATATTTTAAGTTGTAAAAAAAATAAGTTTTGTTTAAGTCTCTTTGTTTGAATTTGTGCTAGGGTACTTTTTGGGGGTGTAGGGTAGTTCTTATTCCACATAATCAGAAAAATTATAATTGATCCTCTTCACCAGCATTCTCTGGAATCTTCATGTTCTGGCAACAATGTTGTACTTCTTCAAAAGAGTGATGCATACAAAGAAGCTTTATTTCCTTCAGTGGAATTAATTAAAAATTAGGTTCTTAATTATACCTGTATTTAAGGGCTTTGCAAGAGTATGTGCAAATCATAGTGGCACAGTGGAATCTTGAGCACAGGTTTTTCTATTGTTTCAGTCTTGTTTTCCTGTCTCCTGAACTTTGCTTTTTGTACTTCACTCCTAAAGCTGGGGTTCTTAACTTGAGATGAGTTGCCTGAAGCTGGCTTTGTTGGGCTGTTTAAGATAAAACATTTCAGCTATACCTGGGAGCAAATACTGGCACAAACCTGCCCATTTTTTCTTAAAATAAATTAGAGTCCTCCTGGACATTTTATTGACATCAGCTCCATACTCAGGAACAAAGATTAAAAATTAATTAAAAGGCTCTGAAATCCTTATTCAGCATTCTTTGACATGGGTTTTTGAAAGCAATTTTCATGAGTAAGTCTGCACAGTGCTGAAGTGGTACAGTAATAAAATTCAGTGGCTAATGAGGGATTTTATCAAACTGCAGTAATGGATTCTTACTTTGTTTAGAGGTAATAGTTCATTTTAATATTGATTAATTTTAATACAGTTGATGCCATGAAACAGTAGCAAGCTGCAAGCAAGTGACTTTACTTCCAAAACAAAAATCTGTAAATTGGTGAATGAGACATCTAATGCTTACAGAATCTTGTAAAATAACTTTCTTGGTGAACCAGTAAATGTGAATTAGCATTGCATCATGCCAAGGAGACAGAAATAGTGATATGGGTCTTTTTGCATGTTTAATGATTTTGCATAAGTACCACAGTAGTTTCTATGAGTAGTTTTCCAACATTGAATGCAGCTCATCAAATATAGCAAGTATCACAGAGAGAAGTTTGTCTGCAGCAGAGACGTGTATCTCCTTGGCAACTCTCTCTACTTGTCTTTCCTGTCATTTTCTGGGAAGTGAAGTATGTCACTGAAGTCCACCCCTGTGAGAAGCACAACTGCTGCCTCAGAATCAGGAGGAAGGACTGTTCAGCATTGTTGGAAAAACACAGCCTGGTCTAGACAAAGCAGGTGATTAAGATACAGAAGAAAGTCCCATGTAATATTTATCTGCAGTAATCACAGAAGAAGAACTCACGTTGCAGTTGTTGGTGTAAATTAGGTACAGTGAGAATTTAAGAAATAGACTGTGTTTTGTTGTCTATAACTTAATTATTTAGAGTTAAATTCTATGGTGGTAGCTCCATACTTTTGCAATGGGAAATAGACAAAGGTATTCAGTATCTGTCATTTTGTTTCTGTCTGATCTGGGTTATCCCTGGGAAAAAAGAACTTGCAAGAGTTGCAGAGTTCCAATTGGAAATGTATTGTGCACTCTGTGAAAGAAGGCATTGCACAAGCTAAGGGGAGGACAGAAAATGAGGACAAAAAGCTTTTTTCTTGATCTTGACCTTGAGTAGTCTTTATTACAAGGATGAGGGAGTGTATTCTTGTCTTTTCTGGGGGGGTGGTGGAGTTTTTTTTCAGGCTAGAAAAGAAGAACATTTGCTGCTGACCTGAGCAGATGTGTAGAGAATGCCTTGTGCTGAGAGGTATTACAGAGAAGTTTGGTTTGTGAAATGTCAGTGTGGGTGGACCTGAGATGATTGAAAGGAGGGATGTCATGAATTCTTTACAAAGATAAACTTGCCCCAAACTCCATAACATTTGTGAGAGTTGTTCATCGATGGTATGAATAATCTTTTGGATTGGATCTCTGGTATGTCCTATTATTGTAGCTCTGCAAACTCAAGGAGAAATGGATGCTCCATGCCTCTTGGAGAGATGTTTCTTTGTTAAACGTTGCCATTGCTGTTGAGCTTTGAAGTTCTCTCATTCTTGCAGGCTTTTCTGGGTGTAGTGGAAAGAAGTTCTTGTTGAAATGTTTTTCAACATGAATTGAGGCATAATGAAATATTACAAGTAGGGAAATTAAGGAATTTGCAGTTCTGAGAATATTGCCGGGGAAAAAAAGAGTCAAATGCAAGAGTCATCTCCCAGTGAATAGATACAAGAAGTGTGGGTTTTGTGCTCTCTAGCACATTGAGAAGCTGCCCCAAGTAAGTGACAGAGGGGAGTTACCTTCCATCTTTCCTGTGCTGCACCTTCTGCTCCCTGCAAGTTTTCAGATTTGGCAACCTAATAGCAGTGCATCTCTGGATTTCTACATAGCCCTGCCAACCAACAAAATGTGCACATTTATAAATATTCTAGGAGAGAAACAAAGGAGAATCTGTTTCAGCAACAAGGATCCTGGTGGCTCTGGAGTAAGAAAACAAGCATGATGAAAAGAGATTCTGCCAAGGGTGGGGAATGTTTTCAGGAGCATTCTGAAAGTACAGTTGTAGGGCTGCAGCAGTGTTAGGACAGGATTTCCCCACACAGGAAGGAAGACAACCCTAGTGCAGCCTCAGCAAGCTGAACCCTGAAATGAGTCATTAACTGCTTTTAGTTAACTAACTGAAACAAACCAACCCAAAAACGGGGAACAAGCTGAGAATTAAAAAGAGTGAATGCTTTATAATGAACACAATCTTAAAATAGGGTTCAGGAAAAAAAAAAAAAAGAGTTTTGCACTCATGATATTCCAGACTGGGTTTAAAATGGTAGCTGGGAGCAGTATCTGTGATAGTAAGTTTCACTTATCATGATGTATTGCACATTTCTGTCAGCATCACTATGGAAATATGACTTTCAGAAGCAACCAAAAATACTTGCTCTTTTAGTGAGCAACAATATAAAGCATAACTCTATATGGGACAAAAGGCTCCTTAGAAAAAGTAAAACTCATGCTACCTGTCCTAGGAGACAGTACATGCCAGCAAGGAGATCACAGCTAACTTTCAATGCTCTAGCTTTGGGATCTGAGTTAAAGCCATGTTTTTAACAGCTACCAGAATGTTTTATTTCCAAAGGTGGGGGCTGCTAGTGTAAGGTACAATAGTGTGCATAAAGGATGGATGCTGAAGCACGATAGAGATCAGTGACTTCAGGAACCAGTGGAACAGATAAATGATACTGTGGGTTTTGTGTAGGCCTCAGGGTCCAGCTTTTTAGCACCAGTTGGCTGAGTCCTTCAGGTTTCTATAGAAACCTTTTGTATGAGACTTTAAATAGAGGCTCTGCATGCACCAAAAAAGTAAGGATTCAAGAATTCTCTGGTGTCTTTGGTTACAGGCTCCTTCTTTCACCCAAAAGTCAAATCTTAGAACATTGAGAAGATCAGAGATACTCTGGAAGGAACAGTGCCCCAATGATAATAAATATCTGTATGATTTCCATCATTTTGTGAACTTAGTTTGTTTTATGTGCATAAACTATCCAAAGCATGTAATTGTCCCAAAAGTTTGTATGCCTCATTTAATAATACGTGAATATTAATTAATCTGTGTTTTCTTTATTAAAGATAACTATTTCTTCCCAATTCTGAATGTCCATTAATTAATATCTTCTATAAGAGTTCAACATTATAGGTAGAATTATGCTTAAAGATGAGACAAATTCTGTGCCTGAGGGTGTTGTCCAAACACTTCTTGAACTCAGGCAGTCCATGTCATCTGTGTCTTTAAAAAATAATTATCTCTCACTTCCAAGATGTATTTGGTACAGCAATTTGCCCAGAAGGATGTAACTGTGCTAAACACGACCTTGCCAAAGCTCATTCTAATAAAATATAAGTAAATTAAAATACTGAGCCATGGTTCTCTGATGCCAGGCAGTTTTCCTCTTATCTTTCCATCCAAGTCCAGCCACCTCCAGCTTAACAAAATATTTTCCCTCAAAAATAGGTAAATGTCTTCCTACAGTATTCTTCATTAGTGAGACTTTTATCTTGGGATTTTTTTTTGCTTGGATGGTCCAGTTTTCATGCAAAATGAGCTGAGGACACTTTTTTCCCTTGGCATGCTAATTTTGCTAAAAAGTAAGTTCAATTAACCTTTTTCTTTCCCCGAACAGGTACTTTGATGTTTCACTTTAAAAAGAAAAAAAACAAAAAAAAACAAGCTAGAAATTGAAAGTTCTATTTTCTGATTTCTACTTTACATTTCCACTGCTTTCCAGGAAAAAGAAGTCATCCAAGCTTCTTTTGAGAAACAGATTAGCCAGAGCCAGTGAAAAGTGATTATCTTCGGTTCATTAACTCACTACTCCAGCTTTTGATGACAAAATTGCTGCCTTCTAGAAATGGGTTTTGAAAGGTCTAGTTCTTTACCAACCAATAAAGCCTTCCTCTTCCTGCTATTTCCTGTGCAATATTGGGAATTTATTGTTAAATTATTGATTCTGGGATTTGTTCATTTGTTTTTCTGGGGTGAATTCTTTGTCAGTGTGAGTGACGGGTTAAATGCACAGTGGCAGGACTTGGATTTCATAGGGATGTGATGCTGTTAGACGTCCTGTGAATTCAACAGGCTCTTCATTCACTTTGGTATTGTTCTCCCAGAAAATCCAAAGGCAATTTGTGTGTTGCTGCAAGGAAGTCCTCAGTGGTGGAGAGGAATGCAGAGGTGTTGTGCTTGGAGCGGGTAAATTGATGTACTGCTGGTAGGTAAGACCCCACATATGGGAAACTTTTTAATAAATTGTAGTATCAATGAAACTGGCCAAGACGGCTTTTAGATATTTTTAGACAGTTTTTAGATATATTTTACAAGTCATCTTTTAGATATGGTCCTGTCAGTTATTTCCTACAACTCTGTAGGTTTTGTAAAGAACAGAATGGGAGAGAATAGAACTCAATAGTTCCGGTCAGAAGGGACCTTCAACAATCCAGTTGTAGTCCAACTGCAAGTAGTGCTGAACAGGTGAATTTCTAGGGTTTTTTTGGATGAAAAAGTCAACTCTATGCTTCCCTAAGAGTTGTAGCAGCAATAGGCGGGGAAAAAAGAATCATGAAAATCTGCCTAGTGGAGAAGCAGACTCAAAATGAAAGCAGCTGCTGTCAGACAGCTTGGTAGCTATCTCAGCTGAGCTCTCTGGAGCCAATTTAGAACTCCTTGTAAATTAGAACTACTTGTAAACTCTGATCAGTTCATGATAAGCATGCTACATAACTCGTGATGACTTACAGGTGCAAAATCTCAATGACTGTACAGGTGAGGGGCCTCCTGCTGGAAGCATTCCATAGTCCATGGATTTATGGTTCATGATTCCATGGACAAAGTCCGTTTAAAATAAAAGCAATATATAATGTTAAGATTGTCCACTTAATAACCATGTGCACTAGGGAGATGTTGTCATGCACATCAAAGGAAAAAACGTTCTTTCAGTTTCTAGTCAGTTTTTTATTTTTGCCATTCACAGAATTTCAGAATATGATGCCCTCAGCCACTCCTCACACACCTTCTCCCCAAGGCCCTGCACCTTCCCCTTGGCCTCCTTTGGGTGTTCTCTAATGGCCTCATGCCTTTTTTATATTGTGGCACCCAAAACTGCCCCAGCACTCGAGGTGAGGCTGCTCCAGCTCAGAGCAGAGCGGGACAATCCCTCCCTTGCCCAGCTGGAGATGCTGTGCTTAATGAACCCTGTTTTGGTTTTTTTTTAATCCTGTGAATTCCAGTATTTTGTGGTTGTATAGTGAAACAGTTGATAAAATACTTCTAAACCACTAACCTTTTCAAATACTAATTACTTGGTCAGCCTTGTGCATGACTTTGCATGCTGCTCAGCTCAAGGATCCATGAAGATGAATCTCTCAAACCTTGTCTGCTCAACTCATCTTCATTTAAAGACAAGATTGTATCTTGTTGAAATGCAGAGAAACTGCAGATCAAAGGTCCATCACAGTGTCAAAAAAAAGAGCAAGTTAATTTGCATGAAGGTGCAACAGCATGCTCTGAGCCAGGACAGAGGAGTAACATCACTCTGTTGAATTGCACTAGTTAATTTCTGTGTCCTCTTCTGTTCAAAACAATTTTCAGCTCTTTGATTTAGACATTTCTGTTGCTGCATGACTGTACTTCTTTTTTCAGATGCATCTCAGTAAGATATTTGCCTTAATGTGGCATTTGCCAAATTCCTCATGCACTGTTTGATAGATGTTTGTTCTTTGTGTAAGTTGAGCAGTGCTCAGGTAGAAGAATATGTGTAGAAAATGTAAAATGCCTCAGCTCCAGAAAGATGCATTCACTGGCTCCTCCACGTGGTGTTCCTTCTTGGCAGCTGATTACCTAGATGGGGGATGGATGGCCCAGGTTTTAAAACAGGACTTCATCACATTTCACGACAAAATCCCAAGTAAACCATTCTGCTTCCAGCTCTGATGAGTTCTTAGCTAGCGCAATAGTCACTTCCCAGAAAAGTGATTTCCCTTTGGTTAAATCCCATGTGGCATATTTCAGATGAATCCACTGAGCTAAGCTCAATGTTCAGAATAAAACCTTACCAGCAATAGTTGCTTTCTATTTTAGCTCCTTTGGTCTTGGTTAATATGGGATTTTTTTAAACTTTATATTTTCCTTTTCAACACTAGTGGAACATTTGGGTCTCTAAATTTTCAGAATTTGTCTAAAAGATACCTACAGTGAGTGAAAAATTCTTTTTCAATTTTACCTTCAGGATACAACTTTGCAGTGACTGGGAAAAATGTCAAGCTTTGAAAGAGCATTTGCTGTGTCTAAAGCAGGTGCTTCTGTCTATGAGAGAGAATTACATGAAATACAGATAAAAAAGGTCTGGAGCCCACCCTGGTGCTGAGGACGTGTCTGTCATTCACATCTCCTAATTAGCAAGCATTATATTCCCAGTGAAGTGTGAGTAAGGAAGCATTGCCTGCAGAACTGGAGTGCAATATGAGAGAGCCAGGTAATTACAAGCTTTCCACACATGTCAAACACAGGCCTGTCAGCAAGGCCTCCACAAATAACAAATCCCAGCTCTGGAAGGAAATATTCCATTACAGCTCTCTCCACACAGAGTCATATTCCAGGGTGTTTTCTGCATCTTCTATGACACAGATTAACTTTGTGCAGTCACTAGAGAGAGTAGATTGGACATGACCCAAATCATTACATATTCCTTCTAAAAATGGTGGTAATAGTTGGTAAAAGAATAATACAAGCTGAAATTTTGAACTGAGTTGGCTTTGCAGTGCTAATGTTTTTTGGGTTTTTTTTTTCAGCTGTAATGGCCTATTTGCTACCTACTGACTTGGCATCTCTTGAGATGATTCAAAATAATATTTTATTTATTGCTGATTGCCTTGTGGTTTGTAATACTGAGTAATTCATAGAAAGAATAATCTTAGCACTGTGACCTTAATAACTTTGTCCACCAGGGAAAAGAGTACATTCAGGAAGGCAGTTATGGAACTAATTGTTCGGATTAGTTTTTTACCTGCATCCTATTGGAATTTACTTTTTGAAAAACAGAAATGAAGTTTATTTCAAATTGTTGTTTCAATTCTCTTACAAGCTTCTTTATTAGCAGTAGTTTTGGGTTAGATAACTACTTTCCAAACTGGATGCAGAGATGGGCTGTAGTGGTTTTGGTTTGTTAATTTGAGATTTTATTAATTTTGAGATGTTTTGGTTAATGTATTAATGAGTGTGGTGGTTTTGGTGTTGGTTAATTTTTGGTAAGTGTATTTTTTTTGTTGTTGTGAGATAGGATTAGGAGAAAGGTAAAGTAGGTTTAAAATTTTAAATAGGTATGATGAAAATTTTATTAATAGTAATTAAANTAGTAAGGATTAAATTTTTGAGAATTTTAAATTTTTTTATTGATAATGTAAATAAATAAAATATAGAAATTTTAGTTAATTATTTTTAAAATGGTTTTTTAGTTTATTTAGGGGGAGAAGGTTTTTTTAATGTTATGAAAAAACTCTCTATGCAGAGTTTTTCAAAATAGAATAGAGTTTTTCAAAACCATGACGTGGGCCCAGCACTAAAGCTATGTAATATACTGAATGATCCATAATTCCAAATCCTGTCCAAGAGCTGAAAACTGACTTAAATTCCTCGTAGGCATTAGAAGGATTATTTTGCAAAGGTGCAGGTGTTACATGCATGACCAGTGGCACACGTGATGATGCAAATGATATAATAATGCAACAGTTTAAATAAAAAAGTCATGAAAATAGCACAAGTTCAGTTAATGAGATCTCAGACTATGTTACACTTTAAAATTGCATAACCAGGCAGCCTATAACAAGCCGTGCTTTTAATCAAATTAATGAGTCTGCAGTTGAGCACTGTTGGTGACTCAGAAGAGTCTTTCCCTACAGCACAACCTCCTAACAACCCTTCATGTATCATTCATTAAACTCAGACTAGGAGCACTGTGGAAAGCATAAGGAGATACAGGACCAGGGATTTAGAAAATGCAACCATACCCAATTTTGGAAAAAAACCCAGCTTTATATCAAGTCCTATAAGAACAGTTACTTAGTATGCTTGTTACAAAAAATCAACTCTTTATCTTCACCCCTTCTGTGAGCCTTGCATGTATCCTCAAGTTTCTTTCAATGAAATACTAATTTTCTTAATACTTGTTTCAAACATGAGAATTGTGAAAATATTATTGCACAACTTTTTTCTTTCTCTTTGTTTAACTAAGTTCAATCTTGACACAAATTAGCAAAACCATCAGCAATCTGAG
>VXBC01003773.1:16337-28174 GCA_013399945.1 Ploceus nigricollis
GGGGGGGGGGGGAGGCTGCGCGGACCCGCCGCCGCTCCTCTCCGCGCTGCTCCGTTCGCACACCCGGCACGGGATGCTCGCGGGACAGAGTTTGCCATGGCAGCTCCCGCTGCTGCTCGCAGCCCTCTCCTGCCTGCCGGCTCCCAGCTGCGCCCAGCTCCACTACTCCGTGCCCGAGGATCGCGAGCCGGGCTTCTCTGTGGGCGACCTGGCCAAGGACTTAGGGGTGGAGGTGCGGAGCCTGGCCGCCCGCAACCTGCGCCTGGTGAGCGAGGGTGGGCAGCGGCACTTCCAGGTGGACCTGGCGGCAGGTGTGCTGCTCCTGGACAGCAGGCTGGACCGGGAGGCACTGTGTGGGCAGAGCCCCACGTGCTCTCTGCACCTCCAACTCGTCATGGAGAATCCCCTCCAGCTCCACCGTGTTGAGGTGGATGTCCTCGACGTGAACGACAACGCGCCCCAGTTCCCCAAGCCAGAGGTGGTGTTGGAGATCACTGAGGTAGCCAACCCTGGGACTCGGCTGCCCTTGGAGGTAGCAGAAGACCCGGATATGGGCTCCAACTCCATCTCCACCTACGAGCTCAGCCCCAGCAAGCACTTTGCCCTGAGCATCAACGTGAGAGGAGATGGTGTTAAAATGCCCGAGATTGTACTTGAAAAAGCACTGGATAGAGAGAAAGTGCCTGTTCATCATCTAACACTGACAGCCCTGGATGGAGGGAATCCTGTGAAATCTGGCACTGCTAGGGTTACCATCCATGTTTTGGATGCAAATGACAACCCTCCTGTCTGTGACCCACCCATATCCAAGGTACTTCTGGAGGAGAATGTGCCAGTGGGCACTCTGGTCACCAAGCTGAATGTCACCGACCTGGATGAAGGTCCCAACGGGGATGTGGAATATTCTTTCAAAACCAGCAATAACGCACCTGGTAAATTCACCAAACTGTTCTCCTTAGATGCCCGTACAGGGGAGATCAGAACCAAAGCCCCACTGGATTATGAGGAATCCAGTGCTTACGAGATTGCGGTTCGAGCCAGGGACAAGGGATCCCCAGCCATGGAAGGCCACTGTCACCTGCGAGTGGAATTAATTGATATCAACGATAACAGCCCTGAGATTGTGCTGACCTCTGTCTCCAGCCCAGTGCAGGAGGATGCAGCCCCCGGCACGGTGATCGCCCTCATTGGGGTGAAGGATAGCGATTCCGGTGACAACGGGCAGGTCCGTCTGCAGATAGCAAAAGAGCTCCCGTTTAAACTAGTGTCATCTTTTAAAGAGCATTTCTCTCTGGTCACCAGTGGTCCCCTTGATCGGGAGAAGGCCAGTGGATACAACATCACAGTGAGGGCTGTGGATTCGGGGTCCCCCCAGCGGGCCACACAAAAAACCTTTTATCTCCGCATTGCTGACGTGAATGATAACGCACCGAATTTCTCCAGCCCTTTTGATACAGCTCACGTTCAGGAAAACTCCCTCCCTGGAACTTCTGTCTTTTCAGTGTCAGCATCAGATCCTGATGAGGGTAACAATGCCAAGCTGTCTTACTCCATCCTGGACAATGGGATGCAGGATGCACCTATCTCAACCTACTTCCGAATAGATCAGGACAATGGCACCATCTACACTGTGCGAGCTCTGGATTACGAGCAGGACAAGGTATTCCAGGTGCCTGTGGAGGTGAAGGATGCTGGGTCTCCTGCTCTGAGTAGCACTGCTGTGGTCCATGTGTTTGTCCTGGACGAGAATGACAATGCTCCCAACATTGTCTACCCGTCTGTCCCCAAGGGCTCTGCCTTCCACCAAGCCATCCCGGCCTTGGCAGAGCCTGGCTATCTGGTAACTAAAGTTGTAGCAGTTGATGCTGACAGTGGCCATAATGCCTGGCTGTCCTACCAGCTGCAGGAGTCTGCTGAGGCTTTGCCTTTCCAAGTGGAACGCCGCTCTGGAGAGATAAGGGTTGCACAGGCTCTCAGGGAGTCAGAAGATTCCCACAGGCTGGTGGTGGAAGTGAGGGACAATGGCACGCCGTCCCTCTCGGCCTCCGTGGTAATAGTCATTTCTCCGGAGGAGAACGGCGTGCAGGACTTCTCCAAGTCCTTGGACCTCCCCCAGCCTTCTTCCGAGGATACCAACCTAACTCTTTACCTCATCATCTCCTTGGTGTCCATCTCCCTCGTGTCCTGTGTGATGTTTGGGCTGGTGGCTGCCCGGTGTCTCAAAGCTGGCAGTGCCAGCTGGACCTTCGCGGGTTGCTGCCGAGGGACTGGCCGCAAGCCCGCCTCCCATTTCCGAGGGCAGATGAAGCCAGATGGCTTCATCAAGTACCTGGACGTGGGAGGAGCGGGCTTGACCTCCCAGGCACAGAATTACACCTCTTGTTTCTCGCCCATGTCCGAGCAGAGCGATTTCCTCTTTGTAAAGCCCTTCAGCCATTCTAGCACTGCGGAGACCGTGGCTGCCTATGAGCAGGTGACCAGCACCTTAGCGAGTCCCTGCGATGGGGTAAGAGATGGCTGTTTCTTACTGTCCTCTCTGCTGGGTGCAACAGTTTGTCATATCCAGGCCACTTGGCTGTCTTCTGTCTGTCCTTCCTCCTAAGACGGTGGCCTCAGGGAATATGTGTCACTGTCATCTCCTGGGAGGTGGCAGGTGAAAGTTTTGGCTCGGCTTGGTGGAGGTGGGGGAAGGGGCTGAGCAGCGTTATAGAATCAAAGACTCCGTGTTTGTAGCAGTGGAGAGTTTCCCCTTGGCCCCGCTCATACTTGTTTCTATTTAAAGTGATTCTTAGCGTGGTCAGGAACAGGTTTTCTGGGGGTTTAACTTCTTGGTTCTGTTTAACCCATTTTTCCTACATGGCACATGAGCTGTGGTGCGGAGGAGGTTATCTGAAAGGAAAGTCTCCCTGTGTTTCTTTTGCTCAGTTTTAGAGGCGTGTTGTAGAAATTTCTCATTTCTCAAGCCCCAGGTGTTACTAATTACTGACTGTGCCTTGGCAAGGGATCATTTTCCAGCTTGGTCATGTTGAGCGAGGAGCTAAATTCAGTATTCAGCACTAAAATACCGAAATGTCAGGAGTGACATTGTTCACAAAGATCCTGGTGACCTTATGTGCCCTTGGGCTTGCAGAGGCTGAGGAGTGGCAAGCTTTGAAAACTTGAGCTGTTTGTACTCAGATGCCTAAATATAGATGTAGGTGACTGTGTTTAGCTGGAGCTTTTATAACTTTGGGATATAAAAAGTAAAGCAATTTTGTGTCACAAATGCCTGCCCTAAATTTGAAAATGGTAATTACAACAGGAATTCAAAATATGGAAGGGCTATTCAAAATATTGGGAAGGGCTTATCTAGTGCAGTATTGTGTGTCAGCGTGTGCAAAAATGCGTATCTGAAATCTGGAGGGCAAGTCTTTAAACAGCTTCATTTGCATGCAGCATGGGGACCAGTGGGGCATCTATTTTAGGGGAGTAATTTATTCTAATATCTTCTTTCATGAGCATCATCAAAGCTGCAGAGAAATTAGTGAGAGCACATCTACTAAATAAAAATCTAGGTCAGCACTACTCGTCTTCACTTTTCCTTAGTAATTGCATCTACAAGCAGAATAATCCTATAAAACTGATGTTCCACTATGTATGGACTATGAACTGCTCCTTCCTAAAATAGCTGAGGGAAGTGTTGTCCTTTCCAGGTAGTATGTCATCACTCTGGAGTTCATTAAGAAGATCATGATTTTCGGAAGTGTGTGTGTTTTCCTGACAAACAGTTGTGCCATTTAGTGCTTTCCACAAAGGCATGATTCAAACAGGAATATACAAGCTTGCTCCATATCCTTCCTTATTTACAAAATGTTCATTGTCTGGTTGTAAAATAACACGAGCAGAGAGTGATACGGGGGCTTATTAATGAGGTTACAAAGTGTGCTGCTGTGTCTGAAGGTTATTGTGTCTCCTAAACAAATAATGCTTTTTCCTCTTGCTGTCGGAAGTTTATTCTTTTTTCTGTGGACAGAAAAATATTGTAGTGCTCCAAGGCCACAACAGCTAGGAAAAGTCATTCAAATACTGTGCATAAAAACAAGATCTCAGGCAGGCCCTTTTAAGGACAGAAGAAGGAGATTAGGAAGGTCTGTTACCATTTTACCTTAGAGTATTAAGAGCATCTTTCTCAGTATCAATTAACTCTGCCACCCCCTCACACCCCCCTTCCTCCTCCAAGCTCATTACTGTGGTACCACTGCTCCTGCTGAATTCATGCCCTTATCAGTTTATTTCATGCTTCATTTCTTTCACAGCCTGGTTTCCTGAGCTGCTTTGGAAGATTATTCTCTGAACAGTTTTTGTCATGCTTTTTGGTATTCATGCTGCTTCAGAAATACTCCAGAAAGAGGGAGGGGGAGCTTTCTCTTTGTTCTAATTGATTTGCTTCACTTGGACAGAACATGCTGATATTCCAGACTGAAATAATCCAGGATCAGTTCGCTTTCATTTTCAAAGGCAAGAATGGAGGTATTAAAACTCTTCTTTTTCTTTGCAGCAAGCTCAGCCTAACACAGATTGGCGCTTCTCTCAGACCCAGAGACCTGGAACAAGTGGGTGAGTGGCTCTTCCTTTATTTATCTGGGGGATGAATGTTTCTTCTCTTTGTGTGCCACTTTCAGTGCTGCAAAGTCCGTGAGTGGCAGCTCTGAGAGTGGGTGTCCCTGTCATTGATGGAGTCAGAAATAGGGCTGCTCCTGTGTCAGCTGTGTTTGGTGGGGGTGTGACAGCTGCTCCTGGCAGTGGTGTGTCTGGGTTTGGTGTCTGCACCTCAGGAACTGGAAGGAACTCCACCAGGTGAAGCTGGGAGATGGTTGGAGGACTGTCCAATGGGTTTCACAGAGAAAAGCCTCTTTGCTAAAGCAGATTCTTTAAATGTAAATTCCTTCCTGAGTCAAAAATCTTAATTCCTGTCCCTTCATGGAGGCCGCTGGAAATCACTCCCTTTGCCATGGAACCTTGAGCTCTGTGCTGCTGAGGTGTGCTCACAGAACCACAGGATGGGTCAGATGGAGGGAACCACAGAGCTTCACCTGGTCCCACCTCCCTGCTCAGCAGGGTCATCCCAGAGCTCACAGCACAGGATTGTGTCCAGCCAGTTCTGGAAAATCCCCAGTGAGGGAGATTCCACCACCTCTCTGTGGGGTGTGTGTGAGGTCAGAAGAGAGGCCCCAGCAGCAGAGCAGAGACCTCCCAAGTGAGAACCCTGCTCCTGACTGGGCTCTCTTGCCCCTGGCCCACCAAGGTCTGCTTGTCCTGGTGCACAGGAGAGACCACTGACAACAAAATGTTGTTCTTTGCCTCTCCCATCTTCTCTCCTGCTTCCTGGACAGGGATCCCCTTCAGAGGGTGAACTCCCTTCAAAGAGAGAGCTTTAACTGAGTTCCACCTTCCTCTGTGAATACCCCAACCAGAGGTTATGTGCATGAGGAGACTGGCTCCAGGATAATTTATATGTGAAAAGATGATGTCTTTTGGGGCATACCTGAGGGTTGTACTCTCTGAATAATCAGGAGTAAATCTGGGTGTTGTGCTTCCTCATCTGGCTGGCTCAGGCACTATATCTGTGTTCTTTGTCATTCCTGGTGGCCACTTGGGCAGTTCCTGTGGAGTTTAAAATGGTGATATGGGAGTAGTGGATGCTGGATTTTGGTGTCAGAGCTTGCAATTAAACATCTGCAGCAGCTGCTTGTGCCTGACTCTTTCCCTGGGTCTGGCTCAATAATTTATCTTATCAGAAAATGAAGAGATTGCTATAGCCAACTTGTTGAAGTGATTAAACTTTGCTATTCCAGCTGATAAAGCTAAAATGGAGTGAGGGTTTGATGTAATTAGATAAAGTGTTCATAGTAGAAGCTGGCCTTGGACTTTAAAACAAAGCTATAGCTGCAATAGTTTTCTCAGAGGTCTGTTGAGCTCCCCATCACTGACAACATTTTAATCAAGGAAAATCTTTCTGAGCATTTCTGCTCTAGTTCAAATGACAATTAACAAAGCCCTGTTAATGAAGAAGTGCACCACAGCTGCTGTAATTGTTTTGCTGTGAGAAGGCAGTAAATGAGCCCCAGCAGAGCAGGCTCTGCTGCTCCCTCTTCTAGCATCATGCTGGGGCTCTTCAGGGCACAGAGCTGATGCAGCCCAGAGCCCCTCAGCTCAGTGACAGGGACTTTCCTCAGGTCAGGGGACAGTGACACTCAGGCCAGCTCCCAGCCCCTGCCTGGATCTCCTCACAAGCTCCATCCCCTGCCCAGTGCCTAGGAGACAGCAGCAACTGTGGCGTGGGAAGAGAGAGGGCAAGAGGAAAGGCAGCCTCAGGCTGTGTGTGGGGAGCTGAACAGTGTGACATGTTAGTTCTGGTGCAGGAGCCACGATGTCACTGCTGAGGATCTGTCACCTGGGTGTCCAGGACAGCCCCTGGGACAGCTGCTCTTCAGTCACAGAATGGTTTGGGTTGGAAGGGACCTTCAAGCTCATCTTGTTCCACCCCCTGCCGTGGGTAGGGACACCTTCCTCTGGAGCAGGTTGCTCTGAGCCCCATGTTGTGACAGGGGGTCCCACAGCATGGGCTGAACCCTGACTTTGGAAAGAGATTTTGCTGAAGCACAGGCTGCTGTTGAAACAACTGGAAAAACTCAGTGGATTTTAATTCCTGCTGGTTTTCTCCACTTGCCTGTGTCCACATTTGCAACAAAACTGCTCTTGCAGATTTTTTTCCCCCCCTGTTTCTTTCATCCTGTGTTAAGTTAAATGAAGGGGGATGTTTTTAATCCAAACCTGTGTGACACTGTTAAAGGATGGAAATAGAAAGTGCTCTCATATGTTCAGTGCCCAGCCCTGACATCTCCCTGCTGATCAAACAGGCAGATCCTGGAAAGCAGCCCACTCTCCATTGTGCTGTTCCCAGAGTTTTGATGCCTGGTGTGTGAATTCCCCAGGCACTGCTGGGTAGTACAGGCATTAAAGAGGGGGCAAGTGCAGCTGCCTGAGCCCAGCTTGCTGTTCTCTCTCTGCTTTAAACCCTGTACAAATGTGTCTCCTGCTGACAGGTGAAGCTCTGTAGCACCACGAGCTCTCTGAACTGCAGGGCTCTGCTTGGTGCTGGGGGAGCACAGCCTGCCTTTCAGCTGAAAATCAAAAAAAGGCATGTGCTTTTAACTCTATTTGACCCAAATTAAATAACAATAAAGACACAGCAGCTTAGGCCAGGGGTTTGGATGGGTCATGGGGGAAGCTTGGCACTTTGTCTAAGCCAGAAACAAGCTCAAACCCGTGTTGGGATTTCTGCCTTGCTGTCTCCATGGGAGCCAGGGAGGAAACAATCCTGTCTGTTCTCCACACAGCCCTGCCCATCACAACAAATCCCACACGTCTCTGGGCACCTGGGACCAGGCAGAACAGGGGAAGCTCAGTGAGGCAGGGACCAGCTCTTGATCTCCTACATTGCTGCTGCTCCAGGACAACAAAGGGAATCTGCTCTTTGTTCTGAAACAGGGAGAGCTCTGGTGCACATGCTCAGGAGAGAGGAGCTCAGACAATATGCTCTGAAAATGTGGTAGCGAGGCAGACCTGAGCAAAACAGAATTAATCTTGTTTGGGAGAAATAGGAGGCTAGGATGATTAATTTAATGATGTTTGCGTTTTGTTTTTCTTAAAAAACCCCACACCCATGCTGTCTCTGGGCAAATGGAAATGAATCCAGACTGATTCCGAGCAGCAGATGCCATTCCTGGGCAAATCAGATCAGTGGCTGTAGCAGAGATTACAGGGATGAATTGGCCAAAGTGCAGTAAATGAATGGTCCAGCAGCATCCCAGGATATCCCTGTGGGATCATCCCTGTGGGGTTTCCCTGTGGGAGGAGGCTGGTGGTGTATGGGAGGAGAGTGCAGGGACTGGGGCTGCTACAAAGGACCCATCTTGTTGTTTTGGTTTGTTTTCATTGTTGTGCCCTGCATGTTCGTGGTGCTGCCTGAGCCTGGCTGCTCTTTGTTTTGGGGTGTGATGATTTGTTCAGGAAAACACCGGGCTGGAGTCAGGATTTCCTTCCTGGACGATGGAGAGGGCTCTGTGTTGCTCACAAGTGGACATGAGAGGGTGAGACAGGTCTGGGAGGCATCCTGTGGCAGGGCTGAGGACAATTCTGGGCTGTGTGGGCAGGCTGGGAGGAGATGGCAGGCAGGAGACACCCCAGAGACAGCGGCAGGGGACTCACAGGGAGGTGGGAAGCAGTGTGAGAATCCATGGCAACTCCAGGGGAGGGAGGAGCAGAGCGTGTAGAGAAGATGCAGAGTTGCCATTTCACAGCCCCCTTCCATTTGTTTGCTCCAATCCTAAATCCCCTTTGTTAATGCTTCCCAAAGCTGTTGCTAGCCAGGCTTCCCCTCCCCGGCTGAGCACAGCCAATGGTGATGTTCACTTCACTTGTTTATCAAACAGCATCACAGCTGCCCTGCCTGGCCCCAGCCATCATCCCCCCACCCAGAAATGAGGGGCTTGGGGCTCACACTGGAGATGCTGCAGCAAGAGTGAGCCAGGAAGGAAAAGAAAGATTTTTTTTTTCATTCTTTGTTTTGTTTTCATGCAAGAACTTCAAGAGTTGGGCTTGCAGGACTATCAACAGGCTGCCTGTGTGGGCTGGGGAGAGGAATAAAGAATGGTCCTTTAAGCTCTCAGGGGTGTTCTTGTGGCTCAAAGCATGCAGGTGTTGCCAAGGGGGGGCTTGTGGTGTGTTTTTGGGGTGCATGACAGTGTACCAGGACACTGACCCCACTGGGGGGGACATCCCAGAGCAGCTGGGCCCAGAGAGGGAACCACGGACATTCCTGGCCTTACACTGCACGGGGGTGGACACCCAGCAGGAGGACAACTGGCCACAGCTGCAGGCTTTGCCCACATCCTTCCTAAAAATAAATAATGGCAGAGCCAGGAGCCCCAGGGGTGTCTGGGG
The DNA here is from genome assembly GCA_013399945.1 of Ploceus nigricollis. Lineage (NCBI taxonomy): Eukaryota > Metazoa > Chordata > Aves > Passeriformes > Ploceidae > Ploceus > Ploceus nigricollis. The sequence continues at coordinate 25,323 of VXBC01003773.1, forward strand.
GCATTGTAAACACCGAGGAATTTATGCTGGGAGTTTGTGTCGTGGTGTGGTGGATCCAACAGCAGGTGCTGCAAAACACAGGGCACCAGTGGGGCTGTGCAGGTAAACCCTGATGGATTTGCCTCCTGCTCCTTCATGGAAAACGTGGAAATGGGCACATGACAGGCAGGGCTGCTGGGCAGGCTGCAGAACTGACAGGAGCAAGAGGAGCAGCAGAGGGAAATGCCACTGTGGGAAGTTTAGGAAATAGTTACAATCCTCACATTGCCATCCCAAACACACCCAGGGTTAAGCCAGCAGTAGTATTTGCTCTGCCAGGTGTGGTTCCACATGTTTTGCAGGTGAATGATAAAGCTGTAACAGTCTCTGGGCTAAAATTCCAGCTTTTTCTGACTGGGATGTATTTGTTTGCCTGTTTGGTATTGAGTAGTGATTCCTCCACATCTCCTGCAGCATGTGGAGTGTGGGGCTGCTCTCAGCTGCCTCCCCAAGGCCTGGGGAAGGTGTGAGTGGAGCCCTGCAGCCTGAAAAATCACAGCAGCCTCTGGAATTCTATTTGAGGGCATTGCTTTGAAGGAACAGCCATAATCTAAGTGACAGTGTTCTCCTCAGAGTGAGAGCTGCTGTGCTTAGTGTGGGCTGTGAATCTCTGAGTGCAGGAGGAGTTGTGCCAGTGAAGGAGCTCTGCTCTGAAGGGGTTTTCCCCCTGCCAAATCCTTGGGGCTGAACAGCTCAAATCACCAACTTGTGCCACATCCTTCTCCCAGGGGAGCCTGGGAGAGAAGTTGTCTTTTTGGGGAGTATTTGGGGTGGTTGTTTGTGTCAAGTGATGAGCCCACACCAGTGCCCAGCCTCTTTGTGTGGCTTTTGCTCAGCAAACACCTTGGAGGGAACCACAGAAGCCCAGGAAGGGCCAGACTGTTTTATCTGTCAGGTTTGACCTGGCAGGTTGTGGAACAGAAAAGATTGAAGACAATTTAGAACCTCATGGCTTGGAGGGGCTGGAGCGTGTCCAGGGCAGGGAACAGAGCTCGGAAGGGGCTGGAGCCCCAGGAGAGGCTGAGGGAGCTGGAAAGGGGCTCAGCCTGGAGAAAAGGAGGCTCAGGGGGGACCTTGTGGCTCTGCACAGCTCCTGCCAGGAGGGGACAGCCGGGGGGGTTGGGCTCTGCTCCCAGGGAACAGGGACAGGAGGAGGAAAAGACCTCAGGTTGCACCAGGGGAGGCTAAGATTGGATATTGGGAAAATTCCTTCTCTGAAAGGGTGGTCAGGTGTAGGAACAGATACCAGGGCAGTGGTGGAGTCTCTGTCCCTGAGAAGATTTAAAAGTTGTGCAGATGTGGCACCTGGGGCTCGGGTTAGTGCTGGAATTGTCAGTGCTGGGTTCATGGTTGGACCCGATGATCTCAGAGGACTTTTCCATCCTAGCAATTCTGTGATTTAATTACTGGGGTTTCCTAACAACCCTACAGACAAAACACTGCTTTTAAAGGATTGTGAGGCTGCTCAGAGCCTGGCTTTGCTCTGGGCATGGGCTGCAGCCTTGGGGTGCAGTTTTGGAGTGGATTTGGGTTGCTGGGGCAGGCAGGAGCTGTTTTGATGCTAGGAGCAGGATTTGTCCCTGCATAACTCCTCTTCCTCCCTCTCTTCCTGCAGAGCTGATCTGATCTTGGGGTTGGAAGCTGAAGGTTTTTGTAGAGATGTGTCCTCTCCCACCCCACCTCCACTTCCACAGTCAGGATACCACAGAGCTGGTCCTCTCTGCCGCCTGTGAGCACTCCTGCTTGCAGGGGCCACCCTTTTGGCTACTAACAGCCCAAATCTCAGCAGATTCAGTATCTGGGCTTCTTTCTACATCATGTAACCATTTAAAACTATTTCCTTCCCTTATGGACCATTCTGGGCCTATAATCCCTTTATCTGCAATTGTCATGGCCCTTGAAGAACCCTCCAGATCCTGCCAAGTGGGACAAAAGTAAAGTCTTTTGTAGAGAAAATGAGATATCCAGGTGATGGGATGTGTTTCTCACTGTGGAGGGCCCCCAGAATGTCAGGGGTTTCATCATCAGTTTTATGTATAGAAAAGCTATTTTAGGTAATTTAACAGGTGCTCTGTGTATTGGTTTAATTTTTCTCCCTCCATCTGCTTCCTGCGCAGCTGAGCACGTGCCATGGCCGGCTGCAGAGATGGGTCTGAAAAATAGACACAACAACCTTTCCAAAGAATTTCCCAAAATATCCTTCCTGACATGTCTGGGACACCGGTGGTGGCAGGATGGCCTGGGGGAACAATTACTGATCTGGGCTCTGTCTCCTTCAGGAGGGTTAGGAGAGTTCCAGGGAGAGGGGACGCTGCCCTGGCCCCATTTTAGGAACACTGTGGGCTTTATTCTGCCTTCATCCAGCAGAGCAGCATCCCAGCAGCCCCACAGGCTGGAAGAAAGGCTCTGCAGTGCTTTGGGAGGCTGGAAATGCTCCCCCCACTCACACTTCTTGCTAACATTTTCAGTCGCATCTTTGCAAAGTCACGATCTTAAAGCTCGGCTTCATCCAGGCTGCCCCCAGGCCTTGGGATTGCGTTACAGGAGCGGCCGGGAATGTGGAGCCGGGGGGACGTGGGGGAAGGGCCGGCGGTGTCCCCTGGCAGGGACAGGAATTGTGGCGATTCTGGAGCTGATCCCGCCTGTTTTCGGGGCTGGAGAGGGTGGTGGCTGCGGGATGGTGGCGGGGAGGTAGGACAGAGGGATGCTCGCCCTGGGCCGGGTCCCCAGGCACGGGAGTGTCCCCATGGACAGGGAAGTGTCCCCAGGCTCGGGGAGGGTCCCCAGGCTTGGGGCAGTGTCCCCAGGCATGG